>OZ004695.1:39161310-39638810 GCA_963924545.1 Pogonocherus hispidulus
TAGGTATAGGAAAGCCGGACACCATTGCAAAGGTAATTAAGTTTTGCGTAAGAATAGATCATAAAATACAGGGTGTGTGATAAAATATGAGAGAATAATCTAATTTGAAAACAACTGAAACTGGAGATGAATTTTGAAGAACCATGTATAATATTATGGATCAAACATTATTTTATCTTAAAGCTATTGCCTTTTGCTAAACATTAGTTCTGATTACTTGAACCTCTTGAACCTAATTTTAATATGCTTTTCTATGACACATTTAGATTTTGTTCTACAATATTAAAAATCATTACCTATCTCAATAATTATAGATTATACGCAAGCATAAGGAAGCTTGCAGAAACTCTCCTTAATTTATTCCGTAGAATTAAAAAATGACATTAAATTCAGAGTGTTCCATTTAAAAGTATAGCTTTGATATATAACTTATGTAAATGTCATTGAAATCAGGGGGGGGAACTTTTTAGTAATGAATTAAAAATTCTCATTGGTACCTATTTAAAAAATAATCTTGAGCAAAGACGTGGTCCGATGAAATGTAATTACAATTTTATACCACCATGTTATAGAGTAAAAGAGTTGTAATGGAGAAGTCTTATCAGTTTTTTATAATGTTGCCTTAAAGTTTAAAAAATAAAAGTGAAAAATCAAGATTTTGTTCGTTCTATATAACTAAAAAATATGAGATATTCTAGATTTCTTAACAACAAATAGTTTATCAAAACCCAGTGACAAATCTCTGATTTCATTCATAATGTAAATATTAATATTAAAAGCATACTTGTGTGGTTTTAGGAGTAATTTCATCTAACTGCAATTCTGCAAGTTTTTTCCTGTCCCCTTTTCTTGTCTTTCCAGATTTTGCAATCTCTACTGATGCCTTAGCAGGCATGTCAGGTTGAATACTACCCTCTAAAATCGAAGGAATATGGGCAGTTGGTACTGTTGCAAATGGATTAATTGCTGGATGAATTTCTTTTACTGGAGTAGCTTCTTCTGCTAGTATGGGTTGTATTACTTTAATTGGTTCTGTTAATGCAGATTCGATTACTCCAATGTGTTCAGATACTGGCTCAGTAGATGCCAGCAATGGAATAGGTTCATTTGCAGGGGCCTGTTCACCAATTTTACTTTCTGGATATTCTAAGACTTCCAATTCTTCTCTACCTGTAAATCCATCTAAAAAATATTGTCTATTTTCACTTAATACACACAAAAGTTTTTCAAAAAACACAATTTGTGTGTTGCAAATAAAAACCTACATTTAAACATGTTGAAGTGTAAGAAAATTAAGTATACCAAAACCATATATCAGACATCATTAAAGGGTCCTACAGACTAAAATCATAACTTTATGACTATTATCAACTTCTCTATTAAATAGCTTTCATAAAAAATATTTTATATTATTCATATATAAAATTTAGTATTCAAATTTCTTAAAACACTAGGTTTCTTAATACAAATGTTATATTATGTTTTTGGATTATCAAAACTTGTATGGATCCTTATCAACTTCATATTGATAATTTTGCAAAACTTCAAAAAAATATTAGCTATTAAGACAATAAGTGGAATTTGAAAGTGAATAACCTATATAGTAACTTGTTTTATTTATTAATTTACAGGAAACCCACTTAAAATAAATACAATATCTGGAATATGAGAAATACATTATGTAGTGATGTTACACAGGGTAATAGTACTAAACCACAAATACCAAGTCATAAAAACTTTTTGTATTTCAAAACCAACAAACTTTACTTAAAAAGGGATACTATGAATGAATCTGATGCACCACAAAATATTTTTGATGAATTATTCAGTGTTTAATCAAGTTTCGGAGTTTTTTCAAGGGATAATATTTACCATAATTTATTGGATGAAAATTAATTACAAAAATTTGATTAGTTCTAAATAAATTAGAATATATTAAAATAGAAAAATTATTATTATTATGATTATCATTATTATTATTATTTTTTGTTTAAATCCAGTCAACCGGTTCCCTGGTTCCGATTCTCAGGGTCGGCCGCTGGTGGTTATCAGTAGCTATTCCCCACGTCTGTGAGGTAAATAACTACTGAGCCCGAGAATCATGTACCCTGAGTAGCCTTGGTGAACCCAGAATGACTGCCTTCTGCATTCTTCCGGCTAGAAGATCTGCCGAATTTCGGTATGCCGGTATGATCTTCAGCTTTGAAAGCAGTGTATCTCTTGCTCCACCGAGGGCTCCTATAATCAGTACCACAAGTTTCACAGAATGCTCTGGGTAGAGTCTGCCGAGTTCGAAGTGAAGGTCTCGATATTTCGTCCGTTTCTCCTCCCCTTTCAAGACAATGTTGGACTCGGCAGGAGCCGAGAACTTGATGACAAACATTGTCTTAAGCTGATGGTCGAGGAGGATTAGGCTTGTTAGCTCGAATCTGCCTAAGCGTGGGAAATGAGTAATTCCAATAAATTAGGCACTTCTCATTCCCCACAACGAACTCAATATCCCCCACAGCGTATGGCAGCACTGGTGTTTCGACTGTCTCGTAAGAGTGCCGTAGAAAGTAGTAAAGCACTCGTAAAGCCACATTATGCCTATGGATATAGGCAGAGACTCCATATGCCGGACAAGCGGAGAGCAGATGCATAATTGTCTCCAGCGCACTATTGCAGGCCCTGCAGTTGACATCACATGGGACCTCCATACCCATGACAAGGCTTTGATAGACGAGACTGTTAAATACACCATCCTGGCAAGCCATTATAAATCCCTCAGTCTCCGACTTAAGCCCCGCTGACCTTAAAAAAGCAAAGGTCAAACTTTCAGATAAGCCATGGTCTTCAAGGGTCTTACAGAAGACACCGCACAATGGTTTATCCTTATGCAGCTGCCGAAGATTACGGCCTTCTGCAGCTTTAACTTGGGCTTTCAATTGAACGGGCCCTAACTCGATGACTTATTATTATTATTATTATTATTATTATTATTATTATTATTATTATTATTACTATTTACTTAAACACTTACTTGTGTATTATTACAATTAAAATAACAAAAATTCCACCTTTACATAAGAAAGCCAAGATCAACTTCCTGGTAACTTTAGACCCAAACCAACCATCCCAATAATTAGTAAAATATTTGATATAACTAATAAACATAGATTAGTTAATTAACTTTGAGAATAAACATATTTTCGAATGCTGAGTTTAGATTTAGGAAAGGTTAAAGCTTTATTACAAATGATCGAAAACATAGTGGAGGGCACAACTCAATTACTACTACGTCGAGCTCACCAAGACTTACGACTATGTTACCGTGAATATATTGCTACATAAATTATAGTAGTGTGGCATAAGGTAAAATATGTTTGACTTGCTTTCATCATATTTGTCTAACAGAAAACAATATGTAACTCTAAATGGTATAAGTCAGGATTAATGCTTATTGAGAATGGGGTTGCTCAAGAATTCTTGTATATTATTTGCTGATGATATGACTGCTTACTAAAGGTGATGTTGATTTGAATAATGATGATCTAATGCATGTATAAAGAGGGTTTTTTCCAATAAAATGGAACTAAATGAATCAAAAACACAAAATATGTTATTCACCACGGACAAATGGGCACATAGGTATGAATCCTAATTAATTAGAATTACACTTGATATACTAGCTTAAATTCGTAATCTCATTTAAGGATACATTGTCGTATAATTTTAAGAATTCAATTTTTTTTGCAGGTGTATTATAAAAAATGTAAATGTACAAATTGGGATACTTTAAATAGTTGTACAGAATTAAATGAAGCATTTGATAAGTTTTATGAAAACTTGTATGATTGTATTTCTAAATTTGTATCAAGGAGTAGTCCAAAAACCTGCAAATATCCACCATCAAAGCATTAGACTAAAAGCAAAAGAGCGTAATTTGAAATTATACAAAAAGACAAAATTTGAACACTGTTTAACAGATATCTTAAATCTAAAGTTAAAAAAGATATAAAACAGGTTAGAACAATTATATTTCGGGCAAAAAACATTACATTCAACAGGATCCACAAAATTCTGAAGTTATACAAATTCAAAAAACAAAAATCGAGAAGGTATTATAGTGCTGGATGGAAACGAAATAACCAAGGGAAAATTGAAAATTATTTTCAGTCAGTATTTGAAAATAAAACGAAATTAAGCGTGGAACATGAAATTTAAAATAATAATGATAATAATAATAATAATAATAATAATAATAATAATAATAATAATAATAATAATAATAATAATAATAATAATAACACTATAGGTGTTGTTTCAGAACACAAAATTATAAAAGCACTATTGATAATCTAAAGCCCAAAAAATCTATGGGATATGATTCAGTTATGTCATATGTTATTGAAGGACGTGAACAGATATTAGTGTATACATTCAAAATGGTATAAGAAGGTATAGGTTTACTCGAGGGTTTACTTAGGTATAGAGACATAATACAATTAACTCCTACATGTAACTGAGTATATATTAACAGAGTGTCCCATTAAAAAAATGCAATTCTTTAGCTCAAAGTTGAATAAACTGAACTGAACAGATAGCACATACATTAAAATGTCAATAACAGTTCCAAGTATTTCATGCAAACAATTTGTAAATTGACATTTATTTCCTCCAAAAATAGATTATGATTTTCTCAGAAACCATTGAGATTAGATATAGTACTTTCTGATAAAACCGAGCCTAAAATTGAACGTCTAATATAAAAAAAATTATATACAGAGTTTTTATATTTCCTATTTGAAATAAGAAAATTAGTATGAGGTTCCGGTGGAGGAGGAACTGAGTCACAGTTCAAAATATTTTCATTGAATTCAAGATTTGTTAAAACCCCCTTTTCAAATTTTCATGAATACCTAACGTCCAACTAGATTCTGAGATTCAGTTAATAGACGGTCGTTCAGAAACACCTCTTATCTAGATATATATTTACAGTGATTGTTGGCCTCAAAGGATACAACTCTTTTTTTTATTTTAGCACAGAGCACATACTCTCACATACTGCAACAGACAGCAATATGTGCGAGTAAATGGTGTGAACTCTAGAACATTGCCACTAACAACAGCGGTTCCAGAAGGTTCTGTGTTGGGACCGGTACTTTTTCTAGTATACATAAATGATCTAGCTGACTCAGTGCCAAAACATTAATAAGAGGCCGATTGTTGCGGGTGCAGTCACAGGTCGGTGATTGGTTTATTAGTAACCAACTAGCACTCAATCAGTCAAAGTTGGAGACAATGATTTTCTCCGTCAGGGATATCACACTTGAAAACCTGTGAGATTTGTCGGTGTTATGTTGGATGCTAAATTAAATTGGGATAAACACATTGATTATATATCAAACAAGATTGCAAAAAAATATTTATGTTTTAAGAAATTTGAGAAATATTGTCTCTGACTCGTGTTTTATTGAAGACTTACCATGCATTAATAGGATCCGTACTAAAATACACCTATTTTTGCTGGGGACACTCCCCTACCACAAAAAACACTATACTGCACTCGGCGCGCATTTCTCAAACTGAGTTGACATCATCTGGAGATGATTAAAACTAAACCTATGCTAGCTAACTCTGTGTCCTATTTACACCTAAACTATTGCCACGGTTCAGTGGACCGTTGGGACGGCTGAGTGAACCGTAATTTACTAACCAATAAGGCGTGCTGTATGGGTTTATTGGTTAGTAAATCACGGTTCACTGAGCCAGCGTAACGGTTCAAAAATATTAAAAATTTTAAGATTCAAAACAAGTTGAACTAGTATTCGTCACTCTCATTGGCTCCTTTATAGATCCTTCGATGTTGTACGAGTTCTATAAATCAAGTAGGTACTCTCTGCTTATTTCTTGGATTTTTAATCGATGGCAACATATCAATAACGAAATCACCAGCCACCAAAATTACTATATCTTTTCCAGTTGCTAGTTCTAACAATGCGTCTAATTTGTTTATAAAAGTATCAATATCAGTTCTTGGATACACTACACAAATTATGTAAATAATGTTATTTTTATTAAATTTTGCACCTGCACACTCAAAAATGTACACTTCATTTAATGAATTAACATCTAAATCAGCTTGAAAATTTATATAATTTAGAGAATAGAGGTACTACCATGAGCCAAACTGTTGCAGCGGCTGTTACCAGAAATTAATTTGTAGTTTTACAATTAAAATGCTTTGATGCTGTTCACTGTTTGCCAGTGTTCAATGATTCAACAAAGTTTATTTTTTATCAGGAGTTATACTCAGAACAATGTTTCCTTTGTTTTTCCTATCTTTTTGATTATATTTAGAATGGACTTGTAATTTGGAATTTTCTTCTAATTTTTATTTCATTTTGTTCAATTATCGATTGAATGAGACTCATCTACCCCTTCAACAAAATCGCTTGGCTATGTTTGCATAACTTTCTTCCCCTAAAATTTCTTTTGATTTATTTATATCTGTTAAATGATTTATTATAATATTGTTCAGGTTTATTACTTTTTTGTCTTGTCAATAGCTTTAAATGTTCAAGCTTCAGTCATTTTAAATATTTTCCCCATATCTTCCTGGAATTTTTTAACAATATTTATTTGATCGACAAAATATCTACAATTTTCACAAGCATATCTTAGGAGTCTAACACCCTTCAACTGCATAACTCAGATGCTGACATACCCAAATAAAATTTACATTTAGTTCTTCTGTAAAAATTACTGGATTATTTCGCTTCTTTTTCCTTTATCAGATGGTAGATAGCACAACAAATAACACTTCATATTTATTTGTATGTAACTTGGATAATGTTCAGAAAAATGTTGACCCCCCCCCCTGCATATGTAAGTAAACACAAGGAAGAAGAAACAATGATTTACTTCAGTCTGCACAAAAAGTCTCTTGATGAAATTGTTGTTTTTTTGTCCTCAGGCAAACCATATTTTAACGCAATAAATTATAAATTATTTTTCATAGATGCACTTTCCTTTCTCAACCACTTATTATAAAAAAAAATGAGCAATACTTTGATATAAAATTTAATTCTCACGATAATTCAAGAAACAACACACATCCACACATCATGTCAGTGTGTGTCAATATACAAAATATAAATAATAATATTTAATATATACCAAATGGAAATATAATAATTTTAATATTTAGTCGACCAAGATCTGTATGACTTGATTTTATGCCATGATTATATAGTACTTCTTTTATATTATATTTGTAAAACAGTACAAAAAACAATAACAAATAACTTCACACTAGGCAGTGATGTAAATTGGTCTATGATATGCATATGCACTCACTGATCACCACTTGAGTCAAACTCAAATGTCAACTTAACTTTTTGCAGTTGTAATGATATTTAAGTTTTCAAGTTAATACAAAAAATGTATGGAATTTATTACCTTTTGGAGCATGGATCTGAACAACTACCTCTATTAAATCTTGAGGGGGTAATGAATCAGAGGAAGGGTATTGGGGTTGGACTTTAGGAATTTCTTGGGATCTGTAAATATACTAGTTAGGTAAAAGCTGTTAAAAGTTGGACATGTAGTTATACTTTGCAAATAATGACTGCATTTCTTCCTCAACTTCTTTTCTTGTAAGTACACCCAGACCAAAATCATCTTCTATTAATTCCTAAATAGAATGTGATAGAAACATGAACATTGATAAAAATGCTCTTTTACAAATTACTCAATAACAGTTTACAATTTTAATTATAAAAATTGGTACAAAAGAATTTACTATCATGGGAATATTTACGTAGGAAGTGACAATTAAATTTACAGAATGTACTAAAACATTTTATTTACATATTTACAAACTGATGGTTATATTATTACCTTCAAAATAATCTCTTCTACTAGACTGTGATATATTTAGATGACAGTACAGTTGTTCAAAACATTTCTTGAACTCATCTTCCTGAATGATTTTTAGCAAATCACACTAAATCAAACATCGGCAAATTAGCATTCTTTTAGTTTTTATTGTTGGAATCAGCCATAACCAAAATGCCAAATCTGACAAATAAGGCAAGTGGTTCAGCTTTGTCATTCATTCTTCAAACCAATAGTCACATGATTTGTAAATCATATGGTGGATTTTGGCGACGAACAAGTCAATTGTTTGGCCAAAATTCAAGGCATTTTTTACGGTACCACACACTTTTTACTTTGCTCGTAATATTCAGTTATACTTCTGTTTAATTCAAGGTTTAATTTAACACACAATAAATACTCATAAGCCGTTAAAACATTTTTGAAACCAACAGAATAAATAGTTTGTGTGATTGACACTATTGGTTGATAACTGATAACTTAATGTTGGTTTGCTAATCAGAATAATAGGAAATAGTAGACATATAAGACCATGACAAATCTCACATTTAGACTTCAATTGCTTTATGTGAGATGCTATTATTCTATTCTGATAATTTAATTGTCAAACCTAATATTCATCTAGATATTTAACCACAAACTAAAACAGATTAAAAAAACAGTATTAGAAACAATTATTTATTTGTTATGATATTCAATGAAGTGTACCTATTCTATTTTCCTTTATATCTAATGATATGAAAATAGAAAAATATGTTATAGTCACTTCCCATTTACCCTTAATATATTGTAAGAATTATTTGTGTTCAAATAAATAGAATAATAGTAGCTAATAGTAGCTAATAGAAACTAACTACAAAATATTTATAATTTCCGTTAGATCTGTAACGAAAATTTTATTAATATCAATAAATAACCACTATTAGGCAATATAAGTCACACGTGTAATGGCTAGTCCTGTAACTAATTAAATTAAAATGTTACCTTTATAGTGTAAGAGTGGTAGAAAATCGACAAAATGAACCAACATGCTAAAATCTAAGCTTTTCTGTGTGTAACTTGAAAGACAGGTACTGCTTTTTTTTCTTAATTTTTGAGTTTCATTTTTAATAATCAATAATTAGTATATTATTGCCTTAATAGTTGTGACAATTTAATCAGTAATTATTTTATGTAGTTGTATATTATATTCCCGTTAAGTGGAAATTTGGATTCTTTAGTGAATCTCGACACCACGTGTCGGGCGTTCTTTCATAGGCGTTTAATCATAGGTTTAATGACCAATTTAAAGGAAGGATTTCCCGGAAAATTCCCAAAATACATCAAAACAGATTTTGAAGAGGAAGAATTTTTATGTAAAAAACAACCCCCAAACGTCACCACTATGCGCGTCACACCAACCCTGTTAAGAATTTTAAAGGGCACGAAGGGTCATGTAATACATCAAATTAAAGGTATTTTTATCCTATAAACAACCATATTTTTGTTTTTGATGTGCTGATCAATGTAAAAGAAAAAATTCAGTTTGAAATAAAGAAGCTGAAATTAAACAAAATCAATTTTTATTTAATGAATTGCCCAAAATGGCCCTCATTAACTTGCAAACATAAATCCTATCATTAAATGCTCTTTGTTCTTGATGCGCCGATTAAAGTATAAGAGAAAACTCAGTTTAAAATAAAAATGCTGAAGATAAAAACGCAAGTTTTTTTCATTTAATGCTAAGAGCATTTGCATTTTTTCGATTAAAAAAGTGTATGAAGGCAAAAAATTGCAATTTTATCTCTTTTTAGAACACAATTAATTTACTGTTATTTTTCACTTGTGACCACCAACTGGTTGTAATAGTTTGTTCTTGAAAGGGTGCCTAAAAGTGTTCTCGAAATGGTGTATTCTATTGAAGAAAGAGTGAAAATTGTTGTGTTGTGGTATCGAAATAATGATTGCGCTAAAGTTGCATTTCAATGCAAACCACCCGGAAACAAATGTAAGCCATCAGTATGTTAACCAACTGATGGATAAGTTTGTTGCAACTGGTTCGCTTCTAAACAAGAAACGCGAAGTGAACTGTATAAAATGAAGCAATTGAAGTGGCAGTTTTGGGTCATTTGCAAATGGATAATATACAATCAATCAAAGCAGTGTATCAAGCTTCTGGTGTATCTACTTCCAGTGTCCAGAGAATTTTGAAAAAACACAAGTTTCATCCCTTTAAGATGACGCTGGTTCAAGAGTTGAATAAAGATGATTTTGATCTACCGATTGAATTTTGCGAGTATTTTAGTGAGCAACTCCGTTTGAACCCAAATCTCCTGTACAACACTTGTTTTTCGAACGAATGTACATTTATGCTAAGTGGTGAAGTAAACAGACACAATTGTCAGTATTGGAGTGCCACTAATCCTCATTTAATCAGAGAATTTCATACAAAGGCTCCTCAAAAATTTGGCCGGAATTTTGTGGGCAATCATCTTGTTGGACCATTTTTTATTCAGGGCACTCATAATAGGAACTATTATTTACAACTGTTGGAAGACGCAATTGATCCGATGATAACAGAAATTTTAGAAAATAACGATAATTTAATATTAATAATAATAAATGAATTAACTTTTCAACAAGATGGTGCACCCCCTCATTATGCTATTGCTGTGCGGCAATTTTTGGATGAGCGTTTTCTAGGGCATTGGATTGGTAAGACGAGGTCCCGTTAAATGGATCTAACTCCTTTGGATTTTTTCCTGTGGGGCCATTTGAAATCGCAAGTGTACGCTACACAACCTGAGACATTAGAAGAATTGCGCGCGAAAGAATTGTAGAAGAATGCCGATTAATAACACCTGAAGTATTCAGTAATGTCAGAAGAGCATTTAACGATAGGATTTATTATTGTTTGCAAGTTAATGGGAGTCATTTTGAGCAATTCATTAAATAAAAATTGATTTTGTTTAATTTCAGGGTTTTTATTTCAAACTGAATTTTTTCTTTTACATTGATCAGCACATCAAAAACAAAAATATGGTTGTTTAAAGGATAAAAATACCTTTAATTAATTTAATTACCCCAGATGGGCAAGCCCAAAGTACCCTCGATTGAACTGCCCCGATCTAACCACTTAGGAAAGAAAAACAGGCTTGTTTGGGAATCCTTCCCAAACAAGCCTGCTTTTTAGAAGAGCAGATCAAAGCCACCTTTCAAAAAGAAGCATATTCTGTTTTTTCCAAACTATAAATCAGGTACTTCCTAAACCCCACACCCCAGTTTTCTTCTCTATCGCACCTCCTTTCTTTTAACAATCTATCCTCTCCCTCCTAATGTTTTCTTACATCAGGTGCCTGCACACGAATATTTAACATGGTAAGGCTGTAACTTAAGTACTTAGCAAAGGTACCAGGAAGAGCAAATGCACTGCCTTTATTCAAGAACCATGAACTAGTAATATAGGCTGAGTAACCACTTGGTAATACTTCTGGAAAAGAAAGGTGAGCTCTGAGACCAAGACCCAGATCTTATATTTGGATCAGAAACAATATTAATTACTTGGTACTTACAGGTTACCGCACTCTGTATGTTGTAGCTATCCAACTATCGATCCAGTTGAATTTTCAACGGACCCTTATCATCATAAATAGTCATGAAATAGAGATTGTCACTTTGATTCGGGCATCTGGTTTATGTATAGATTCACACTAATGGACTATACTAAGGAAATAAGAACAACAAAAAGGAAATCTTGGAGAAAGTTCTGTGGAAGTATCTTTACGGACTCTGGGAGGGAACCTTGAAGCTTTTGTTACAAAACCACTTCCTAAGTAGTTCCATTCTGAATAATGAACTACCACCACCAGAAGAGTGATCTAAATTCTGATTCTGATTCTGCCTGCAATACCTACTTGGGATCTCCACTGGTTAGTTTAGAATCCTCTGACTAGTTCAATAGCCAGGCAGTCTTAGCCTTGTCAGGTCGCTTTAAAAAATCACAAGCCTGTCGGCTATATTTCTCCTCCAATTCTACCTCTAGTAATTTCTATGATAGCTTCAGATCCCCCTCGAGATCCCTTGAATTCAAGCCTAATAATTTGTCAGCTTTTTCATTCCCTGGGATTCTATTACTTGGGTCCTCCAATTGGGGGTATGCCAATTTTAATTACTACTTTTGTCTCACCAACAACACTAAAACGTCACTGCACTTCTGCACAAGAGATCTTATTCTTGGAGAGCATACAGCCTTAAGTACAACCTGACTATAAGAACAGATAAACATCTCTATCTGCATTGTGTATTACTTCCATCTTGCTAGCCTGTTTACCAGTGTTATATCATTATAGCAATGTTTCAATCCGGATACCCGTCACAATATGAACTCCTATTTAAGGACTTTTTCCTGGTGTATAACACAACATTACATTTTGACACACTCAGGCCCAAATAATTATCCTTATAAAAATGGAAATAACTTTAAAATCACTCATCACCTTATCAATATTGCAATTAGTGCATTGTAATTCTCTAGTGCATAAAGTAGCTAACCACAGTTGTGCTCAGGGCCAAATAATTAACCTTATAAAAATTGAAATAACTTAAAAATCACTCATCACCTTATCAATATTGTAATTACTGCATTGTAATTTTCAAGTGCATAAAGTAGCTAACCACAGTTGTGAATAGTGAGCTAGAATCTGCTATGGTTAAGAACATGGTTCAGTCATACTAACTATTATGGTTTGGGATTAATCCCCAGCTCTGGCATTGGTAATGGTGGTAGGTAATGGGTATTAACCTGCACTTTTTCAGTGTATAACTTTCCTTCCAAACAATCTTTAGCTTTGGCTTTGGGTATGCGTAATTTATGTGGTATTTTACCTTTTACTTTTTTATATTTAATGAGATAGCTTGTTAATAAACATTACAAATTGCAATGTTCTTTGATACATAAATAAATGTTATAACAATTGATCGGTTGATCAGGTAAAAAAACCTTTGCAAAATATCTTATTGTGGAGACAGATATGGTGATTAACTCTATCTAATGTCTTTGCTAGGCATAATCATCAAAAGTACCAGTCCCAGTACCAGTAGTACCAGCATTACCTAAAAAGGTAATGCTGGTACTACTGTGCATACGTACAGTAGTATGTAAACATCCAAATTTAATCGCCCTGTGCATACCAATCGCTTTTTTATGAAAATCTTTTATGAGAATTCCAAACTAGAAACAGACAGATACATATCCCATAATGAAAGATTCACACATACTTGTGCAGGCTTTATGTGCATTTCTGCTTCTCTATATAAAACCACTAGCATGAACAGAAACATCACACCACCTTTCAACTGCCAATTGCCACATAACTTATCTTTTGGACAATAAGACCTCCTACTACATATAGAGTTCATTAAAAGCAGAAAAATATGTCAGACATTAATATTAAAAAGGTTGGTATTTGATGAGAAAAATATGTATTTATTAATAGTAGTTTTTACTTTAACTACATTAATAATCTCAATGTAAATAGAAAAACTAATACATAATTACATAGCTCAGCAATAGGTATTAAGGATAAAAATACTTCATTAGATCATAATAAATAATTGTTTTAAAATAATATTTTTATTAAATATAATAAATAAAACTATAAATAAAGGATTTAAAAATGCAAGATATTTTTATGAACTGTTTTATGAAATATGTTGTAATTTGTAATTTGGCATTTGTAATACTTACAATCCGTTTTGGCATTTCCTCTCTAATGGAAATGTCATCTGCACGAGCTAGTTTCAAAATATCCTCAACATTGGGCAAATGTAAAAACGTTTCATCTGCTTTAAATCTGCTCTGTAAATTTATATCAGGTGTTTCTCTTATTACTTTACGACCTCTCTTTGTCTTAGTCTTTGGTATAGGAGTTGGAGGTGTTTCAAATATACCTGAAATAAAGAAAGCCTGCAATGTTTTCATAATACAATATTTTTCTGTAAAAAAAAGAAAAACCTGGCCTCATGTTAAGATAGATGCCTGGGACACCAGCTTGTATACCAAATATTTGTCGCCCTGTTTAGAAAATGAAATTTATTGGTGAGTCTTTTTGCGTATGATTCTTCTGTCTACAAGGGTGTTTCGTCAGATTAAAAAAAGATTTGTGACAGACTCGTATCTTTTTCTTATAGCTTAAAAATATTGGGAGTATACAAGGTAGTTAGCAATTCGGTGCTGCATTTATATAGAACACTCTATAAATTTTATATTTTTAGATAAATCACCCAATCACAGAACATATGACACAGAAATAGTACAAGGTAAAGTAAAAATAAAAAGTATATAGTACAGTATATCTTAAGAAAAACAAATAAATTTAAATATTCAGAAAAAAAAAAGTAAATCAGTGGCAGATAGTTTTTAAGTCACTAAGGTTGCAACTAAATATATCTAGCTTGTTACTTACATGTTGCAATTCTGACAAAGCGTATGTAAAGGCTGAACTTAATTTAAGTTCCCGCGGTGAGTAAGGCTGAATGTGAAATTTACTCTAGAAGTAATACTTGGCACAGCAAGATACTTGTAACGGAAGTTCATGGTACTCAGTTCTGTTACGGATAAGTTCGAATAAGAAAACTTAAGAAAACTGTTACTGCGTATTTTCAAGGCTTTCAAGACATTATACAGTGCCTTTCTAACAATGCCTGCTGTGGAAAGGTTCGGGTAAGTACCTTCTGATTTAAAAGTAAGAAACTTCAAAGATAAATAGAAGTTGGACTAATTCTAATTTATGAATGTGCACGTTATAACCAGGAGCCAATAAAGAATACTCAAGTTTAGATTTGACAAAAAAAATAGTAATTTACATTGTTCCATAACTTCAAATGGAGACTATTAAACTTAAAATAAAAAATAAACTTGGTGTATTTTGCTGTTAAACACACTTCCTACATTACACTTTTCGGCATTTAAAGGTAGATTATTGCTCATGCATCAAGTACTAACTCTATTAAGGTCATCCTGAAGATGAAGACTATCACTGTGATCTTTAACAATATCATACAGTCTAAGATCATCTGCAAAGGTACATTTTACATCTAAATGACTCACACAATGTCACTTATAAAGATAACAAATAGTAAAGGTCTCAGAACAAAAACTTGCAGAACACCAGATGTAGCTGTGTTTTTACTAGACCTAAACCCATTAAATACTACATACTAAATTCTATTACTTATATAATCATTATTTCTTTATTGGTTTAAAAAAACATAGGTATTACAGCAAGTGTTAATTGGGCACATATTTAGAAAACTAAAAACAAAAAGGCATACAAAAAATATTAAGAGTCCTTAAGTGGCACAAAAAACAGATTATTGAATACTAAACAAAAAAAAAAAGAAAAAATATAAAAACAGGAGAAAGGAAAGGAGAATTCGTTACTTTATTTATTACTTGTTAATGATGACTGATTGTAATTTAAGTATATTTCATATACCTATATTTAGAAATTACGTTCATGCCATGTCAATTCATATGGTGTCTGCTGCATGTACGAAAGCATATAGATTATACAAACCATTCAAGCTCTGCGAGTTTAAAGTTTGGTATACACGACATTCAAATATTATATGATAAATGGTGTCAGGTTGACGTTTATTACAAATAGTACTTCTATATGTTGAGTCGTTATATGTGAATTTGACCTCGATATTATTATATAACAGGAATTGAGCTAGAATTCTAGTAATAGTGAAAAACATTACTAAAGGTTTATTGAAGTAATGAGAAAGAAAGGCAGAACATTGTACTTTATTAAGCAGTCTATTTCAAGCAGTTTATTGTAAAGATTGGAAAGAAGTTATTTTGTGTGTTTGGATTTTGTTAGTAGAAAGGTTATCCCAAATATGCTGAGCATCGATAAAATCTAATAAATTTGTGACTTGCTTTGCCCAGTTGTATTTAGCTTCGCAGTGCTTGCATTAAAGCTGCCTTGGAAAGCAAATTTTAGGATAGCAAGTCTTTATATATTGTATTCTTTTTATATATTCGGCATACTTTAGAACATTTCCACAAAATATCCCAGATAGCACAAATTATTTATGGAATAATCTGTAAATCTTCTAAAATGATTATTCATTGTCAATATTCCAGTAATATGCTTATAATAAATATACACTTTATATAATATTCTTAAAATATGCATTTTAGAATATTATGAATAGAATATTCCAGTAATATTTATTATAGTTTAATATATTGCATTATTTTATAGAATACTCTTGTAATATTAGTTGTAGAATATTATGAATATAATATTCCAGTAATATTTATTATAGAGTTAATATATTGTATTCTTTAAAGAATATTCTTGTAATATTAGTTATAGAATATTATGAATCTAATATTCCAGTAATATTTATTATAGAGTTCATATACGAGCCCTAACAACTAAATGTTGGGACAAGATAATATTTTGGAAATAATACAATGGCTTATCAAAACGACTGAATTATTTTATTTATTTTTTTAAATACAAACATAACAATATATTCTAGACTATTTGAAAACATTTTCGTGCCATGGTAAAGGAATAGGCATTAATCATAGCGTACTTTGTCATTGGAAGGTCAAATTTGCTGACAACTAAATGTTGGGACAAACAAGAAGCAACTTTAATTTAATACGGGGTCACATCGCCCTTAGTTTTAACGACTACTTGAACTGTTGCAGGCATTGTATTAACCAAGGACTGACACATTTGAGGAGAAAAATTATCACAAATCTCTTGTAGTTTTGTCCGCAAATCAGAAATAGTGCGTTGAGGATGGTTTCTTAAATACTGCTTCATTTTATGCTACACAGTTATCACATTTAGATCCGGAGTGCTGGCTGGATGAGATAAAACCTTTATATTATTATCACCAAACCATTTTTTGGTAGATTTTGCCGAATGACATGATGCTCCATCTTGCTGAAAGATGAATGCAGCCCCAAACCACAGAGGAGTATATACAGAGGGGACAGCCGGCGGAATGTCTTTGATGTTTGACAGTTCATAGCTATGACCTCGTCCCTTTAAACGGGAAGTGTACAACGTTGCCAAACTTACAATTGTTTCTTGAGAAGAGCTGTTGCATTTTACCTAACATTTATTTTATATATTTTTTAATTAAGTTAGTGGCTCATTATACAGTACATAAGATAATGAAACATAAATTGTGTCGTAAATCGGTTTTAATATTTTTTATTTATAAACACATTTAAAATGAACTTATTTAAGTAACAATTACAGAGCTTTTACATACAATATTTGTTCAAATTAAAAATGCAGTGGAAATGTGTAGAATATTTTATTTCTATAGTATATATTTCAATATTATTTATTGCCTTATTTAACTGTTGCTATCTTTTTTAATTAGGAATTAAGAAAAAAAAATTGAGAGATAAATTATTAATGAAGTTATGAAGTCATGATTCAATACAGTTTTAAATGTTTAATCAACTTCATTAATAATTAATCTCTTAGTTATTTTTTTTTTCTTAAGGGACGGTTTTTCAATGCTTGGTTAACACGGTTTTTAACCAGTATAGTTAAGCTAGCTATAAGTTGAAAATGTAATTTACTTCGAACATTTTATGAATAACTATTCACATTCTAAACTTGTAGTTAGTTAACTCTAGGTTAAATTACGTTAACCAAGCATTGAAAAATTGGCCCTTAGAAACATGAAAACATTGAACCATGATATTTCATAACTTCATGAACAGTGATAAAAACTTTTATACTTTTATCGACATAGGTATATATTAAATAACATACTGGTTAAAACATATAATTAGGATTATTAAACACAAAAAAGAGTATATACAGTGTGACCCATTAAGAATGTAAACACTCGCGTAAAGAATTTGTTTATGGACCGATTTGAACCAGATTTTTTTCAAAAGATGGATCTCCGAAAGGTCTATGTTGATGCAAAATTTAAAGACGAAATTTTGATTTTCAAGGCATACTATGATTTTTTTTTAAGTGAAAAATAGCAATATTTTGTTGGCAATTTTTTTATAAAAAGTCTGACTACACCACTGGATTTAAGATTCCCTCGAATCCATTTGTACCTACCTATTTTTGCGAAAAAAAAAATTGTTCCTAAAAAAGTTATGATAATATCGGCATCACCAGTGTTTGCCTTTGTCGGTGAACCTATTCTTTTATAAAAATTGAATAGAACCCAAAGAGAAATAAAATTAAACAACTTAAACACTGGTGTAATTATTAAGAACCACAAAAACCAGTATACACAAAATAACCAACAATTACTCTAATAAAAACAATAATTGATAGGTAAGTTCGTCAAATTATTATTATTTTTGTGGTTATTATGCCAAAACTTATAATATTACCTTCTTAGATAAAAAATAACTACATTATATAAAGATGGTAACTTTGATACACTTCCACTTTCCATTTTTTAAATTTCAAAATAGAAATATAAAACACTAAACAACACTGACAAATACCAAATAAATCAAAATACCAAACCACTTGAATAATTATGATGCGACACCCCGAAATGTTAGGTTTAAATCTGAGTCTTCCAGAATGTAGTATTTATCATATAGTATAATGGGTACTCTGTGGTATTATACGCGCATTAGTCTTCAGTGGACATTTAAATGGGAAGTGCTTGACATCTCTCTTTAAATTTAATTTCTCTGTCTCACTGTCCCATCTGTATAATAATCTGTGCCCAAACCATAATTCCCTTTGGAAACTTCACAACCCTTTTGAAGCAGTCTTTATGAAAAGCTTCTGCTTTATTTCGTATTATCCGTTTACGGTGATCTCCAACGCAAACATCAAATTTCTCCTCATCTAAATATTATTTCATTCCAGTCATTTTCTGTCCACAGAAGTTTAGATTTTGCCCAATTGTAACGGTTCTTATTTTGAATCTCTGTCAATAGCGGTTTTTCTTCTGCCTAAATACGAATTTGGATCAATTGTGTGCTAATGGATGAACCATACAAAACTGAACTTACCTTGTAAAATCCCAAACCGCATTTATGAATGTATTTTCGGCAACATTCTCTAGATATATTTAATCCACTTGCCCTGTTCCATTGAGCAGTTATGTCTCGAACGGTACTTCTTCTCGTTGATTTGCATAATTTAACTAAATTTCGTAAATCTCTTTGTGAAACAACTTTTGGTCTCCCCGAACTTTTACCTCGAACATCCACATTGGCAGACTCACCATATTTTTTCACTATATTATAGACTGTGGTCTTTGGAATAGGTAAATTGCTAGAAATTTTACGCATTGTCTTGCCCGCATTGTATTGGTGAATAATAATTTCACGTAATTTCTGTTCGGTAGCTTTTCCACGACCCATTATTCCAATTTAAATTAACAAAATTTAAATATTTCAACAAATACTACTACTTATAACTATTTACATCACTTACAAACTGTCAATGAATAAATAAAACGTTTTTTAGATGTTTATATAGCGTTTTTTAAACATTTTAAATGTGAGATTTATGCTTGTCCCAACATTTAGTTGTCAGCCAATTTGGTCTTCCAATGACTAAATACGCTATGATTACTACCGATTGCTTCACCATGGCACGAAAATGTGTTCAAATAGTCTAGGATATATTATTATGTTTGTATTTAAAAAAATAAACAAAATAATTCAGCAGTTTTGATGAGCCATTGTATTATATCCAAAATAATACCTTGTCCCAACATTTAGTTGTTAGGGCTCGTGTTGCGTTCTTTAAAGAATATTCTTGTAATATTAGTTATAGAATATTATGAATCTAATATTCCAGTAATATTTACTATAGAGTTAATATATTGCGTTCTTTTATAGAATATTCTCGTAATATTCGTTATAAAATATTATGAGAAAAATATTCGAGTAATATATATTAAAGCTGGCACTAGTAATATGCACAAAAAATATGTATTAAATATTCTCGCAAAATATTTTTTTGTGAAATTGCACCAAGACTTGCGATTGTGTTATAAAACATTCTGAAAATAATATTCGAGTAATGTCTATTACAGCTAACCAGCAATATGTACAGAAGAAACATGCGTTTAATATTTCTACGAGAATATATTATGCGTTTGATTTTTGTAATATTTTTTGTAAAATATTATGAAACGTAGCAAGGTGTATTGAGGTGTATTGTCACCTACGAAAAGCACTGTCGTTTGCGACTCTACCACTGGACAGCGGTGCTGCCCCGGTGTCATCATGCTACTCACCACCTCAAGCACGACCCAGACAAAAAATTGTTGTCTGGTTAAATGGAGGTTTCGGCGAAGTTTTTCTTTTTGAATATGTTCCGCCTTCAGAAACACACTTGTTTTCAAGTAGTGCATCCTAGCCGGGCTTTTATAGTTTGCGATTCTGCCGCTGGATGGAGACACTTATGTCCTACCAGCAGAATGCTGACGTACTTCTCTAAGTGTCTTTGCTGCCTGTGTGTCATTGTGCTTATCTCGTACTGATGAAGCTTAATAATAGGCATCAGGTTGAGGTTGCAACGTATTTCTCTCTGTTCTTTTGTGAGAAGATAATACTTATGTTACACAGCGGACGGCAGCTGTTCGCCTATTAGAGCATGAGTCGTAGGTTCACTTGGTCAATCGTGTTTTCTTATAAGATTCAACAAATCTCTCAATTTTGGGCGCCACTCCACCCTTGGTTTAATTGGTAGGCAAGTGGAGTACCTCTGAGTGATATGTACCAAATTAGAAATTAACGCTAGCTAGCTGAAATAAAAATATAGTACCTCTTTCGACAAATAAAACTACACAGTATATGGTCCGAGATAAGATCTATTTAATGGTTATAGCCACTGGTAGATTATAAAATATTGGTAGATTATAAAATATTCAAGTATTACAGCCGGCAGTTTAACCTGTATAGAATTACAATTGAGATCTCTAGGGAAATCAAGAATCTAGATCCTTTTACAAGGTTAACCAATTCTGAAAGAGTGAAGCTCATGTACTTATATTACTAATCAAATTTGAAAGAGTGAAGCTCATATACTTAAATTACTAAACAAATGTGAAACGAATTAATATGTAAGGCTTATCTGACCATCCGGTAACGTAACCATCAAAACAGGGCTTCGGACAGCGGTGATAACCAACTGAGATTTATCCTAAAATCTCCAGCAGGCAAAAAGGCAGGTAGTATTCAAAATTCTCAGGACCATGAATATTTCATCCCCAACTAAGACTTCAGGTTATCCATAAAAAATTAAACCAGGACCAAAAAAAATTAAATAACCAGATTTATAAGTGCAAACAGGATATCATCCTCTTGCTTAAATAATACCCAGGAAACCAGGTAGTCTAAGACTCTTGAATCTTAAAACTCATACTATAACCTAAAACCTAAAACCCTCTGCATAAAGAGGGTTTTAAAAACTTAAGAAACATACTGAAAGTACGTCAGGAACGGCAATGCGGCAGCTGTGAGGAATTTACACTGACAAATAAATCCGACTGGGATAATACTTCGTAGTCATAGTCGACTAATACTATGCATCAAAATCCAATAAAGTATACATGAAGTCCAACCCTTGCGGATGTAAAATAGCTCTAGCAAACAACCGACTACTTGCTCATCTCGATTGTAAAGAGAAAAAGCCAGAGTTCCCTGTTCCTTAATTCACGGAGTAACAAAAGGGTGTCACACAACAACACTATGAAATAGGTACGAAACTTCTGTATTATATGAAGTGCTATTATTTTAAAAAAGAAATCCAAGTGCCAAGTATGAATACCACTGCCTATTCGCCGCTAGATGTCCTAGTGTGTACTAAACTGCTAAATATAAAATAAAATGTATAATTTCGTGGTTTGGAAAAACCAAATGCTACAAGGTGGCAACTGGCAACTGGCAATACACCTCAAGCCACGAGCCACGAGCCACGAGCCACGACCCAGACAAAAAATTGTCTGGTTAAATGGAGGTTTCGGCGAAGTTTTTCTTTTTGAATATCTTCCGCCAAAAAAAATATTCCAGGATTAAATTAAATACGTCCTAACCAAAAATGAATCTAAAAATAATCTATATAATATATTTATAATCTATAATTATCTATATAATATATTTATAGATTATTCTTTGTGTCATTTTTGGTGATCTCGGAATATTTGTTCCCTTATTCTGGGACTAATCTGCGATTATTATTTGAATATTTTATAATTATTCTTGTATTATCTTGTGGATTATTCTTGGAATAAGTTTAGGAATATTCTCTAGATATAGAAAAGTGTGTACTTTTCGATATTCTACAAATATTCCCAAAATTTATCTATATAATATTCCAATCTTCCTTCAGAATAATTTAGGTATATTCTAGGAATAGGTTTGTGCTATCTGGGTAAGTAACTCTACAACTATTGATGCACATATTAAAGATAAATGGACGTGTCATCACATAAACACAGTCTGAATATGCCTCAAAGCACCTATAACTGCCCTGCCCTGCACATATATACACTATATGATTTACTGCTTGTATATATGATTTTCAGAAAAAGTCCATGTAGGCCTCTATAATATCAAAAGATTATGAGATGCTGAGTATCGTAAGTCATTTGATTTGATATAGTTGTTGATACCTAAAAAATTTTATGATAATATCAAGCCTGTTATTATTATATCTCGGTATAGTACATCAGTTCATTGAAGCTCTGCAGTTGGAAAATATTTATAATAAACGGTGCAATAACAAATTAAAATTTATGTTTGGTGTGCCAAGGTATGCTGATGAATGACTTTGGCCAACTGATTGTGTTGGCCTAAGTATACAATGTGTCCAAAATAGGGAGGCCACTATGGGAATCTCGGAAATGATAAGAGATAGAAATTCAGTTAAATGGAGAAAAGTTGCGTAAATAGATTTTGGTATTAACTATATTGAAAAAATATTTACGAATAAAATTTTTTCTGGAGTTATTATCGATACTAGAGAAAAAGAAAATACTTGTTTATTACAACTATTAATAAGTTTTAAAATAGCATACCCAGTATTTCTATCCGGCATTTCGTCTTTGGACAATCATCAACTTTTCATCGATTTTTCAACAACGTCCAAATACAGTCTATATAAAAAAATAATATAGAACTGCTTTTTGACACATCTTTACATAATTGTTACAATTATTTTTAAATGTTTATGATATTATCTTCTCTTAGGATATTGATTCAGAATCATTCATTCGACTTCATTATAATTTCGTTGACACAAAATGTAACACGAACTTCTGTTCATTTGGAAATAGTTCCATATTTCAAATAATCAATCAACAGGATTAATAAAACCATTGGACAAATGTCACACAGCAACAAGGGGGATTATGATAGAAATAATAAATTAATTTATTTTTAAAGCCAACTAATAATTTAAAAAAACATTTTTAAAAAACAGTATAAAACCATCAAGACACATTTTTGAATTTTTACGGAAAATTTTTTTAAAATTCTGTTGTAGAAAAATCAGAGCCACATCGTGTATAGTCTGTATTTTTGAATTTTTGGGCACTACATATGTAAATAGACAGTTGTTACTTGTATCCTAAAGCTACTCTGATACCACCCCTTCTCTTTAAAAATACTGTTATCAAAGTAATATTGGTACCTATTTTCATTGAGCACAACTGTAAACAACATAGGGAACAGACAAACAAGAGATGGGTTTACAGTTGCTGCAAAATGGCATTGCCCTTCTTATAGATCTTAATGTATTGCTTTCTGCAATAAATTGAAGGATTGTCTCAAGATTATTCAGAGCTTTGTTGAAAGCTCTTACCAGAAAATCATGGTTAGTATTATTATTAGTGAGATTAGTAGTTTACTATTATTTATTAGGTTATTATAATAATTAATATGAGGTAGGGCTTAATTCTTACAATATGATTACATACCTGTATCAGCAAGATCAGCAACAGACCTAAAAAATCAATTGAATATAATTTAAAATATGGAAAAAGTCACAAATTATTTTATTACCCGGACAAATATATTTTTGCAAAATACTTTATACATGGCAAAACATTTAATAAATAATAGCTTCATTCCAGTAGTCAGTTCTAGGACCAACTCTGAAACTACTAGTTCTTAGTCTATATTCTCAATATGTGCATATAAGTACATACCCCGTACATCAAACCTCACGTCTAACTTAATACCAGTCACCCGGTTCTGGCACAATTCAGAATTAAAAATTTGCAATACTGAAATGTAGGGTTATTACTACTTGGGATCCAGTGCTCAGTGAAATTCGACATCAGTTTCAGTTAGTGACGATTCAAACCTAATGAAACGGCAGTTTTCTGTTTATGTTTATGATATGTATATTAAACTACCTCCTCGGAGTCCATACATTAACAAATTGCTATCTTCTGGGCATCCAGCAACAACAGGGCGTCCGTATACAGATGCCCTGTTGTTTACCCATAGAAAATGCCTTCAATTATCTTAAAGAACTGCCTGACAGAAATTTACGTGGATACTCAAAGGATCCATAAACATACAATTTCTGTATATTTACGTATATTATTAATTCATTTCGTTAGCCACGAGAGGCGCAGTGATTGATATATACTCTTCTAGTATACAGCATGTATTTTTTTTTACAACTCATTCGATTTCAGAGCATCCGATGATTTGGCAATGTGTGATTTAAATTTCATATTTGTTCTGTGAAATTTCATGAAGAATGAATTTGTCACCAATGAAGACGTCACATACTACTTACCAAGTTTGGATTTACTTGAGGTAAATATGCCAAATATTTAATTAGACACATTATATTATACAGGGTGTTTCAGAACAAAACTGCAAATATTTTGAGGGGTCATATACATGTGATGTGTTAGGGGGGTCTTTTATATAACATTTTTTTATTTAGACCTCATTTGCAAAGTTACAGTCCGTCAAAGGGTGGGGGGGTAGAAATTACTTTTTTATTTTTTCTCGAAAGCTACTGAAGGCTAGGGTGACCATTCGTTCGGAAAATTCCGGACATGTCCGGAAATTAGTGGCTATATTTCGAGTACGGACGGAATCGCAACAATGATTCAAATGTCCAGAATTTTTATCCAACCTAAAATTGTCCATGTAAAAGCCTTGTCTGAGTCAACGTCGAAGATCAAAAGATCAATACCTTAAGTTTATTTTAAATATATGATATCGATGCGTTCTTTGTTATTTTCAATAAAATATTAATGAATGCACATAATATTTACTCATATTATAAATTTTCCGCTTGGTATCTTATACTCTTTG
The DNA here is from genome assembly GCA_963924545.1 of Pogonocherus hispidulus. Classification (NCBI taxonomy): domain Eukaryota; kingdom Metazoa; phylum Arthropoda; class Insecta; order Coleoptera; family Cerambycidae; genus Pogonocherus; species Pogonocherus hispidulus. The sequence goes on from OZ004695.1 coordinate 39,186,500, forward strand.
ACTCTGCGCCCTGTGTACGTTTAAACGACCATAACCATGAGAAAATTAAAAAATTGAACCTTCCTTTCCTTTCATTCGATCTGGTCCAGAAATAGTCCATGGCCTATATGGTCACCCTACTGAAGGCAGGAATTTTAACATTAACTGGTCAGTTTTAATCATCTGTAGATGATGGCAACTTGGTTGGAGAAACGCGCGTCGAGTGCAGTATAGTGCTTCGGTGTTATGTGGAAAACTATGTCAGTGTTATCTTCACACCAAAGGTTCCAACCACTTTCAAGAAAAAAATAAGCTCAAGAGATATGTAAAATCAAATTTAAAATTTAATTTTATATGTATTTTCATCAGAAAAGTTTTTAATTTAAATAATTCAACAATATTTGAATACTATCATAGGAGCGTCCGTAAGAAACATATTTATTTTACACATAATGTAAAAGTGTAAACACATTGCGTAGATGTGTATCCCTCTTTATAGGGTGTCTCAAAAAATCTACACAATGTGCAGATTTATTGAGACACCCTATAAAATAAAGACGTTTTAAAATTTCATGGAGAGAAAAGTTAATAGAAAAGATGAGTTGAAAGATATAAAAATGTAATGAAATTCTCAGGTGACCGAATTGTCAGTTGATTGGATGTTGGGTGTTTGACGATGACACACTAATGGATCAAATCCATATAATAATACTTGTGGAATGGAAATATGGAAATAATAATGTGTTTCACTCTACCACATTGACAACAGTACAACAGTATAAGTGAAAACTGGCAATGTTGCGGGACATCCAGTAATCCAATGGATAGCGGAAACGTATTCGCAGCGGTTGCTCAAAGATCGGATAAGAGAAAATGAACACGAATATTTCAGGCACTAAGGGATATATTTTATGGGAGGGCGCTACGTGATGTATGATTTGGTTCATGTGACAACAACACTAAGGTATTGAAGCTTGCATACTCAATAATTAATTTAAACATCGTGGACGCCCACCGACGGTTCCATGAAAGAACGCCTGCAAGAAAGATGGATACATATACAGGGTTTTTCACGTAACCCGTTCATTAGAATATTTCAGAGACTACTACGATCTAGATTTTGAAACTTGGGGCACTGGGGTTTTTGAGTATTCTCGTTACAAAAAAAGTTATGACGTCATTGTAGCACTTCCGGTTGTACCGGAAGTTAATAGTAACTTCGTTATTTTAAATGGAAAGGTATAGATTTTGTTGCATTTTTGATATCTACGGAATTTTTTAGGATGTTTTTGTTATTATATCCCTATACCAAAAATGAACAGTTCTGGAGATATTTCTATTTTTAAAAAAAAATTGACGATACTAAGCGTATATTGTGAGTGTAATATCTAGAACTTCTAAAAAGCTATAACTTTCAAAATTTAAGCAGTAGTAGAGCAGGCAAAGGACTTTCAAGAATGTACTGCTTCTGTCGATAGTCCATACGGGATGTTCAAAACTCAAGGGCCAATGTTAAAAACTTCAAACACAAAAAAGTCGTTTTTTTCAAATGGAACACCCTGTGTTTTATCTCATCAGTAGATGCAGAATTAAATTCTACATCGATTGGTATTCCATTTCCTATACCTATCTCCAATAGTTTTTGAGTTAGATGCAATTATTTATGTGAAAGGAACTTTAGGATCGATAATATGTATCTCTCAATTTTAAAGAAGGCAGGGATACCAAAAAATTGAACTGTGTTTGTCAAATTACTTTTAGTTGGTGGATTATAGCAGCAATTGTACAGCAGAAAATTAAATAATTACAAATGAGTGGTATTTTAAATTTATTTTGTATTCGTGGGGAATTTAATAAAATAGCTACAAATTGTTGTCGTATTTTCAACGAAATATATCCAAATTTATCAAGATAAACAAAAAGATAAAATTCGGAAGATGGAATTGCAATTCCCTCATATTAGAATTGACATTAAGAAGACATGTCACAAACCTATAACTGAAAATGAAGACAAATGACATGTATGACATCAAATTAAAAGTTCAACTGGATATTGCACGTATCCCATACATAATGTAACCTAAAAATTATAATTATACTAACCTTGATATTTAAAATATCAACGTTAGTATAATTATTATTTAATAATTCATTCTGTATTATAACTGCCACCAAACTTCAACAACTAAAAGTAATATCAAACTTTTGACAAACACAGTTCAATTTTTTGGTATTGGTATTGGCCTTCTTTAAAATTTAGAGATGACATATTATCGATCCTAAAGTTTCTTTCACATAAATAATTGCATCTAACTCAAAAACTGTTGGAGATAGGTATAGGGAATGCGTATACCAATCGATGTAGAATTTAATTCTGCATCTACTAATGAGATAAAACACAGGGTGTTCCATTTGAAAAAAACAATTTTTTTGTGTTTAATGTTTTTAACATTGACCCTTGAGTTTTGAACATCCCGTATGGACTATCGACAGAAGCAGTACATTCTTGGAAACCCCTTGGCTTGCTCTACTACTGCTTAAATTTTGAAAGTTAATTAGTAATAGTTTTTTTTTTAATAAAAAACTAAAATTCTAAAATTATGAGTTTTTTAAAATACGTTGAGTTTTTTTAAAATATATTCATATTTTAAAAAACTCATAATTTTAGAATTCTAGTTTTTTATTAAAAAAAAAACCTATTCCTAATTCACGACAGTTCCTCTGTAACTGTTTAACTCAATATCCAGATTGAGGTATAATATGTAGTAACTATTAGCAGAGATAAGTACACTATTAGTAAAAGCACAGTGTATGTAATAAATAAAACATACTTACTCATTTTATAGATAGCTTTAGCTAAAGATAAAGGAAACGAGCCAATTAAAACATGTTTTATTATTTTTTTTTTTTTGATAAGTAAATATTGTGACTTTCAAAAATAATAACGCGAGGTACTAACAGTGAACCATATTTATTCGAATAAGTAAACACTAATAATTTGTAATTAATGAAAATGTAAAATAAAAAAAAGTTGTCTCTGGCGGGATTTGAACCTGCAAAATTTTTCGGTTCAGTTTGAAAGACAGCCGCTCAACCAACTAGTCCAATAAATGACGTTTAACAATATTGCTAAAAGGCTTATGTAAACTACATCTTTTAACTTGAAACGAATTTTTATTGATATTTTAATTAAAAAAACATTTCGCTTTAGTATTTTGGTAACCAGAAGGGTTTCACAGTCAGTACTATCGATTCCATTAGCAATATTTCTCATACTGTGCCCTGGGAATATAAAATTCAATGAAATGTAATAGCCCATGTTAATTGCCATTAGTCAAATGAAATGGGAAACCCGGTATAAATTATATATATATATATAAATTATATATATATATATATATATATATATATATATATATATATATATATAATTTATACCGGGTTTCCCATTTCATCATATATATATATATATATATTAAACGATCATTCTGGATTCTCGTCAGAATCCCCGTTTCACTTATAAAGTATGCACGGCTCCTCAACTCTAATTTAATTTCTATAAGGTAATTTACAAGGCTGTGTGTGTATGTGAATTGAACGAAGAACTATATAAGCTGAACCAAATTTGATTACCATTATAGTAATCTCGGAAACTATTGGAGCTACAGGAAAGGTTAAAAGGGGAAAATAGCACTGAATTTAATGTGCATTAACATTCCGCTGAGAAAACAATTGTTTCATTTAAATTTCATTTAACAGAAAATGAAATTCGTCAATTTTTAAGATCAGCTCTACCTTTTTTATTTGTGGCGGTAATATTTTCGGTGGCGTAAAAACGTTAGTTATCTTTTTAGTAGATGGTTTTAGAGAAAATAACAATAACTTTATTTTTTATGGGCGCCATATTGGATTTTATCAATACTCGGCAAAATTTTCTGAATAATTTAGCATACAGGGTGTCCACCTAGTGCGCGTAAGTCCAATATCTGGGTTAATAAAAGAGATAACTTAATTTTTTTTTCTACAGGGTTGTCTAATATCCCGAGCTGCACAAAATGAAAATATATTTACATATTCAAGGTGTTCAGTTTTTCCTGGACAGGTACCAACTTCATTTTTTTAAATGGAAACCTATATTTTTTATGGCATTATCGAATTCTACGTAAAAAATTAGTGGGACTTTGTGCTTAACACTGCTATTGAAATATTGATAGTTTTCGAGATATTTGACTTTTAATTTTTTTTTCTTATGTTTCGTCACTTCTAATAGTTGACATAATTATGGTTGTATGACAGCTAGAAATTATTTTTTTTTCAGAAACTGTAGAGTGAAGATGGCTCTTTCGAAAAACGTATCAAAAGTTGACCTGCGATATACAGGGGGCAACAGAAATCGTGCCAAACCTGATGGTTTAAAATTTAAAAAATCTCGACTTTTTCAAATGGAACACCCTGTGTTTTATGATTTCATTAGATGCCTTTCTGTAGACTCTACAATTTTATAATAGCTTTCCCTATACCTAAGTTGCGTAGTTTTTGCAAAAAACCCACTTTTATAAAAAATACCCGATTTGCGCACGTTCCTTTCTCGGGAAAAACGCAGTGAGCGTCTGTCACGCAATAAAATTTGTGATAATCAGTTTACATGTCATTTCTTCTTTTACTGAATATTCACGTACGAGTTTAGAGTAAGTACTAAGCGTGCATACAATGAACTATTCAAAAGAAGAATTAGTGAAAATGGTTTATGCCTTAGGAGAAGCTCATGGAAATTGTTTGCTAGCAGCACGTATTTACAAAGCAAATAATCCAGATTTACAGAGATTTCCACGTGCTGACTGTTTTGAAAATGTGAAAGAAAGATTTGAAAGAACAGCAAATGCGAATTATGAGAAAACTACCAGGAGACATGACGGTAACAATGACGATATTCAGTTTAATGTTGTGGCGTCTGCTGTTGAAAATCCAAATATTAGCGTCAGGAAAATCAGTAATAATCTTGGAGTTTCCAAAAGCTTGACAAACAAGATACTGAAGAAGAATAATTTTCATCCGTATCATATTGAAAACCATCAAGCACTGTTACCTCAAGATCACCTAAACCGCCTGCAATTTGGCCACTGGGCATTGGATAAAATTCAGGAAAGTCCAAACTTTTTTATGAATGTCTTGTTTACTGACGAATCAACATTTTCAAACACATGCTTACCCAATCGTCGCAACTTTCATCACTACGCTGACAATAATCCAAGATTATTGAGGGTACTAGATAATCAGCATCGTTTCAAAGTGAACGTGTGGGCTGGAATTTGTGGAGAACATATTGTTGGACCGTACTTTTTTGAAGGCAATTTAAATGCCAATGTGTATTTGCATTTTTTGCAAAACGAACTTCCCCTTCTACAGCTACAGAATATGCCCGCTGATTATTTGGTTCAACAATGGTTTCAGCATGATGGTGCCCCTCCACATTCCACTTTGGCGGTACTGTGATTATTTTATTGTTGTAGTACTTTTCCTATTATCTATTCATATTTCAGATTAGAGAACACCTAAACCACGTATATCCAAATAAGTGGTTAGGTCGTGGTGGTCCAGTTCCTTGGCCTGCACGTTCGCCTGATTTAAATATTCTGGACGTTTTCTTGTGGGGTTATATCAAGGAGCGAGTATACGAAGTACCACCAACGGATATGCAAGACTTGAAAGAAAAGATCCAAAATGAGTTTCTAACCATAACGCCCGAAATGTTAAGAAATGTTCACATTCATTTTCGTCGTAGATTAATGCGTTGTGTTGAAAACAACGGTGGACATTTTGAGCATTTACTTTAGGTTAGCTTGCTTGTATGAGTATTGCGTATTCTTTTTTCAATACTCTATGTATATTCATCCATTTCACTAATAATTTTTCTAACTACGGTAACACCGTTTGGTTTTCAATATGATACGTATGAAACTTCTTCTTCAATATCTTATTTGTCGAGCTTTTGAAAACTCCAAGATTTCTACTGATTTTCTGATACTAATATTTTTGGATTTTCAACAGCAGAAACCACAACATTAAACTAAATATTATCGTTGTTACTCCCATGTCTTCTGGTAGTTTTCTCATAATTCCCATTTGCTGTTCTTTCAAATCTTTCTTTCACATTTTCAAAACAGTCAGCACGTGGGAATCTCTATAAATACGTGCTGCTAGCAAATAATTCCCATGAACTTCTTCTAAAGCATACGCCAGTTTTGCTAATTCTTAATTACATGTAGAGCTTTTATGATTTTTTACTTTTATTTACAAATAAATGGTAACTTTCCATAAAGACTTGTTTATTGAACTGAAATTATCTAAATTTTTCAGTTATTTTTATTTTAAGAAGTGTAAACTAATACATTTTATAAAAATAAATAGCCTTACAATATTTTTTCCGTCAAAGGAGTGCGCAAATCGGGTATTTTTCATAAAAGTGGGTTTTTTGCAAAAACTACGCAACTTAGGTATAGGGAAAGCTATTATAAAATTGTAGAGTCTACAGAAAGGCATCTAATGAAATCATAAAACACAGGGTGTTCCATTTGAAAAAGTCGAGATTTTTTAAATTTTAAACCATCAGGTTTGGCACGATTTCTGTTGCCCCCTGTATATCGCAGGTCAACTTTTGATACGTTTTTCGAAAGAGCCATCTTCACTCTACAGTTTCTGAAAAAAAAATAATTTCTAGCTGTCATACAACCATAATTATGTCAACTATTAGAAGTGACGAAACATAAGAAAAAAAATTAAAAGTCAAATATCTCGAAAACTATCAATATTTCAATAGCAGTGTTATGCACAAAGTCCCACTAATTTTTTACGTAGAATTCGATAATGCCATAAAAAATATAGGTTTCCATTTAAAAAAATGAAGTTGGTAGCTGTCCAGAAAAAACTGAACACCCTGAATATGTAAATATATTTTCATTTTGTGCAGCTCGGGATATTAGACAACCCTGTTGAAAAAAAAATTAAGTTATCTCTTTTATTAACCCAGATATTGGACTTACGCGCACTAGGTGGACACCCTGTATATGTGTGACGTATACTTCGGATTGCAGGTGTGAAGTGTCACTTTGACGGTCGAGTATCAGTTTCTCTTTTTTATTTGCCTCAAGCGCCAGTTCCTGTTTGTAGTGCAAAAACACCACTACTCAAGTAGCAAGTACAGTGAAGATACAGCCTGCTAGGCAATCTTTAGGGAAAATTAGACTACAGGGTGTTCCAAAATTAGTCCGCCAAACTTCACTTCCGGATTATACGTTTCAAATTAAGGAAAACAGTTATAATAAACATAGGTCAAAAAATGCTTCCTAAGGGAGCTACAGCCCCTTAAATATGCACCACTGAAGACGTTTTTGATCGAACAGTTCCAAAACTTGTGAAGATAGAACATTGAAATTTTGGATGTTTACTAACCATTCTATTTTCGACAAGGTGATGTCATTACAATTCCAAAAATATATTTAGGAGTAGGTCAAAACTTGAAGTGGGGTAAAAACTACCCCAACTTTTTTCTCTGTAACTTTTTTCAGCATTTGATGTGAAATTATAAAATTCGAGAGTTTTGTACAAAAAAAAAAAGCTGTTCTTATTGAATTTTGATAGGATGCACCGTTTTTGAGTAAAACCGATTTCAAAGTTTTGTTTCAGGTGTGAATAATTTACAATGGACCGATAAGATTGACTTGAGGATTATTTAGTAAGTAAAAATTAAAAAGACCAAAACAGAACCATATCAAAATTTAATTGTGCCTCTTTTACAAGAGCAGGCCAAGACAATAAATAACATAACAACAAGAAAGACTGATAAAATAACCCACAGTGGAACAGCAACAACCACTTATAATTATTTCATTAAAACATTCTCCAAGTTATGATCCCTTTGAGGTCTTCCTTGTTCATGAATGCGTCGAAAATTATCATGATCACTCAAATTTCTATGAACGTCTGGAAATATTTGGCGCCCAGGTACTCTTTTGTGCGGAAATTGTCTTCGATGTTCCCGCTCAGCAGCACATGCACCACCATTATAAAATCCGTATACAAAATCCATATCTGCAAGTTCCTGATTTGTCTATTGTTGCGTTTTGATAACAATAATAATTTTTCAAACAATAGGCAATTATGGTTTAACGTATAACTTATACATTCACCAAATATCAAATAAATTAATGCCAAACTTTTATTTCCATTGCCACTTTGATTCGAAAGTTTTTATATTCTTCATATTGTAGTAATATTTTCAAATAGATCTTACTCAAAGACGATGCATCCTATCAAAGTTTAATGAGAGTGGGTTTTTTTGTATAAAACTCTAGAATTTTAATTTCACATCAAATCCTGAAAAAATTGACAGAGAAGAAAGTTGGGGTAGTTTTTACTCCACCTCCTCAAATTAATTAGCTACAACACTATAGTTCCAACACGACGGAAGGGTCTCAGCGTGTCTTCCCTAATCTTGTAGGCCGTTGACAGTAAAGTTGCAAGAAAAGTATGATTAAACAGTAAAGTTGGAAAGAGAGGCATGATTATCTACGACACTATAGTTCCAACACACCAGAAGCATCTCAGCTTGTCTTTCCTAAGCTCGTAGACCAGCGACAGTAAGGCTTGAAAGAAAGATATGGTTAACACAATAGCCAAGGTTCAATTCCCTCTTTGAACTTTTCCCTCGAGCTTACTTCCTTAGCGATCCCAGGCACTTCTATATCTGGTAAGTAGTCGGACAGTACTGCTGGGCTTGTTCACTAGTTCTCAGGAACGACCGTTCCTGACGGTGGAACGTATGTTAGGAGTGGCCAGTATGTTAGGAAACGCCAAGTATCGTTGTGCAATCAGAATATTTTTCCATTTGTGAACTGGCCGGAACTGGTGAAATTTCTCTAAGTGTCGTCTTTGTGGACTTCATTTGGAATGTGGAATATGGAATATGGATGCATGGAGCAGAAGAAACTATGTTTGTCAAATGCTTATGTATTTGACAAACAGAAAATAACTGTTGTGGTTGTATTATCAATACTTTAATATTCCCACTTCAAACATTTATGTACCCAGTGCCGTCTAACTGTAATAGATGTACTTTGGCAAGACTGTAATGGAAGTCTATTACAGACATTCTTGAATAAAACGCTGCAACTGGTGGGTGTGTTTTATTTTAAATACCAAGCTTAGTGTAGTATCAATGACAAAAAATATTGAAGAATTAACGTTTCTAATTATTTGTAGAATGAATTAAAATGTAGCTCCAATAGTTTTTGAGATTATTGTAGTGGTACTCAAATTTGTTTCATTCTGCTATATATAGGTTGTTTACTATAACAGCCAAGGGAATTCATTTTAGTAATTTAAGTTTTACCAAATGTTTCAAACAGATTTTTCTAAATTGTTGCCCATTATATTGCATATTGTGCGTGAGTTTCCAATTTGTTCTATCATTCCTGTTCTATCTTCTGTCACTTGTCAGTCCGTTTTCATGTTTAGTGTTTACATTTCATTTACGTTTTGATATTTTGTGTTTTTGAGTAACTGCTAGCTAAAGTCTTTTAAAAAACAGTTTTTTTTAGAAGTAAACGCTTTCCTGTGACAATTTTTTAAATCAACGCAAGCCGCAATGCCGAAACCTTTGGGAAAAACAGGCCCAGGAAAAATGATAATTTTCTTGATAACTATTTTGAGCAAGAATGGATTAATCAAGGGCCTCTACTTCCTTCCACTGCTGTAGTAGATGTAAGTACTCATAATCCAGATTGTCACAGTACAATTTACATGAAAACTTTTATTTTTGTAATTTGAGGTTATATTTAAATTTATTATTAAATTTAAATGTGTCCACAGTACATGATGTTTCAGCAAAACACAATAGTGGTATAAAACTAAGCAGTCTAACAGGAAACGAACACGTTCGAAACCTGTGGCTGAGGTAGATGGTTTCACACAAGACTCTATTCGCAATATTTTCTATAGATATCAAAACAGTATTTTCATTTTTTTTAAACTTACATTTATTGTTCGAAACACATCACACTAGACACTTTGCGGCAAACACTTTTGGAATGTGACATTTTTAATGGATGAAAGACATGGCCCTTAAAAACATGGATTTCAAATATAAGAAAGATGATCCAAGACGAGGCTTAATGTAACTACCTAATATAGTACTAAAACGAATAACATTTTTAAGGGATCATGTTCAACTGAAAAATGAAGATTTACGAGCATTTGTTTTTCTCGATAAGAAATGGATATTTTGGGATGGAACTGTTGGCCGTTCTTGGCAAGATACTAGTATAAATAGTGTTAAAAGGTTAAAGTTGGTGGGTCCAGGTATTTATTATAAGTTTGTAGTAGTTTTATAAATTTCATACAGATTTGTTTTAGATATATTGTATACTTCATGCAGGAGGCGTAAAAGGTTTTATTCATGGTGCAGAACTTGTATTCTCATCTAGAACAACAGATAGTGATTATCATGGGCAAATGAATACAGATAATTTTTTGAATATAAACTTTTATATAATTTAGAGGAGTCTTCTAATTGTTATGGATAATGCCAAATATCACAGCCCTGTACTAAATAAAACACCTACAACAACTAGGAAAAAGTCAGATAAAGAACATAATGAGAAAAAATTCTTTTCAACTAAATAATCACATTTTTTACGGATAAAAATTATAAAATTTTTTGATAAAGTTTCACCATACGATATCCATACACCACTGACCCTTAGATTTGGTGGAACATCTACGCAATTTTTTTTGGGCTTTCCCCCGTTCGTCGCTGATCAAGAACCAGTCGCCAGACTGTACATATGTAAATATTTTACTAATCACAAACTGAAAAAAGACAGAAATACCAAATGCAACTATCTCCCTCAGATAGCAAATTAAGCCCTACATTTCAATTATTATAAATTACTAAATTTGCCAGGTGCCAATTATTGTTTCCAAATATTTGTGAATATTAACAAATATGTACACACATTTTTAACGGAAATTCAAATTCAAATTCGAAGCAATTCTTAAATATTTACAACAAGTATTTGCAAATATTTTTAAACATAGTTTGAGTTTAATTTTTCTGAGAATCATCAGCTTTATATATTTCTGAATCTCCTGAATCTGAATCTAATGTTTTTGTAGCAGTTATTTAAGGCTAGACATTCTATATAAGTATTATATCTTTATATAAATATTACTTGTCATATTAGTAAGTGTATTTATCATTTAAAAGGAATCATTACTTGATACCTTATTTCATAATAATATACTTACTAAATTTCAATACATTTTAAATTATTTACTAAATAAAGTCAATCTTACCTAATTCCAGCAGGTAAGTGAATAGTTGACATTAAGGAAAATAGGTCCACTGAAACAAATAATTAAATAATTACTTCAGATATACTGATTATAACAGGTTTAACCAATAAATTGACATTACTGATACTATTAACAAAACTTTTTTCTATCTATAAACTACGCTATCTACTTTAAATAGCATTGTCTGATGGCAAAAGCTAATAAATTTGGTTTCTATTTGAGCTTTAAACTGAAAAGCGTCCTTCTTTTTATACACTCATGGACAAAATTATCGAATATTTTTTTTATCACCATTACTCTCAAACATAATTTTAAATTATCGCCGTAAAGTTATGTATATGATGATGTTATTTGTCTAGTAGGTGAATATATTCATTTGTTTTAAAATTTTGACGTTTAATGCGTTTAATTCATTTCAAGGGCGATTATTGTCTATCGCGCGTTTTTTGCAGTATAAAAATTCCTCATTAATTTAAAAGTTATAGCGAATTAAATTATTTATAGTGAAAGTAAGTAAGTGCTAGTGATTTTCATTTCTTGTTTCTTCTTAAGAATACATATCATGCCACCAGTTAGACACTGTAGTGAAGCTGAAGCGTCACGAATTGTAACTCTGTATGATGCTGGGTATAAACAAAAAGAGATCGCACAACATGTCAGACGGAGACAATGTAGTGTCTAAGATTATAAAACGGTATTAAGACAATGGAAGTTTAGTAAGAAGACCTGGTCAAGGGCGCAAAAGATGTACGACAGCAATTGATTACCATTTTTTGGTATTAAACTCTAGGCGAAATCGCGCATTGACATCCACACATTTAAAAATTGAGTTGCTAAATGTAAGACAGGTTAATGTTAGCTCGAAAACGGTTAGACGTAGATTAAAAGAAGTAGGTTTAAGGCCAAGATGGCCTGCCAAAGTTCCACGTCTTCTCCAAAATCACAAAACTCGTCGATTAGAATTTGCCAGAACACATGCTCAGTGGAATATCAACAATTGGAAAAATATTCTATTCACCGATGAGACTAGAATTCAACTATGGAAGCCAGATGGACGAAATTATGTCTATGGGAGAGTTGGGGAACGATACTCGAACTGTAATCTCATACAGACTGTTAGTTTTGGAGGTGGTGGAATAATGCTTTGGGGAGGCATTAGTTGGGAAGGACGTACCGAACTTGTGGAAATCATTGGACGTATGACTAGTGACTGGTATATCGAAAATATCCTCCAAGAACATGTTTTGCCATATGTAGACCGTATTGGACACGACAGATTTGTGTTTATGCACGACAACGCTCGTCCACACGCTGCTCACATAGTGACTAATTACCTTGATGCAGCCCATATTCAAAGATTGGATTGGCCACCGTATAGCCCAGACTTGAATCCCATTGAGCACATGTGGGATCAACTAAAACGCCGCATACGACAAAGAAATCCTGTTCCAACTACTAGAGAAGCAAAGGGCAGATAGTTGTTGGTTTACAGACGGATCCAAAACACCCATGGGAGTTGGAGCCGGAGTATATAGTTGCAACCCAACGGTGAAAATATCTTCATCCCTTGGCAGTTATGCAACTATATTTCAGGCAGAAATTTATGCCATCGAATTGTGTGTACAGAGGCTGGAACAAAGGCAACTTACACGCAAATCGATAAAAATCTTCTCAGACAGCCAAGCAGCTCTTAAAGCTCTTGGTTCCTACCGTTGCAACTCAAAAACGGTATGGAGCTGCCAGCAGGCACTTGCTCAATTGAGCAGAAAAAATAGAATAACTCTGGTCTGGGTCCCAGGCCATTCTGGCCATGAGGGGAATGAGGCAGCCGACTCTCTAGCTAGGGAGGGTGCTGCTTCTGAATTTGTCGGACCAGAACCGGTGCTTGGCATATCCTCGAGTACTGCCAAAGCAACGCTCTTGACCCGGGCTGAGGAGCAAATCCTCCAGTACTGGCAGGAACTACCACGATTAGTTCATTCGAAGGCGTTTATAATAAACCCTTCAAAAACAAGAACTAAAAAACTTCTAGAGTTAAGCAGGTTTCACCTACGAACTCTAATTGGCCTATATACGGGCCACTGCCGTTTAAAATATCATCTGTGCAAATTCGGCCTAGCAGAAGATGCTGAGTGCCGCCTATGCTTAGAAGATGATGAAACGGCAGAACACATATTGTGCACCTGCCCTGCTGGGGAAAGGATCAGATACTCATTATTTGGCAAAGGACAACTTCTGCCAGAGGATCTGAACAAACTCTCACCCAATAAGGTGATCAGCTACATTAAGAAGCTGGACCTGTTGGGTGAAATATAAGTAGGTGTGAGCCACAATAGACCACATGGTCGCGGTGGAGGGTCTGGTTTTCGGCCCACTCACTTTTGAACCTAACCTAACCTAACTAGAGAAGCAGCACTTCACGAATGGAACGCAATTCCTCAAGAATATATTCATAGTCTAATTAGTAGCATGTTGAGAAGAATGCAAGCAGTAATTAGAGCTCGAGGTGGGAATACTCGTTATTAACTATGTTCTTATTTCGACCAATAGACTTAAGATTTCATTATTCCAGTAGTATTTAAGGTTAAAATAATTTTCCACATTTCATAGCATTTAGTATTCGTTCTTTTTTTATGACTTTCTGCCAATGAAAACTTAGTATCGTTCGCTTAAAATGTGTAAAATAAAACAATTTTTCTTGTCTAATGTTGCTCTTTCATTAAAATTTAAATACAAAAGTAAAAGTGCAAAAATTAAAAATATTCGATAATTTTGTCCATGAGTGTATATTTATAAAATGGATTATAAGTATTTAATATATTTTATTTAACTTCTTTAAAGTATATACAAAATGGGAACATGGGAAACTTTTGTTGTAGTTTTTATGTCACTCTTTTTATGGATACATGTGTCTGTACTCACTCTATCTCTATCTCATTGCCGCTGATTGAGCAGTCCTATGCTCAATCAGCGTACTAGTCAAAACAGAAATTAAAAATAAATTGTTCTTGTTTTTAATAAAAGACTTTATATTACTAAATCACCAAAAATCCCTCAGATACCTTTCAGCGGCAATGAGATTTTGTATTTAGTAAGTGTTTAAGTAGGTAACCCAATGAAGTTCAGAAAAGTATTATAGACTTTTCTTGAATAGAAACACAGAATGGCAGGAAATCCATCATATTACGGAAAATTTTTTGGACACGTTTTTGGAAATACCTTCATATTTTTTCGAAAGGAGGTGTAAATGTATTATAGATATTGTCAACATATAGGGTATCACATGCACCAAAAAAGTTGTGCAACCATTAAGTTACCACTGGTTTTGTATTGATGCTCATTAAAGATGAGCATCTTTAATGAGCATCTTTTAATAGTTTCAATTTAACACTACATTTATGAGCATGGTTCTCAATATATAGCCTAAAATGGAGATGACCCCTCCAAAGAATCATTGATTCATAAATTTCTATTAAATCACTCTGATTTATATACTTTTTTGAATTTTGAAAATAAGTAATTCTACACTGGGATTATTTTAAATAGTTTATGTTGCTTGTCATCTGACGAATCCACAAAATGCAAAATAAAATAACATCTCAGAATAAGAAGAAAGCTATACTTTGGCATAGGTTTTGAAACAAATTAATTCTTGTACTACAAGGGATCTTTAAATCAATATAAATTTATTTTCGGTAAATCATTAATACCTATTGCAATAATTACACAAAAAAATGCATTTCTTCATTTAATTATTCGCCTTTACAAACTCTGGATATTTGCGTGTTTCCTCTACCACTGAATCAATAAGTATATCATTAATAAATAACTTAAAAAAAAATCTAATGAGTAATTCAACTCATAACAAACAAAATGGTACCAACAAATTATATGTTACTATGCGTAACCACACAGACTTACTACTGGAATTAGAATCTGTTCTGTTAAAGGGTAAAATTAGCAAGGTTATTATTGTTTATAATAATTCTAATAGAGAAAACAGAAAAACGTTATGGTTTTAAATTCTCTGATACAAGATTATATGTATTGTTACGGAAGCTCACCTACCTTGCTAGTGAATCTGCCTGTTTTGTTAATTCATTTCTTATTGTTTATAAATTAATATTTGTAAAATCTTTAGGTTGACGTTTCTAATCTAGAATTTTCATTTAAGTCATAGAATCGTTCCAGTAGGTTCCGGAATCCAAAAAAAAGCTCCCGAATATTCCAGACGTTTGAAAAATATATAAATACTCGTGATTTCAAGAGGACGGGGAGTCTTTGAGTCGAAAGCGTGAGCACGTTAAACTGAAACGTCCAACTAAGGAATTTGTGTTGACAGTTGTGAAAACGAGTTGAAGTGTGTATCTAGTGACAATAAAGATTTGTGTTGTTTTGTCGAACAAGCTGGTTTAAAACCAAACAGATTAAACCAGTTGTTTATTGTCACTAGATACACACTTCAACTCGTTTTCACAACTGTCAACACAAATTCCTTAGTTTGACGTTTCAGTTTAACGCGCTCACGCTTTCGACTCAAAAACTCCCCATCCTCTTGAAATCACAAGTATTTATATATTTTTCAAACTTCTGGAATATTCGGGAGCTTCTTTTTGGATTCCGGAACCTAATGGAACGATTCTATGACTTAAATGAAAATTCTAGATTAGAAACGTCAACCTAAAGATTTTACAAATATTAATTTATAAACAATAAGAAATGAATTAACAAAACAGGCAGATTCACTAGCAAGGTAGGTGAGCTTCCGTAACAGTATGTTAATAATAAGAGAAATATGCTCAGAAAAGAATCCCATAAAATTAATGTGTTAGAACACGGCTTGAAAAACTGCAAGTTGTCAAAGAGCCATTAAACTGTGTCTAAAACACTCTTAGTGGGGTAATTTTTTGAGCATATTACTGAAGATTTAATTTTCCATTGTTTTCCAGGTGTGTGTAAATGAAACTTTGCTAATTTAACCAATTTAGTAGTTCTAATAATAATTATTTATTACTGTTACTATTATTTTACTTAAATATTTAATCATTATATCTAACTACTCACCCTGTAAAGTTGTTGCTTGTTCTTTAAATATTTTAACTACTCCATTGATTAATATGGCTGAAAGTCTTAAAGAGAAGCGTTTTTTGGGACTGGCTGAGTAACTTATAATAAACAATTTCAACTCATCACTAAAAGTAAATACAAAATGTTAATGAATTTAATGGAATGGTGGAATAGTAATACAGTGCTTTAGAATTGGTAGGAGGGTACTCTAGGAACTGCAGCCCCTATTGGGCTTCTGCGATAATGAACCTTGTTTGCATAATAAATTTGGTAGGCTCGAATTCCAGTGTGAGACACCAGTGACATCTTTTAGAAACAGTAGTCATTTAAATTCTTTCTCTGCTATGGAGCATTTTTTTAAAGTTTTCCCGCCTTATGTCAAAGCATGTGTGTGATAATGAATTCACTAATTTTCATATATTTTTTAAAGTTCTTATTGAATTTATAAGATGATGTTTTAATTCAACAGATACACAGATATTCATGACGTAATTATTACAAGCTCATACTTTTGGAACGTCGCTGCACGATTTTGCGCACTGAACTAAACTTTTTTTTTATTACCTCGGTATCGGCAGCAATTTATCGACAACACATGTCAGCAACTTGCTTGTGATCTCGATATATCAAAGTGATCAAGAATTCCGCAACTTATAGTTTTAATAAACTTTACTACTGAAATTTTTAATGTATAAATAATATTTACTTATTAAGCAACCTGCACATATTTCTAGACTTGATTTTGGCAAATTGCATTCCTAGTTTTATTCGTGATGGCTTAAGTTTAAGGTTCAAGGCTAGCAACTACACTGCACAACTCATAATAGTATGTTTCTAAATCATTATTAAATAATTAGTTATTTTACAATAGAACTTTTGGGAACTATTCGTAGCAATAGTATGCCTACGAATAAAAAACTCTTAAATCGATATCTTTCTGAACGAGTATAAAAAGAACACTCTCCAAATTCTATCCGTGGCCAAGTTTTAACCAAGCACTTTAGAACAGACATTCCATCACTTGCATCTTATCGATGATGGTAGGAAGGTTGTTGTCTACTTAGTGGTATGTATATGTAGCGTGATTTTAATTTTATTGGAGCTGTTAAGCATCCAGACTTTTGATAAATCTCTGTTTATTTCCATTTATACACAAAATATTAGAACAGACACTTACAGAACTCTGGGCTTCATAATACGCAATAGCAATGAATTATCTGATATTAATACTATTAAATTCTTATATGCCTCATTAAACCGCTCCAAGCTTGAATATGCTTGCCTTATTTGGAATCCCCATTACAATTTGTATATCAATAACTTAGAATCAGTGCCGCGGCGATTTTTAAAATTTTTAACTTTTAAGTGTGATAACATATCACATCCCCTAATTGGATGCCCGCAGAAAGAACTACTAAACAGGTTCTCAATAAATTCTCTAATAAGTAGACGGAAACGATTTTCTGGTCGTTTCCTTAAAAAATTGTGGTGCAGTGTAGTTGACAGCTGTGACCTACTATCTTATTTTAATTTTCGTGATCCCGATTAGGTTCTAGACAAGAGCTATGTTTCTACTTGCCAGCCCCGAGGACAAATGTCTTGAAATATTCCCCCCATCTATAAAATATGTCATTATTACAACGACATCAAAATGAGTTTGATATATTCTCAACAAAATAACAACATATTGACTGAACTATCTCTGGCGGATAGCTATTTTTCTTTGATATCAATCAGTTTTTCAGTTTGAATCATATGTTGATTCACATTATTTGTAACGTGTATTTTAGTTTAAATTTTATAAGATTCTTGTTTTGTATGTATTCATATATCAATTCTGCTGTATTTCCCCAGCCTATAAATGGAACTTGTTTGTGTTGGTTGGCATAAAATAAAATAAAATAAATATCACGGAACCTAAGCAACATTAGTACAAGACAAGATAGGTACAGTTTAAATTACAAATTGTGTCCAGCACATTGCACAATACATACTTTAATCACACATGCATAATACTTTATTGTGTAATGTAATTAATAATAAATTGATTAAATAAAATACAAATAATATAAAATACTGGTTTTAGAGATCCCCAAGGGATCACATATAATCAGCTGAGTTGTAAATACTATACGTTTTTTCCTGAAGGCTCTATACTCTGCAATTCTTATGAGTTCAGGTGGTACAGACAAATATGCTGTAATTGCATTATACTTCACATCCTTTTGAATAATGTTTTAAAATGTAGAATTTTCAGATCATCTACATGCTTTATCGTTATATCATTTCATGGGAATAGAGGTCACTATTGATTTGAAAGTTGCTTATATTTTTCTTAACAAAACAAGCAAGCTTTAGGTAATAAATGGATCCAACCATTAATATACCAAGTGCATTATTATTCTCTTTTGTGTGATCAATTTTGTTTGCATCGGGAGAGCCACCTCAGAACCTTATTTACTGTACATGGGTAAACAATATATCTGTATCTTCAGACTGGCAAAGAATATATCTTCAGACTCGCAAACAATATATCTTCAGATTGGCAAATAATATATCTTCAGACTGGCAAACAATACATGTTCCCTGGGATTCTTCATAAATCCACAAATTGAATTCAATTAGGCATTTAATCCTTTGATATGCACCTGCCAGGTTAAATTTATGTCGATTCTAATTCCTAGAAACATATTTGATGTTTCAACAGATTTTTTATATAGCCTCACAACTATTTAGTATTAATGCATTATCATTGCACCATTTTTCCATAGTGCTCACTGCCACAGTTAACTCATCCAAAAGATCATCTAGGTTAGGTTAGGTTAGGTTTAAAGTGAGTAGTCCGAAAACCAGACTCTCCACCGCGACCATGTGGTCTATTGTAACTCATACCTACTTATATTTCACCCAACAGGTCCAGCCTCTTAATGAAGCTGATCACCTTATTGGGTGAGAACTTATTCGGATCCTCTGGCAGAAGTTGTCTTTTGCCAAATAATGAGTATCTGATCCTTTCCCTAGAAGGGCAGTTGCATAATGTGTTCTACCGTTTCATCATCTTTTAAGCACAAGCGGCACTTAGCATCTTCTGCTAGGCCAAATTTGTACAGATGATATTTTAAACGGCAGTGACCGGTATATAAGCCAATTAAAGTTCGTAGGTGCAACCTGCTTAACTCTAGTTAGGCAGGTCTTAAAGTTTCTTAGTTCTTGTTTTTGAAGGGTTTATTCTGAACGCCTTTGAATGAACTAATCTTGGTAGTTTTTTGCCAGTACTGGAGGATTGCCCCTCAGCCCAAAGAGAGTTGCTTTGGCAGTACTCGAGGATATGCGAAGCACCGGTTCTGGTCCGACAAATTCAGAAGCAGCACTCTCCCTGGCTAGAGAGTCGGCTGCTTCATTCCCTTCATGGTCAGAATGGTCTGGGGCCCAGACCAAAGTTACTCTATTTTTCCTGCTCAAATGAGCGAGTACCTGCTGACAACTCCATACCGTTTTTTAGTTACAAGGGTAGGAACCAGGAGCTTTAAGAGCTGTTTGGCTGTCTGAGAAGATTTTTATCGATTTGCGTGTAAGTTGCATTTGTTCCGGCATCTGTATACACAATTCGATGGCATAGATTTCTGCCTGAAATATAGTTGCATAACTGCTAAGGGATGAGGATATTTTTACAGTTGGGTTGCAACTATACACTCCGGCTCCAACACCCATGGGTGTTTTGGAACCATCTGTAAACTAACAACTATCTGCTCTCAATAGGTCAGCTTTATTCCGATCCTATTCATCTCTTCCTGAGAAGAGAATGTTAAAGGGCAGTTTATGGTTGGTCTTTTCAGGCATGACATCTGAAATCATCTCCAGGATGCTGTGACTTTTCATGTCATCCAGCAGTCTATTGTGCTCCATAATGTCAGACTGCAGCATGTTAATAGCTGCCTGCTTTAGTTGGTATGTTGCCCATCTGGCCTCTCTCTCCAAATACATGTGAAGAGGAGGTAGGTCCAGTAGGATTTCCAGAGCTGCTGACGGTGTACCTCAACCTCCCACACAGAAAGTATGGCCAACAAGTCATCCACAAGCAGTAACCAAAATAAAGAGGAAGCACCCCCACCTTGTGGACACCCTCTTGCGGCTCTAAATCTAACCGTTTCTTGCTGAAGGGACGTCGTTATAGTTCTGTTTTCTAAAACAGCCCGAATTCAGTCCCTTATGGTTGGGTCGACTCCCCTAACAGCAGCAGCTGTGTATAGGGAGTCAGGCAGGGCATTGTTAAATGCTGCTTCAATGTCAAGGAAAGTCGTCACTGCAATTTGCCTACTCTGCAGGGATTGGGTGATTTTCCCGACTAGGTTATTGAGGCATATTGAGGTTCTGTTGATTTATTTATTTATTTTATTGATAATATCCAACAGGTTTAACAACCCAATTACAGGAAACAAAATAATGTAAAATGGTAACAATAAAAATGAGATCAGTAAAATTAGTAACATTAACAACCTACAAAGATTATACAATAACAATACTGTGGTATACCTACAAATCAGTAATATACAAATTTTTTCAATTTACAACATTACATAAAAGGACAATTGTTAAAACAGTTTAACCAGACATTGCTTCTAAATAACTACATTGATGCAATTACGAATAATGTGTTCTATAGTGTCCAGATAAATATCACAACTATCAGCTATTTTATTAACATTAATGATCATATTATGTATTGGCGATTTAAGTAAGATATTAGTGCGGGTAAAATCGGGATAAAAAACCATAAATGATCTAGACTCTATCCTCGGGATGTAGAAGTTTAATTTACCAAGCAAAGCTGGTGAATCAATTTTATTATGAATGAAGTTGTAAATGAACTTTACAGATATTATCATACGCCTAGTTTGCAGAGACGGAATATTATAACGATTTAATATAATAGAATTATCAATACCTTGCTCAAGTCATCCTCTTTATAAATCAGATATTTTACAAATTTCCTTTGCACTGATTCAATATTATTTATATGAATCAAGTAAATAGGATAATATATAAGGCATCCATAATCTAATTTAGATCTTACAAATGCGAAGTATAATATTTTCAAGCTTGAGATGTTATTGAAGTGTTTACAGTTTCTAATAATAACACCTAACATTTTGAGAGAACTAGACACCACATGCTCCACATGTGAAACTAAGCTCAATTTACTATCAAATAAAATGCCTAAATCTTTGATTTCATAGCATCTACTAAGAGGGCATTTACCTATATAATACTGAAACTCCAAAATGTCTTTTTTCCTAGAGTAAGACATAACCGTACACTTAGATATATTCAGGCATAAGCGATTACTAGAACACCACAGCTGTAGTCCTAATATCGTTCTGAATATTTAAGCAATCTGAGACACTGGATACATTATCAAATATATTCAGGTCATCAGCAAACATTAGTTTGTCATTATGAATAGTGAGTTAAATCATTGACAAAAATAAGAAATAATAAGGGACCCAAATTAGAACCATGCGGCACCCCAGACGTAGTTTGATACCTGCTAGATTCAACACCCTCATATTTAACATACTGTTTACGATTGAATAGATATGAGCTAAAAAGTTTGAGAAGTGAATCCAAAAAGCCTAAAAATTCAAGTTTTTTTAAAAGTAAATACCGGGATATCAAAAATTATTTTGGTCAAGGGTGGTTGTGGAATGTAAAACGTGTGTCTTACTTTAAATTTGAAATAATTATGTCACTGTCACACTGACATCATCAAGAACCTACAAATTTCATACCTATTTATTTCAGTTGTAAAACAATAATGAACTACAAATTATGAAATAACGGTTTTAGTAACATGAAAAACTAAATTACAGTAATTGTTGGAAATGTTCCCCGTTTTGTTCGATGCACAAGTTGACGCGCCTCCTCATGCTGTGAAAAGCGTTTTGCAGCATTTCTGGCGTTATGGTTGCACATTGCTGAACAATTCTTTGTTGCAGTTCTTGCAAATTATTTACCGGAGTTGCGAAAATCTTGTTTTTTAAGTAAGGAAATATAAAATAGTCCATAATTGTCAAACAAGGTGATCTCAGAGGAAACTCAACTTCTGTATGCAAACTTATCAGCCGGTCATCAAAAAACTCGCAGAGGAAAGCAATATTTTCTCGTGTAGTATGTGCTGTTGCACCGTCATGCTGAAAATAACCATACCGAAGTTCATCATCGTTTAACTGTTGCACAAATTCAGCCAAAAAGTTATCTGTACCTTTCTGCGTTGACGGTGAAATCGAAAAAAATTGGCCCAATTATTCTTCTGCGAGAAACTGTCATCCAAACACCAATTTTTTGAGCATGTAGTGGCGATTCAGAAAAAACATGAGGGTTATCATTGCTCTACATTCGCATATTTTGAGAATTGATGTATCCCAAAAGGTGGAATCACGCTTCGTCAGAAAAAAAAAGTTAAGTCCAGAAGATCGTCAATCATTCAATTATTGACAAACCAACGGCAGTAAGGAAGGCGTCTGGGGTGGTCTGCGGGCAGAAGAGCTTGATGTGCTTGCATCTTATATGGATGCATGTTCAAGTCTTTCTTTAAAATCTTATGACATGTTCCATAAGAAAGTCCAATTTCCTGAGAAAGACGTTTCAAAGGTTTTGCAGGCTCCTCTTCCATACGTTGACGAACATCATTGACAACTTCTTCTGTAGAGACAACTCTTGGTCTACCAGCACCTTTTTTATGAGTCACACAACCAGTTTCGCGAAACACTTCAACACAATTTGTAAGGCACGCATAAAAATTGTCCGGTAATATTGCCACGTTTGGGAAGTGCTCTCGAAAATTGTCCAAACACAAACGTTGACTGTATTGCCAATTTCCATTAACTAGCGCACCCGTTCGAAAATAGGCTTCAATCATGAAAATTTTGTGCTGTGTGGTAAGAGGCATGATTCAAAAACTGGATTAGAAAATTTCAGCACAATGACTTGGCAGATTCTGACACAACAAAACATATTCAAAAATTTAAAGTAAGACACACGTTTTACATTCCACAACCACCCTTGACCAAGATAATTTTTGATATCCCGGTATAAATCTATTTGGTCAAAAGCTTTACTAATATCTAAATATATTGCATCAACCTGACCCTGTACATCTAAGATTTCAGACACGTACTGAGTGAAATAACAAAGGTTGGTCACAGTGGATCTTCCTTTCATAAATCCATGCTGGCTAAAGGTACGTTCAGTACGGAGCTTGGATGATAGATCATAGATGATAGATGAATGATGATAGAATAATAGTGAAAAATATAAGCGCTGATGGGCGTTCACAACGGAGATGTGAATAAACGCTTTTAACAGCGAGCACAGGGTATTCGCGTATATTTTGACCCCTACCTACAGGGGTTATTAAGAAAGTTAGAAAAAAAGTTTAAATACAAAAGTTGTTTGGTTTTTCACGTATTATCTTTTGGCTAGGTCGAAAAAAAAATTGCATGTCGTAAATTTGAGGAAACCAATTGAACATAATATTTTTAAATAGGACACCTTGTATAATTTTAGACGCTTGGGAAATTTTTTTTTCTCTGATTTCAAAAATATATATTTTGTGACATTTGCACTGACAGTTTTCGAAATATTTAATATTTTTTAATGTTTACAGTAAATTATAAAAAAATATTAAGAAATGAAAATATTAGAAAATGTTTAAATAATTAAGGAGGTTACATCGAAAATCGTTAAATATTTTTTGTTACAGTTGATTTCTAGTGTTAAATATTTTTAGTTCTTTGTATTTTTTGTATTTTTTTATAGTACTCGCTGTCGAATATTTCGAAAACTGTCAGTGCAAATGTCAACAAAATATATATTTTTGAAATCAGAAAAAAAATGTTTCCCCAAGTGTGTAAAATTATACAGGGTGTCCCATTTAAAAATATTATGTTCAATTGGTTTTCTCAAGTTTACAACATGCAATTTTTTTTCGACCTAGCTAAAAGATAATACGTGAAAAACCAAACAACTTTTGTATTTAATTTTTTTTCTAGCTTTCTTAATAACCCCTGTAGGTAGGGGTCAAAATATACGCGAATACCCTGTACATTTCAAAATGTCCAACGAAGAAGATTACTTTTGCGAAGATTACTTTTGAAGGAACGAAATATTACATTTTCACCAAAAGAAAACAAAAATTAAGAAAGTATCATGTGCATCCCATAAACAGGGAAAGGTACCGACTAGGTGCCACGGAAATATTCCCAGGGGTTTTACGCATATTTCAGATACAGCAAAATTTGTACAGTTTTTTGTAGATACAGCAAAATTTGTTAGATACATTTAAAAGTTATGTTTGTAGAAATCGCTTACAATATTGTTAAAATGATAAAAATAAATTAAAATGAATACTGTAACGAAGTCATTATTTTCGATGATAATATTAGACAGCTTTAGGTTAATTTGTTTATTTTTATTATGTGACCGTTACCAGCCAAGAGAACCATAATGATAAGTTATTTTATTGTTATAAGCCGTCTATTTAGTTTAGAATAATTTCAGTCGAATTTAACTATTGCAGTGTCATGTATTTATTTTGAGGTTCACCCTGTATATAAAAAATAGATTTAAGTTCTCCGGTAAAGTTTAAATATTTCATTGTTGCAGTTAGCAATAAACAATACATATATTCATTTATTAAATAAGCCTATCTACCGAAATTCCAGACCGCTGTTTTTATAGTTTCACCGACTTTTTGTCACCGCCGCTAAATGTGTAAAACACCGAGTTCTAGGTACCTTAAAAATTATGTTTAATGTATTGGAGATTTAAAATATTTTATTTAAATAGCAATTAAAAATACTTATGCAATCGATATGTACTATTGGCTGTACTTTTGAGATAACACATTTAATAATGAATGGTATGGTAAAGTTTGAGCTAGCTAACTCTTCTCGAAACTGCACAAAGTGCATTTATTTGATTCACCGCCTGTTAGGCGTTTGTAGCGTTAAATATTTATTTCCACTAAAGGAAATATGTTTATAAAAGGTTGTTATTTTATTTTCCATCCGTGTTAACCAGTATTGGTGGTATTTATGTTATGTATAGAATTGCATTTATGAGAATAACAATAGGATGCAACTAGATTTAAGTTATTGAATTGTTATTTGATAGTTGGGTATTAGACACTACCCTGTATATGGTTTTATGTTCATATTGTAGATTAATTAATGAATTATTATATTAATTTTTACTGTTTTCGAGAAAATATATTAAGCAGATGACTTAAATCCGCCACTGTGATTGGCTAAGCCAGGCTCGATAAGGACATAAAAGCCATGGTATCACTAGTTTAGTTCTCTTTTGTGCTCCGATTTTCCTGGCCGCCGGGATAAATAAATTTAGTGAATTATTGTGAAAGTGGGTGATACTTACAGCAGGAGTTAGGAAACATTGACCCTCTGGCACGTGCAGTTATGCACCTTCTCCATTGAAGCTACCCCGCCTTTACTCATAAGTGAGTAGAGTCCGTGTGGACCTTCCACCACACAAAACCAGTGGACGGTGGCGCCCGAAGGCAGAAACCCGAGGAAAAAAACTGAAACCGATTTGAGAGCGTCACAATACTATATAGCAACTCATCATAGATCCGATGAACGGGAACCACTAGTTGAAGTGAACGCCCGGTTTTCTTTATACTAAGTATTTTACTTTTGCTAAAGTCTCTAATGTATTTTACGTTAATATACTCAATATTGGATTAATTCGTTTGTTATTCGAGACCTACACACATCTCTTTCACAATATATAATAAATTGTATTTTATTTAAAAATAAAATATTACTTTTACTTGTAGCATTCATATTTTTTCCTATTTCGTCCCACTGTTTCTGCAAAATAAATCTATTGTGGTGATCAGAGTGAGTTCCACAACGATTCTCTAATAAACACTTCTCTAATTAATTTTTCGGCATCCATACTCCTACTTCAGCTCGCAGAAGAATTGAACTGACCGCAAAATATAATCGAGTATAAACCACTCGTGTATCATGTATTCCCTGCTAGTATCACATCTCCGTACTGAACGGCTCCATTGAAATGCATTGTACATTTTATCAGCGCTGGTAAAAGTTGCTCTATCATCCAGTCTATGATCTATCATCCAAGCTCCGTACTGAACGTACCTTAAGAGAATGGTGAGACCCTACTTCTTTATATATTTTATCATACAAAATAATTTCCAAAAGCTTAGCAAAATTGTAAAGTATTGAAATTGGTCTATAATTATGTAAAAGAGCAGGATCACCTTTCTTTAGAACTGGACAGACCTTTGCAGTTTTCCATAGATCAGGGAAATTAGATGATTGTAATATGAGATTAAAAATGAAAATCAAGGGTTGATTTGCCAGTTTGATAGGCATACTAAGCTGCCACTGCAATTTTTCCACTCTGCAGGATTGGGTGATTTTCCCGACTAGGTTATTGAGCGCTAGTTCTGTTGAATTACCAGTTTGATAGGCATATTGGTGGGTATTAAGGGTTAATGCTTAACACACTCCTAATGTATCCGTCCAGTACCTTTTCCAGACTTTTCAATAGAAATGATATCAGGCTAATATATCTAAGCAATTTAGGGCATAGGTCTATTCGACCTATTTATGTATGTATACCACCCTAACTGCTGACCAACTGGTTGGTATATAACTCCATGCCAGACTAACTCTGAACAGTCTGATGAGACATGGTATGATAATTTCCAGTCCGTTTTGGAGCAGAGCTGGAAACACACCATCCTCACCAGATGATTTGAATGGCTGAAAAGATTTAATAGTACACTCAATGGCTGGTCTTGTGTTCCTTCCTAGTCACCAACCAGTGGTTTTTGTTAGGTTGTTTAGATCGGCGTTGTTAGTGGTAGTTGTAAGTTATCCAAAATCGAACTATCTGGGGAGTGGTTTTGGAACAAAAGCTCCAAGGTTTCCTTTCCAGAGTCTGTAAAGGTGCCATCAAGTCGTTTTATCGACCACCCAAATTCCATTGCCGGATCTCTAGAAAGGATCTTGTGGGTTCTAATGGTGCTAGATAAATCAGATATACTCTCATAGAACTTCCTCCAAGATTCCTTTTTTGCTCTTCTTATTTCTTTATTATGGTCCGTTAGTGCGGATCTATACGGAGCCAAGGCGCCCGAAACTTTAGCTCGATTAAAGAGGCATCGAACTTCTTTCCGCATTTTTTTCTATTTTTTGTTCCACCAAGACATGTTTCTATTATCTTTGTTGGTTTTAAGTGGATAATTTTCGTGATAAGCTGCTGTAAGAGTGTTCCGAATTTGTTCCGTTGCAATCTCTATCTCTTCACGATTATTTATAGTGGTAAGGGTGCGTTGAAGTTGCAACTGGACCAATCATTTGTACCCACTCCAGTCTGTGCTTCTCGAATCCCTATATTTCACCATAGGCCTAGGCCCGGCTTATATATTAAATAGAATTTGTTTACGATCTGAACATGATGGCTCAGAAGATACCTTCCTGTCAGTTATCTTATTGCTCAAGAGGTTTGAGTTGGTAAGATCTAGTACCTCTCTTCTATTTCTAGTGATAAAGGTTGGTTCTGAACCAATGTTGTTCACAATTACCCCTTCACCTAATATATAATCAAATAGTGACTCACCTCTTTGGTTAATGTCTGTGCTACCCCAAGCCTTAAGGTGGGAATTCGCATCATATCCAATAACATGGTGGACATTTCTCTAGTAATTAAGTTATTATAAATATAAAAAGAATAAACTGCAATATGGTATTTATTATTTTTTTTTTTTTTTCTACTCGCACAAGGCATTCATATATCTACTAGTTATGGTTAAATCAAAAAAATTACCAAAACCAGTGCTATATAATTCTAATTAAGTCTACTCGGCTGTATCAATCCGGTACTGCGTGGAATGGGAGATATAAGAGTCCTCAAAATCCGCAATGCATTATGTGTAATGTATAAAAGTATCCATTACTTAGTAACGAATACAAAATAACGAGTACTCGTTGGAAAAATAACGGGTACTTCAAGTACTAGAAAGTAACTGTACTTGACATCACTAGTGCCAAACCCCGTATAGCCTCCACACATCACAAAATATGTTTTAAGTAGTTAGTAGTTTATGTAGTTTAAAGTCCAGTGGAATATCAACGGGAAAATTATATGCCTTGTCATGTAAGAAGATTGAAAAGTAATTTCAACTGCTCAGACGAGAAGACCTGACTGATAAAATATGAAAGAGTTTGTGCTTAATCACTTCATAACTGTATCATATTAGAAATTAGTATACTTATTATGAGGAATTATATATAATACTTTCCCATCACTTTTTCTTTGTGATTCTATTATTATCAATATTAAAAAAATTTTATTTCAAAAAATCAATGTCTACTTGGTTAAAAAATATTCTTAATACAGGGTGATTTAATAGCTCATAAACAAACTTTGTTTGTTTGTGAAAACAGAAACAAACTTTGTTTGTGAAAACAAATGAAATTTTAAGAAAAAGTTACTTCGACGTACTTACATACTGTTCAATTTCACCCATTTAAGCAATTTGAAGACTTCACAGTTGTGATTTTAAAACCATCAAAATTCCAAAATCACTTAAATAATTACATCAATTGCTTAAAATTGAAGATCACATAAATTCATAATACCACAGTGGCGGCCAGTGAAAAATTAAGTTGATGAGGCACATTTTTTATAAAAAAAAATCAATTTTTTATAAGTATGAAAACATTTTTTAAATTTTACGTAAGTAAGGTATATTAGGAATTTCTACTTGGTCAGTTACGTTTGATATTACATTATATTTGTAATATCTTGTATTAAAATTTTCAATTTCTAATTTACGAGCACAGTCAATACCAGTGGCACTTTTTAAATTTTATGTAAGTAAGGTATAAGTATTAGGAATTTCTACTTGGTCAGTTAAGTTTGATATTACATTATATTTGTAATATCTTGTATTAAAAGTTTCAATTTCTAATTTACGAGCACAGTCAATAACAGTGGCAATATTTTGTTTTTGTTTTTTCATAATAAAAAGTTTGCATTTTGACAAACTATGAGCTGCGCTATTTTCGTGAATTATTAAACTAGGCGCTAAGTTTTTAAATCTGCATACCCACTTTTACACCAGATGGTGTTATAATTTGACAATAGTAAACAAGGCCAACAAAATAACTTTTTTTACTGAACACTTCCTGCTAACTAATCAAATTTTTCGTACCATATATTATTAAAATCCCTATTACCTTTTCCAGCTCCGCCTATGTTTACTAGGGATTTACTTAAATCAGGAATTGGCCGACCTAAATTTGAATAATGTATAATTTTTGATTATAGAAAAGCTTCAAAAATAAA
Source organism: Pogonocherus hispidulus (assembly GCA_963924545.1). Classification (NCBI taxonomy): domain Eukaryota; kingdom Metazoa; phylum Arthropoda; class Insecta; order Coleoptera; family Cerambycidae; genus Pogonocherus; species Pogonocherus hispidulus. The sequence goes on from OZ004695.1 coordinate 39,216,302, forward strand.
CATTTATTTATTAAATAATTTATAATATCCTTAGCATTACAAATTTCTTAATCTACGTTTACCACCCGTCTGGACTGTACTCCACTAAGACCTGCCTTACTCTCCATTCTCAAAGGTCAAATTCAAACTCTGCCTAGATGCCATGTAAATCAAAAGCAGAGATGTAGCCGCAGTTTGTTATCTTTGTTTCATTTGTTATTTTTAATACATGAGGTCTTCGGTAAATATGGTATAAGAGGAAATTTGATATGCGGATTATGGGGAATACTATTAGTGGTTTTACTTTTATACTTTTATCTAATATTGTAATGTTTTTAGATTGTTTTTTATATATACTTCTGTTGTAATATTGTATTTAATTGTTATATTTATGTTTAGGACGATATATTTTAACATATTATCTTGAAACATTATAGACTTGCTACAAATGTAATTTCATACATAACGTAGTCAAATAAACATCTATCTATCTATCTATCTATCTATTTAATAGAGCAGCATTTTAATGGAGAATTTGGTGTATGATGAAATGAATATAGGAATTATGAAGTATGTAATCGGATATTATATCAGAATGTGATTAAATAATTAGGAACAATATACAAAATTCAGTAGGTTTAATTATTGGGGTAAAATTAAAAACCCACTATAACAGGAAAATATGATTAATAATTAAAATAGAAGAAAAGTAGATTCTAATAAAAAAAATATAGGTAGGTAGGTACCTATACAATATGGGTAGGTATTTAATTTACAGGAATCCAAACAAGTATATTAATTATTTATTCCATATTTTAAATTTAATACCTTTACAAATAAATACTGCCAGACAGCAATACATATAGCATACGGACCATGCTACTTAAATGGAGAAGTGGTGTCTCTCTGCGTCTCTGCCGTCCGCTACCCCTTGTGGGCAGGGCTTTCTATAGCCTGGGGCAGGCAATCATTCATGCAATGCAGTTATTTGCACGATGTAAAGATTAACATTTTTTTTTTTTTTAGATTAATGAAACCTCATTATTTGAGAATTTGAAATAAACAGTAGGTATAAAAAACGTAAGAAAATGTGCAAATGATGGACAAGTGTTAATGGGCGCGTTCAGGGAACCGAAGCGCTTCAGCGCTTTATTAAAATAGCTGCAGCGCTTTATTAAAGCGGTAAAGCATATATTTTTTCCACTGGACCGCTGAATTTGTGAAACTGGAAACTGAAAGTTAAATTGGATATCATCAACCATCTAATTACTTAAAATTACATGAGCTTTCACCTGCCAAAGTTTGTTGATGAGCTAATAAATCACGAGATATAGGTACCTATTATTAGATATTATGTAAACATGTGTCACTGGTCACTGCGAGTTAATGCCTTTTGAGTACCTATGTAAGGATGTTATTTCGGTATTTTAAATACAAGCTTCAATATAAACTTACCATAGTTTAAGTAAATTTAGCTCCTTAACTTGTTTCTTCGTAATAAATCTTAAGCCCCTTGTTGCTGCGAGCCAAGCTATTCCAAAACGACCTCCGTGCTGAGAATTAAGTAGAATAATATCGAAAAACATTTTTCCTTAAAGAAAAAATGTAACATTAATAACTAATAGCATAGCAATGTTTTATTTTCTATTTAAATATATATGGAAAATATTCACGCTTAAAATATTTTTAATGGTAGCAATTAATTTCCAAAATTATATTACCTAGGTACCTTCATGTAAATAAAAGCTCAAAATTATAAACCAGTCTTAAAACTAATATTAACTATCAATCAATCATTTACCTGTTTTTTTATCTAAGTACCTACTTTTATCGCCAACGAGATCACCAGTAGAAGGTATAGGTATTTTGTGGTATTTCTGCAAAAGATGAAAACGAAATTATAATTGGAAGACCTAGTACTTAGGAAAATAGACCTAGTGAGCTGCTATTACTTTAATCAAGTTCAATGCCACCACTGTTTTTTAATCAAATATTTGATAAATTACATAATTTAACTAATAAATAATATTAAGAGACAGCTTTGGCTGCAGTTTATATTAAAATTTTTTTATTAACAATAACCAATAACCACAACCACAGATGCACAGGTCTGCTGTCTGTGTCTGCTCAAAGTGCAATAACGCGGGAACTCTGGAACGATAGGCGATTGTTTTACAGCAAATCAAAGATATATATATATAAACAATTGAATTCTGAATAACACAAAACAAGAATTCTAAATAAATTTGTAGGACCCAAGAAGAGAGTTGATCCCTTACATATAAATCATCATAAGCTGCACAAAAGTATACCTCTAGTAGTATTATTTATAAAACATTAAATATAAACATACAAGTACATATTAACTCTAAGTAGCTACTTAATAGCATGATACAATTTCGCCGCCTAGATTATTTTATTTTGCTTACAGTTAAAACAGAGTCGATCTAGGCGGCGGTGATTTAGGTAATAATAGAATTTGAATCAATGAATTTGGCGGGTTTTAGCTATTCTGATTCAAGAACCCTAAACAAAGAAGGACTGATCAATTCATTCATAACAATTTGAAGGTCATTTTCAACAGTTTTCTCGTAACACGTCAGTGGATCCCCTATTGCCAAATTTGCCTCTAATATGCAATTTCAAAAATTTTCAGTCAAAATATGCAACCCAATATTATTTCAGATACTGTATTAATGCAATCAAATGTGATTTTAAAGTACTTATATGTGTTACGATATATATCTTACGATTTGAAGTGCGTTGTGCAAAAATCGTTTGTCGATTTGACAACTGTGATAACTTGTGTTTTGTTAATCAGTGCACAGATTACTATGATACACGGATTTCTTAAAATAAACTGGATCGCTGATTCCTAACTATCATTTTGTCAGTTGTAAGGTGGTCGCCACACTGTGCTAACATTCCATTGGCTAGTTTTCAGCTAATGATGTTGAGGTATTTACAGAGGGAAATTTTGAAAATAGTTTGGTGAGATATGGGCATATGACTAACTAAATATTACTTATATGGATGGATATGGGTATAAAATATGTACACTGTTGTAATAAAAATACTTTAGCAGCGGGACTAAAAAGTTAACTTAATATAGGGTTATATCAAAGATTAAATTGTATTATTTGTGCATTAGATATGACGAGTAATTGACAGGACTGGACTCAAGAGTTATTATTGTGCAGCAAAGGTACACATAATTTTTTTCTATTTATAGTGCATGTCAAATAATTGGAATCATCTCTTTTTAATTTGACTTGAAATGATTTTCGATTAAGTCGGAATTTATGTGCTTGTAAAGACACTCCCTACATGTACAAATCTTCCAATGGTATGTCTGGTACGTACCAATGTATATTAAATTCATTGACGACACTCTTTATTTCTCCTGTTACAACTTCATTTTTTAAATAAATTTTACATTAGCCGGAATTATAACTGATTCATAATAGTTACTTGTCTAAACATAATTTAGTAACTAACCCAAAAAACTTTAAAGTAACATGGTTTGTCAACCAAGTATTTGAACCTTGTCTGATTGCAGTATAAAAATTAGTTTGGATCAGTTTTGTATATTGCTTTGAGGAATTCTAATATCGATACCTTTTTGCCAAAATATCGTAAGTCACTCACTAAATTTTACCTTAGGCTACTTACGACAATTCTGCCACTCTGCCTATTACAGTTCTGTTACTTACGATAAAATGTATGCAGTTATTTAACCGTGAAACATTTAAATACGCTTACATATTTATGGATCTATCTACCTCTGCCAAGATGTGTATTTGCATATTATACTTACGTTAGATCCATAGTCATTTTCATGGAAAATGTCACTTACGATAGTTTGGCAAAAAGGTATCGATATAAGGTAGGTATTTATCGAAGAATTAGACATACGTTTGTAGTTATTTTAATTGTGGCAGGAGCTGCATATATAAAAAGCCACGATGAAAGTAGCTGCACGTCTTATCAGTAAAAACGGCACTAAAAAAATATTTTTTAACTGAATGACATCATACAATTAGTAATGTCAAGTAGTTATTAGTCAAATTTATACCACAGCATATAAAACAATGCTGTGTTTATACTTTACACTGTTAAGATATATTAAATATTGTGAATGAATTGGGATAGGTTAATCAGTTATTTTGTTATAAAATTACATGAAGTTTATAATACACAATATGGTAATAACTGCTTTTATAGAAGATAACATCAACAACTTCAAAACTCAAAATCATTATGATTATGGCAGAAATTTAATAAAAACACATTTAAAATATAATTTATACACACAATCACATTATAATAGGAGTTTTATCCACACTTATAAAGCATATAAAGTAACCTATTATCCACTACTGAAATAATAAAAAAATATAAACTTAAATCAACCAAATTTAATTTACTTATTAAAATTAACATTAACATTTATATTAATAGACATTTCGTTCTTCGCTTTTTCATATTTCACTTCGTTTCCGTTAATAGGAAGCTTGTAGTTGCTTCTTGCAACAAATTTTGGATGTCTCCTCTCCTGAGGAATTACTTGAACGAGAGAACCTTGGATTTTCCTTGCAATACCAAGTTTGTTAGATACGGAGTCTTCAATATAGCTCTCTGCCACAGCAGGGCTCTTCCACCCACCATGCCGCTTGATGGGTGTAAAGTCGGCAGCTTTATTTCCCAATAAAGTTATTGAAGTGCACCCTCATATAGTGGCCAATATAAGCTTCCGCGTTTGCCAAGTTCAGAAACGATGCAACTTTTGATGGAACTTTTGCCAATGTGTTGATTCCAACAGGCTGAGAAGTACATTTTTGATTCTTATAATGTAAAAAGAATCTGTTTTGTGATAAGTTCTTTGGTCTTAGGGAAATACATTTTCTATACATCTCTACGTCGTTGATAGAAAATCCTTCATTTATAATTTTAAACTTTCGTGAAATGCCGGTCTTGGTATCTGGTATCGAAACAACTAGATACGCGCCAGTGTCCTATACATTAGTGATTTTCAAATTCGTCAATTCGTAGCATCGACAAGCACCAGAGACTCCTATTACTAGCGCAACCTAAAATGATTCAAAGTATTATTAATACATATTGTCTAAAAAGTTAAGAGTTATTACCTTAATCATAAAATATTCTTTATCACAAGATTTAGTCAAAAATTCTTCAATTTGCACTCTTTCCAAAACTGCAGCCTTTTTCACCTCGTATCCTTTCGATTGACTCTTCAGATAACAGATATCTACGTTTTTAGACTTTTATCGCAACCTTCAACATTGAATACTTCGACCAAATTGATGAAATGATGAAATTGCATGTTTTTTCATCAGATTAAGAAATAAATAACTTGCACCTTGCACACAGAACTTCATTTATAAACCACAAAACAAAAAGAAAATATAAAGGCAGTGCTGGTAACTCAACAGTGTTACCATCATTTAGTTCATAAAATACCTAGAAGTTAGCACAGTATGGCGGCCGCCTATCAGTTGTTATTTTTAGCTACCCCCACCAGTATGTATTAGCGATCCAGTTTATTTTAAGAAATCCGTGCTATGATATTATACAGAAATACTTTGATATGATGACATGACTGATGACAGTGATGTGACATTCCAAAGACGACCGAGACATTCTACATGACAATGTGACATATATAGGTTATGTTAAAAGGTTAAAGCTGTCAAATTAAAACAAAGAGGATATTTAAATTTCAAATCTCCCGCTAAAGGGAATCCACTGACGTCACATAAGTGATAAACAAATGTGATTGGCTGTTACTGATTGATCAGTCCTTCTTTGTTTAGGGTTCTTGATTCTGATTCTGTTTTCAGTTCAAAAATTGTTTTCGGTATGTTTAGGGTTTTTCGGGTAACCAACCATAAGTTACGCTACCCTGCTACCCACAGAATATAAATAAATTACCAATCAGTGGCTGCATTCACCCGGTCCCAACGTTTGCAAACGTTAGCAAACTATTTATGTTTGTTCCGGTGAACACTTACGTTGATTTAAAAATAAGAGTAATAAATAAAGGGGAGACCGTTATTTACATTCTAAAGTGAAGCCTTGATGTAAATGTATTTACAAACATCTGGTCCCTGAAACGTCCTTGACATTGATGCCGAAGTTACATTTTTATCTTTATAGCTAGGTACAGCCGTCATTTTCATTGATTAACTTGCAAAGATCTACCACATTCTTGACATTAATCAATTTACAAATTAGTTACATTGTAATATGTTTAAGGCTACGACACTATTTTTTTGTGACTTGTGTTATAATTATAGGCTCTCCATATCTATCAATACATTATTTAAATTTCTAGCGATATTAAGCGCCGAAAGTGGCAACATTGCCTAGTATTAATTTAATATAGCAAGTGACGCCATTATTTTGAAATCAAAATTGGTCAAGCCGAGTGTTTTAGGTGTTCTTAAACTGTGTTTTTGAACTTAACTTTTAATAAAACTGCTGAAGTGGTGTATATATATGCCAGAAATTTCAAGAAAAGGGCCAAATAAGTGCTATTTCTTTTCACAAGTAAGTTTGACATTGTTTCCATGGGTGTTCTTACAGCATGGGTGTAACGTGTTGTATTTGTTAAATTGTTATGTTTATCTGAATACTACTACTAGCTTTGTGTTTATAGAATATCCCCAAGATCCTGAGATAAGAGCAGTGTGGCTAAAATCTGAATGTGACACTAATTTATCAAGTATAATTATGTAAATTATGCAAAGGACGAAAGAAGCTATTTTTTAATGGATTTACATATAAAATTACAGAAACAGATGATCTACATCGGAGGCTGGAAGGTAAGTGAGAATGCGTCAATTCACCAGAACATTCAATACACATAAACCGCTTACAAATAAAACACAAACTTGTTATTAACTGTTTGGACTTGGTGAATGCAGCCAGTGTTGATTTTGTTTTTATGTTAGCTTTATTTCTGGTTTTATTTTTAATAAAAGTATTAAACACCACAGAATTAACTTCCTTTATTCATCAAACCCTCAAACCATGTAACATTCTTATGGTGCTATTCTCTAAAAGTTGTATTTGAGTCTGTAATTTTAACATAATGTTGCCAATAACATTATGTTAAAGTTAAGGTAACATAATGTAACACTCCATAATCATTTTCGTATTCTGTAAATAAATATGTTAAGAACAGATTTACATTGATGTCATTAGTTCGAAAATGTAACCGTTTGATATTATGAGAATTGACGCGTGCGCCGTCCGCCCATGCTTTTATCATTTTCAATTTTTCATATTTTATGGGTTATGTTACGTATTTGACTTGACACTATTTGAATTGATTGTATAATATTAATAATACCAAGACCAAACAATACAATAACAGTGTCGCTTGTTCGGAGAACCAAAAAGCTGTACTGTATACAGGGTGTCCAGTTAGTGTTCCCTCGGAAGATTGTACAAAAACGGTTAACTTTATAAAAAAACTTTCTTAACAAAACTTTTAATATTTCATCTTTACTACAACGTAAAATTATACTAATTTCAAATTTATACAGGAATAAAAAATTTTCAAAATTTTCAGATAATTTTAAATTTTCAGAAAATTTTAAATTTTTGGATAATTCTGAAATTGGTACCAAACGATAGCTTATGAAAAGTTAAGATAGGAATGTGCAAACCGTTTTGCTTGATCTCAAACCGCTTAGATTTTACAGGGTGTCAAAGTTGCAAAAATGTCAATATTTCAAAAACAGTTGAAGATAGGTATAGGACATCCTACATGAAATGTGTTTAGAATTTTCTGTAGAATCCAAAAATGAAAAAATATACAGGGTGTTCCATTAAAAAAAATTATACTTTCTTGTGTAACTCGTTTTTGTGACACCTTGTATAATTCTAAACAATTTTACTTTGTAGTAAAGATGAAATATTAAAAGTTTTGTTAAGAAAGTTTTTTTATAAAGTTAGCCGTTTTTGTACAATCTTCCGAGGGAACACTAATTGGACACCCTGTATATCGCCCTACATATTGAAGGTTGGCTCAGTGCAAGGATATAAGTTAAAAATCCTTGGCCTCAGGGCTCAGTGCAGTTGTTGCAATACTTCCAACGCCATGTTGGTATGTACCATGCCCCAAAAAATGTAAAGTAGCTAATACTTTTAAATAGGGAGGTATTGCAGTTGTCCGAATACTGGTTAATTTAGTTAAAAGGCAACCTAATAAGTCAAGTGGTTTACTTACCTTCTTTCGTCTTTATTTAAAAGTATGTAAATGAATAGGGGTACTATATTACTATTATTCATTGCCTATATTTATTTAGTAATAATACTTATATTTTCGCTTAAATTTGTTTCCAAAAACCACAGAAAATAGTCTTGAAAGCAATACAAAAAATGTTTACCTAACCCATAGATAATAGAACCTAACCTCAAACATCCTCTGTTATCATGTAACATGGCAATTGAAGGTACTGTAATGTTAAGTGCCAATGTTAACCAACAGAATGTAGTTAGCAGACACTTTTTGCGTTACGGAATAAAGAATTTATAACATTCTGTTATTTTCAACTTTAACAGACTGTAAACCATTAACATTTCTTTACAGAATAACCGTATTAACCTTACTTTTCTAACAACTGAACTACATATTACCACAGAACATGGACCTACAAAACTAGGTAAGTATACAAATCAGAACCAACCTGAAAATTATTTGTTTTGGTTTTGTTTATTTCTAACAGCCAGTGATGGGAATAATCGGGATATTTCATAATCAACATAACTTGTTTCCTATAGGGAATTCGACCCAACAATTATATAATCATTGAATTCAACTGACCGCCTAGGGCGCACTAGGTACATCTCCAATCTCCATCCTTTATTATCAACTTAAACAACAAAGGATGGAGATATTCTCGGCTCGCACTAAATGCAAAAATGCAAACGAGCCAGTTTTGGGTTCTTGATTTTCTCTTCCAGTAAAACACAGACTTTTACACAGAATAACTTAAATGAATACTTTCACAATGAAATGCAGAGTACAAAATATTGCATGTTTCTAAGCGTTAGTTATATTTATAAAGAATAAATGCTGAGTTTGTAAGGGGGCCGATGATTAATACTAACAGCACTCGAACTACTCTAATTTATTCCATAAAACCATAAGATATTACATAAAGTATACACATAACCATAAGATGTTTTTTAGCGCCTATCATAACCATTGAACATAATTAATACAGCACCTCTGAACAGCGAACCATAGGCTAGTTCGGTGGTCACAATGCACTGCAGTGATACCAACGTAAGTAATCTTAAATACACTAACTTAATACCAACTGAACTAGAGCAAGAATTTCAAAGCTAAAATTTGCTCCTACAAGTTGAATTTTATTATTATCAAACTAAGGAGAATGGCGTCTATAATGTCTTTGTTATGAAATGAATGAGTAAACAGATAATATAATATATATATATAGGGTGGTCATATAACTCCTCCCTCTTTAAAATGGATCCAACGGAGTGGAACGAAGTTCGGATTCACCATTGGTCTCACCATTGGAATTATTTTTCCTTCGTCTTCGGAACAGGTAACGGGAACATACTTTCATAAGTGGTTTCCAGAAAATTGTTACCAGAAGGCAGGAACACACAAGGAATATGATTAAATAAAACTTCGTATTTGAAGAGAAGTTTGGGTCTTCGATTGAAAGGGGTTGAACATGATTCATGGTCATCTGCATGTCATGAATTTCATCAAGTGCAACTTGTTGGAGTACCAGAGGTCTATTTGTCACACTCGATATATCGGGCATCGTGTCAATTTCAGGTAGAGAAAATTGGGAACCATTAATATAATTTAGGTCCATAGAGAACGTGGCACCTTTGATATGAACTGTGTATCCGTCAGGAATTGTAATAAGTGTTGGTTTTGTAATTCTCGTTAGTCCATTTTGATCACATTGTAAGTGGACATCTAATAGTTCATTGGTAAGTACGAGAACATGTTTTTGGCTAATTTGTTCGATAATTGGTGTGGTCAGGATCAACGGAGTTGATTGACAGTGACTGGGTTGTAACATCAGTATCATTTGGGAGGCACATTCTTGATGATTAGGCCTTAAATCTCCTTTGCATACGAACATATTTTCTAGTTGTGGACAGGTTTCTTCCCTCAGGAGATGATTAGTAGTACCAAGTACAAGGATGGGTTTAAGGGGTATAATAGTTTGGTTGTTAACAGGAATTGGATATAAATGGTAACTTGTAAAGGAGTCGGATTGTAGTATTGGAACATAAATTGTGAATATTACATAATTTCCATCAAAAATTACTTTAACTCCAAATAGTTGATAGTATGACTGCAAATTTTTGAATTTTATAAGTTTATCTTTTGGATACATTTTATTTAGTTCATGAAGAATACTTTGTAAATAAATATATTTTTGTATTTGTAAATAAAAATATTCTTCAGCAACAATTATTGGTCCAATTTATGTATGACACTATACAAGAATTTTCAGAACTAAATTTATTGTTCGAACCCAATAATTAACATTTTTGTCTACATTATCGATATAATTTAATAAGGATTGCTGATTGCGGCTAATAGTACTAATGGTTTTGTTAACTTGGTCTATTAAGGTTTTTGTAATCGATGTTTGCAAGTTTATTTGATCCACGATTGTATGCTGACCTTTATTTAGTATGTCAATAGCATGTTTTATTTGTTCTCTGTCGTCGGTGTCTAGAGTACTGAAAAGCCATTTATGGATCGTTCCGATACCATTGATAAGTCCTCTTTTTGGTCTATGACTGGGAAGTAGATTAAGGATCTTTTTATAGGTTTTCGCGACTACAGTATGTGTATATTGGGTAATCGGATATGGATTAAGTTGTTTACTAGTATTAACTCTATCAAGTTGATCTATTAAGTTACTGAGTTTAACGGTTTCATCATGAATATGTTGTAGGTTTACATAGTGAACGAATTTATGTTGGGAAGCAATTACTTTGGTTTCACCTAACTGTAAGGGAAATAAGGGATTTCGGAGTGTTTCAATTTTGATCTTCTTTGTCAATGTCAATGGAAGTATTAGAAGGGTCAGGCCAATCAGGCGGTTTACTGTATGGTCATTGTTGGTTGTCGAGTCCTGTAACAAGGAGGTTTGTGTCAGTTTTCTAGGTTTTTTAATTATGTTTTTATGATATGTCCCGGCTTTAGTTTGTAAGATTTTACCTTTATCTTTTATAACTTTTGTATTTTTAAATCGAGCCTTTGTTTTAGATCTTTTAGTTACTTCTTTAACATAAACTGTTTGGTTCGGTTCATTAAGTACAGGGTCGTCACGTTTTTCATTTCGTTTTTCAATAATAGTTTCTTTTGATGTTTTTATTCGGTCCGTGATGAATTGGTATAGTCTTTTAGTATCGTCTTCATGTTGTTCAATATATTCTGAAGTCAAGTGATTTTCGTTTAATTCAAAAGGACTAGGAGTGTCTAAGTGTCTGTGAACAATTTCAAAAGGGATAAGTTTTGTCACACCATGGATAGCATTGTTATATCCTATGATAGCAAGTTTCATAAGAGTTTGTAAAGTTTTTCCAGAGTTGTCGGATTTTAAACACCTTAATTGGTCCAGAAGTGTGGAATGAAGTCTCTCGACAGGAGAATTTGAATTTTAATTTCGAGGAGTTGTGACATGTAGGTCAATTTTATGAAGTTGACAAAATTCAGTAAGTAAGTGATTTTTAAATTCAGGTCCCAAGTCACAAATTAATTTACGGGGAATTCCAAAATGAGAAATAAACATTAACAGGGTATTATAAACATCTAAAGCGTTCTTTGTTGGAAGAGGATATGCTTGACCAAATTTAAAAAATAAGTCAAAAACTGTTAAAAACATTTGTTTTTCAGCGAAAAATATGTCAATTTGTATTATTTCCATAGGTCGTTTCGCTGTAGGAGTAATTTCGAATTTAATTTTTTGAGGGTGTCTTTTATATTTTCCCGTTTGGCAAACGTTACAGTTGTTGATGCACTTAGTAATATCAGTTATCATTTGGGGCCAATAGCATCTTTTGGTAAGACATTCTTACTTCGTTAACGCCTCGATGACAGGTCTTACCTTCATGATGATATTTTATTTGTCTTTGTTGATCTTCTTCAGAAATAATATCTTCTAAAAATTTACGAGAAGTACGTAATTTTAAAGAGGAGTTAAATTTTTGTTGAAGTATTCGAATAATTTTAGATTCGATTTCAGGGGAATGAAAGAAATTTTTTGATGGGTCAATTAATTCCTTTGGAGATTGGTAACATCGTCATCAGTCGCATGTGGTCTAAAGGTTACATGGGATCTAATTTTGTCGAATATCGTCTCGTGTGTTGCCATGTCTAACAAGGCATTGCTACTTTCTTTAATAGTTATTTGATAAGTATATTGATTCAAAGGGTTTTCAGTAATTGGAATGGTTAAGATAGGATTTTCATTGGCTGAATGGGTAGTGTCCAAGTCTGATAAAATTTTTTGGAAGTCTTGTTCGTTAGGTGGTTCAATGGGATCAAGGTTTAAGCCATTTATAAATTGATATATATCATCTAAAACATTTCCGGGATTGGCTACAATTGACTGTTTGTCTGATTGATTTTCTTCCATAGGGTAAGCTTCTTCTAATTTAAGTCGTGATAAAGCATCTGCATTGGTATTAGCTTTTCCCTTTTTATATTTAATTTCGTACTCGTATTCTTCCAACTTTAGTCTCCAACGGACTAAGCGCGAATTTGGTTCTTTTAATGATATTAACCACTGCAAGGGTTTATGGTCCGTACAAATGGTGAATTTTTTGCCATATAGGTAAGGGCGGAAGTATTTACATGCCCAAACAATTGCAAATAGTCTTTCTCTATAGTAGAATAGCTGCATTCTGCTGGATTCAGAGTCCTAGATGCATAACATACGGGATGATCACCCTGAGAAAGTATCGCACCTAAAGCGTAGTTTGAAGCATCTGTAGTAACTGTGAAGGGTTTAGTGAAATCAGGGTACGCGAGAATAGGATCGTTGCATAGAAGAGTTTTGCAATTTTCGAAAGTTTGAATGAATTCTGGGGTATGGATGACTTTTTCTCCTTTCTTTAAACATTGTGTAAAGGGTTTCGTTATACGAGCAAAATTTTGTATAAATTTCCGATAATATCCGAGAAGTCCTAAAAACGATTTGATATCTTTGGGAGTCTTAGGAATAGGGAATTTTTTTATCGCTTCTATCTTTTTGGGGTTTGGACGTATTCCTTTGGGAGTAATCACATGTCCTAGAAACTCAACAGATTTTCTTAAAAACTCTGATTTATCTAACTTGATTTTTAAACGAGCTTGTCGAAAGGCTTGAAATACAAGTCGAAGGTTCAAAATGTGTTCTTGTAGTGATGTGGAGAAGATTATAACATCGCCCATGTAAATTAAGCATATTTTATGTTGGAGGTCTTTCAAGACATTGTCCATGACTCTTTGGAAGGCGCTGAAGCGTTGCGCAATCCAAACGGCATTCGTGTATACTCGTAGTGTCCATTCTCAACATTAAAAGCTGTTTTATGGGTAGAGTTAGGATGCATCTCTATCTGATGGAATCCTGCTGTCAGGTCAAGAGTAGTAAAATACTGACATCTTCCTAATTTATCTAATATGTCTGATATGTTAGGCAGGGGATAACGGTCGCCTATAGTTTTCTCCTTTATCTTCCGATAATCCACCACTATCCTCCATTTCTGTTCACCACTGGCATCCAGTTTTTTAGGAACTATCCAAATTGGGGAACTCCAAGGGCTGGAACTAGGTCTTATGATTTCGTCTTCAAGCATTTTATTGATTTGTTTCCTAACTTCTTCCTTATGTACGTATGGATATCGATACGACCTCGTATAGACTGGGTCTTCGTCCTTGATTTTAATTTCATGCTTTACTGCGTTAGTAAATGTTAGGCGGCCTCCTGGTTTCATAAAGATATCTTCGAATTCTTTACATAATTTTATTAATAATTTTCGTTCTTCGTCACTGAGATGATCAATTCGCAAAAGATTTGAAATGGGTTCGTTAAAAGAATTTTGTGTTTTTAATGGTTTGATATCATAAGCAATTGAATCATAATTATCTGGAGATTCTGTATAAAGAGGTTCAGGGAAATTAACAACATGACTTTGATTGGATATATTGTGCATTCCAACTAGAGCGAGTCCATCTTTACAAGTTGTTAGAATATCAGGTATAACAACATCTTTAGTACGAACAGAGGGTATAAAAATTTCTCCATCTGCTGCATCGACAGGGACTGATTTTACTAAAATTTCATGAGCATTAATACTGAACTTTCTAAAAGTTTCATGTGGTTGACGAAATTTAAGAGGAATTGTAATGCGAGAATTAAAAAGAATCCTTTCAGATGGGTTAATTGATAAATCAAATTTTTGAAGATCTTCAAACCCTATTAAACCATCGAAAAAATCATGAAAGTCGTATAGAAGAACATTCATGGTATCCTTTGATTGAAATTCTGAGAAACTGGGAATAGTAGCTTTGAAACGTATTGTGTCTTTACCAGTACATGTTTTGATTTGAGTTTTATCTAAATAAATGCAAGAAGAAAAATGTTTTTCAATAATTGCAGGTCGAATAATTAATTTGGAACAACCTGTATCTATCAAAAGAAGCATAGGTGGTTTGGCAATTTTTATATATGGGAGTGGAGAAGATGTGAATGCTGTATTAATCTCGATTAAGTCGGAAGTTGATATTGGGGAATATTCCGAAAATTTTGAGTATCTTCATTATTTTCAAAGTTTTGTGGTGTGTCTTGTTCTTGCTCCTGTTGACCATAAAATTCGTCTAGAGGTTCATTTGCATCTTCGTAGTAATTTTCGAATGTATTTTCGGGTTGTTGGCAATAACCATTAGCATAATCTTCATATGTTTCATCTTCTGCTTGGAAGACTTCTTCTACATGGTATCTAGGTGAGCTAGTTGAAGCTTGAAAATTTGGTTGTTGCATTCCACCTTGAGTAAATCCAGAATGTTGCATTGGACGGTAGGTCTTGGTTGTTTGGTAAGTATTTCTTGATATTCCGCTCATTGGGGTCGGTTTCGGTTGAGCTGCAGCTGGTTTATTTGTTTCATTAGGTTTCCAAACGTTCAATGGTTTTCCAAAGACTTGGCGATTCGTTGGAAAATGTTGTGTAGTAGGGCGTGGTTGTACGTTAATGGGTTGGTTAGGCCATACGAATTTTTGTTGTTGTGGTTGTGGTTGATTTTGGAACTGGGGTACATAATAATTGGGAGTAGGGATCGGTCTTTGCATAGGTTTCGATTTAAAATTATTTGGAGCAGTATTGCTAAATTGACTTTTAAAATATTTGGATTAGCTGTGCCAAATTGATTTTTAGAATTATTTGGATTGGTCGTGCTAAATTGATTCCTATTATAATAAGCAAAATTTTCTTCTTTGGTTACAATTGCCAAAGCGTCCTCTAAACTATTAGGTTTTTGAACACGAATCATCAACTGCAAAAGATTAGATAAGCCACGTTTAAATGTATCTAAAGTTAATCGTTCATAATGATTAGCAAGTAATAACTTTTCAGAATTAAGTTTGTCTGACTGGACTAATTTCGTCATAAGTAAACTGCGTAAATCTTGACATCTAACACCAAAGCTATGAAGAGGTTCACCACGATTGGGTTTTAATTGTAGTAAATCTTGCTCTAAACATTTAACATCTCTTTGGTCACCAAAACCATCAGTTAATACCTATTTAATTTTATCCCAAGTATCTAGTTCTAACCGCGAACCTAAAAGCATTTGAGCTCTACCAGACAATTTACCTAGTATTGCTTGAACTAAAAATGTATTTAATTGAGGTTGATTGTTATCTTTAAAATTTGTAATAAGTGAATCACAACCTTGTAAAAATATATTAAGGCCAAAAGGGTTGCCATCATATGTAGGGATGGTGTCTACATATAATCGTAATAATTGGTAATTTGTAGATGACATAGTAGTAGGTACTAGGAGGGTTGAGCCCGGGCTCCGCCCCCCAACAAGGGGGCCCCCATAGGGCTCCTGGCCCCCGTAGGGCTCCGCCCCAAAATGGCCCGTATGTCAAAATGGGGCCCCGTAGGGCTCCACCCCAAAAGGGCCCCCGAGCTGTCAAAAACAAAATGGGGCCCCAAGCTGTCAAAAAACAAAAAGGGGCCCCCAGCTGTCAAAATGAGTACCATTGAACCACAGAACAGAATGAGACAATTGAACTACAGAACAGAATGAGACCGTTGAACATCACTGCAGCCAACATAACCTCACAAAATTTAAATAAAAGAAACAAATTCAAAAAATTAGCATACAGAGTGTATCAAAATAAAACTATACAGGGTGAGTCATGAAGAAAAAGAAGTCAAAGTAATAAGAGAAAAATATACGCAACAGTCCTTCAAACAGAAAAAACATTCTAAAAATAGAGTCAAATTTAAAAAATTTTATGATCTAATAAGAGGAAAAAACATGCACGATTATCCCGCCCAGGCACTAGATACCAGATAACTATACAGGGTAAGCTAAACAAGAAAGTATGAAAGAAAAAACATGCGCACTAGATTGTGTTATTTACAGAAATATGTACGATGTAATAAGAGGAAAAAACATGGCGGTCAGTAAAAAATAGCGGGAAATTCAATTGGTGTGATTCACGACGTAAATAATAATGATAAGATATTAAAAAGAACTTACAGCATTTGAGGTTATGTAACTGAGGTGGAGCACACATGTCTGACCACTATTGCACCATCACTACACTGATACTACTCTATCATATAGTAAGTAACACGTAATTTTATCATAAAGCTCCGACATCTGTTTTTCTAGTTCATTGACTTATTGTGATCATAGTTTATGGCTATTCAGCGATTATATATAGTAACACCTGCTAGGTACTAGATAAAATACCGAGGTTTATGCATACGTAGATAATAGGCAGGAAGTTAGCAAGATCGCGACATTTTACTTTTACAGAAATTCAAATTCATAGTATACAGGGCGTCCCAAAACAGTTAGTTATAGGGTGAGGCAAATAAGAAAGTGATCTAAAAAATCAAACGCGGTAGGTAACCCTTTGTTTATAGAAAAGAGGAATTATGTAATAAGAGGAAAAATCATGCGCGTATGACTAACACTACTACTACTACTGGACAATAAAATACTAAGAGCTAAGTAGTATTGAATAATATTAATAATAATAATAAAACTAGGATGGAAATATAATATTGTATTTATTAATCTGCTTCTACAAGATTGAATTTATTGATATATTCTACAGGCAGAAACATTTTAATTGTTTTATTTGAAATAATTTCTTTTTTAAAATAAGAGCTTGGGATATGCTTAGATTTATCCATATCTACAAAAAATTCTTCACTTTCACATGGAATACATTTGCTGTTAGGAAGTTCGGTTTCTCCGCCGCATTTGATGCATTTATATTTCACTGGAACAGGCATATTCTGCAGAATCTTCAGTGCTACAAACCCTTGACTGCAATAGTTGATCTTTGACCTTCTACAGTTCAATAACTTTTGTTAGAATCGCAACTAAGCTTTAAACGCAACAATAAATATTTCTGTACTAAAAACTAAAAGAAAAAATAAAGATAAATTGATAATAAAGGCAAATAGAAGAAAATACTTTAATTCTGTGATAGCATAAATCTCAGAAACTATGAAGAAATAAAAACTGTACGTTAGGTATACCTAGGTACTGGTAAAGTTGAAGTACTAAACTAATTATTCTTCAATACACTTGATGTATTTATACAAAATCAGTTTCCACATTTTTAATACTTGGTGGTCTTTCAAATAAGAAAAGCATAATATGTTGAAACCAGGAATCGAACCTGGGACCTATAGATTTTCAGTCTACCGCTCTCCCATCTGAGCTATTTCAACCGTAGATAATAATAATAATAGTAGTAAATAAAACTAGAGTGGAAATTTAATCTCCTTCTACAATATTGAATTTATTAATATATTCAGGAGGTACAAACATTTTAATATCAACATTTTTTCTATGAACAAGTTTTAGAACAATACTCGTTAACATATTTATGTATATTATGCGTTTGTTCACACATTCTTATGTATAAAAATAAAAATGTTATATATTTTATGTATCTTTTATTATCCTTTCAATAATAATAAGCATGCTTAGAAATTTATTGATGACGTAAACCACGTTCACAAAAACTGCAATCTTGTTGTGATGAAACTGGACCATCCCATTGGGTTTTCCAGTCTGGCCTATTGTAGTGCACAAAGCAGGGCAGCTTAATTTTTAAATTAAAGTCACTTTGATAACTTGATGGTAATTTTGACCAAATATCCAATAATTCAGCGGGCCGTATGTATTTAACAATATATTCCAGTGGAACATGGTGCAGCTCATCTTTAGTAAAATCACTAAATGACTTTATTTTCTCATGATGAAGTGACGTCATAATTTTACTTTTGCAACAGAAACAACTAACAGTTTGAGACATTGTGAAAGACTGATTAAAATAAAAGAAGCAGTCTACTTAAAAGAGTTTTATTTATTATTTAAATCAGATAGTACATTATCTTTATAATAATAGAAATATTCACGTAGAGCATTACTCAACAAGCTATCATTGGATATATCACAAAACGCCAATAATATTTCCTCTACATTTAACGTTACTCTATTGGATTTAAGCCACAAATTAATTAGTTCCAAAATATTATGATAATATGAACAAAAATTTAATGAATCTAACATAGCAATACGAGATGATAATACACATGAGTCCATTAGTAGGATTTCCTTTATATCTTGATCAAACAGTTCAAAGCTGATGTCAAACTTTTTTATATTCACTACTTTGACATCTTCGTAGACGAGATGGGATATGTAAATATAATCTCCACACATGTCGGTTACTGTTTCGGGTTCATCGGGATGGCCTTCGATTTGGGTTTGGGAGAAGAAATTAGCTTGTAATTGTCGCAAAATGTCCGTGAATGTACACCACTCATATGTGCTGAAGGATATTTTCATTGGTCTATAATTGTGTTGTATAATAACAGCAGGACAAAAGCTTCGTGCCGGACTCAAGCCACATTGGATTTGAATGGAGTTAGTGATCAAAGGAAAAATTGTGTGTAACAAATACACATTTTCCTTATTTGCTGCATGCTCGTATCTTGCCAATATTTCATCGAGCTCCTTACTGTAATCAACAATAGAGTCCATGGAATTCTCATCCATTATAGTAGATTTGTGAATTTCATCACCACTTGTATCACTAATACTGTTAGCACTAATAAATGACATTTCAGACACTCTCGCAGCACCAGTAGATGACTGATAAATTGTTAAATTTGTTTTTCTTATATATTTTCTCCAGATAATGTGATCCCCGGAATTCCAGGGATCATTCTACTGCCCTCTATCAGACTATGTTGAAATTATCAATCCAACTGTTATGGCTTTTATCTAAGCCCAACCACTTGACAAATACCTTCTTTCCCTTTTTTCTTAGTACCTTTTCCACAAGATAGATGTCGGGATTGGCAGTTTTTTGTAGTTCTTCGGCGTAAAAGGTGCCTTTGATGGGTCGCCCCTGCATATCGTCCAAAAGATATGTGCTAGGATTTGTTGTTTTACCCGATGCAATTTTAAAGAGTTCAGTTGTCCAGTTGGGGGTGTAGCCTTTATCAAATACATGTTTATTTTTACTTATGCGAACAACATCACCTACTTTAAATTTTTGCGCGCCGCTAATCTTGATGTGACTATAGGTGGATTTTAGTATAGCTTTTTCATTAGATCTGTTGACCTGAACAGGTTTGCATCCTATAGTACTATGTTTTGTTTCGTTGTAATTTTTCGTGATTTGAGGTAAAACATCTATCCATTTATAGGTACCATTTAAGCTAAAGTATTTATACAGTTTAGCCTTTATAGTACGTATTGCACGCTCGGCAATGGCGGCTTTCTTGATGCTGTAGGTGCTGTAATGATTTATATGGAATTTTTTCATTAAGTTTTGAAATATTTTATTGTAGTATTCGGTTCCCTGATCGGTTTGCAGATTTTTAGGCACTCTATTTTTATCATGTAATAGAATATCTTCAAAAGCAGCAGTTATTTCTTTACCGGTCTTAGTTTTCAGCGGTCGAGTCCAAACAAATTTCGAGAAACAATCTATGATCACTAGTATCATGGTAAAATTTCGGTTGTAGCGGGCATACTGGCGCATATCAGCCAGATCTGATTGCCAGGATTCATCTAAACCTTTTATGATAGTACGCCTGCGTCTATAGTTCTTTCTTGCGGGCTTATGCAGTTCATTCACTAATTGAATTTTTTCCTTTGAATGTTTCAGCGACGACATTATTTCAGTTTTGTGTGTGTACAATGTTTGATGCGTTACTGCTACTGACTGGCGTTGTAATTTTAGATGTATCATGATATACTTGCGTCATTTGCTTTTCAACACTATCTTTAAACTGTATAAATTCACGCTCGATATTTTGTGTGGTATTTTTCAAGTCTTTTAGCTCTTGTGCTACATTTTGCAGCAAATTGTCAACCACACTTGGAACAGTAGCAACTTTTTTATTTAGCCTATCAAATGCCAGCGCTAAATCACTAATGAATTTATTTCTCTCGTCTACAGCCTGCTTAATCTTATTATTCGTATAATCACTATTAGATCGACCCAAATCTTGCAGAAAGGTTTTTAATTGATCAAAAAGGCGAGACATATTATAATCCACATATTTTTTGTTAACAGCATCATTATCGTTAGTAGGTGGTTTGAGGTTGCTGAGTTTTAAATGATCCACATCGATATTTCCGTCACTTGTAAAGGTAAACCCATGACGCTGTTGTTGTAACATAAAACCAACATCCCCGCTAGAGTGTGGCACTAGAGATCTACCAAACTTGTCGAGACTCATCGTGAAAGTGTTGCCTCAATGATTTTTGTACAACTATATATAAGAGGATCATCATCATCATCACCATAGTCATCGACTTAATAAATTAAATTGGCTTCTTTCAACTCATTAATAATGGCAATTATTTCATTGTCGTGGGATGTAGTATTTCCGGCATTTTTCGAAGCTACCAAAAGTTTTAAGCGATCGACAAGTTCATTAGGGTCGTCCCAGTAAACATATTCTATAGGTTTTTTATTATAAATCATATTGTTCTCGTATGAGAGGCCTGATCCAGCTGTTGATTTTGTACGTTGGCTTGGCTTAGGAAATAACGGTTTAATAATATCATGATATTTATTCAAACTGGTACCTTTTAGATAGCCTCGGGTGTTTTGATGGACACCACTTAGCTCCAGAATCTGCCTATATGATTGCTCATCCTGCCTATTGAAAGATGGATCGTTATAGAAAATTAGTTGATATAAGCCAGGGGTACCTTTGAATTGTTGCCCCTCTATTATTATGTTTCCAGTACGTCTATCGAAATCTATTCTTTTACGTCCCAATAACCACGTAGATGTTGAATCATCATATACCGGACCATAAATCCTATCTATTGATTCACTCTTTTCCCTATGTTCACTTACATATTTTTGCGCCATCTCGGGATATTGATCTAAATATTCATCTAATACAGATGAACTAGTAGATGTATCCTCTATACGTTGTTGCTCCTCCCCTATTGAATCCTCAAATTCATCGTCCTCTATCTTTGATGTTGACGTCGATGCCACATGTTCAGTGGGAAGAAACCTTGTTTGGTTTAAAGTACTCGTCACATCTTCTTCTTCTTCTTCTTCTCCTTCTTCTTCTTCTTCCTCCTCTTCTTTCTTCATCTCCATCTTGATACGTTTATTGTCATGTATCTTTTCATTCAAATTAAGTGTGGTGGCAGCTATTTGTTTTAATGGGGCGAAAATGGGATTAAACATTTTTTGTATGGCGTCATCCTGCTCTGATTTACCCAACTTCAAAGCCAGATACTTTTTCCTGATTACCCTTGCCAACTCCTTTAGTTTTTTCTTGCGCTTGGTAGCATTTATTATATCATTAAGTGATGAACTCATGTTGATTAATGATGCATGTTAGCAGAGCTAAACCATTATATACTTGTCGAATCCTTTTCTATATCGACCATTATGTAGATCGAAATCCTTTACAATAACCAGAGTACCATAATTATCGGTCCAGCATTCGCTACACATTTGTTTGAAATAGTCGAAGGAAACATCTGGTGATACATGTTCATCGTAGATATGTTTGAGATTAAGGTCGTCTTGTCTAAAGAGAACAATGATATTACAATTGTCCCTAATCAACTGTTTCAGTATTTTCGAATAAGTTTGACAGAGATAGGTAGCATCGATGTTTTTATGCCTGCACAAGGAATAATATTCGCGTATCTTATTCTGTTTGTCGCATGCAACATCATCAAATATGAATATAGAGTTTGGTTTGGCTTCCATTGTACTAATAATTTCATCGCTGTCTTTATATGGGAAATAGCCGACACCTTTCACTCGGTTTAAAATTTCACCGAGTAACTGATATTTGGGCTGATATAACGATTTCGAGTATACGTAAACATTTTCAAATTTTATCCCATTATGATGGTATAAGAGTGATAACATGACGTTGGTCTTGCCACAGCCACTCGGTCCACATACTATAGCTCTAAAAGAGTTTGGCAATAGTTTACTATGTTTCACCGCCGCGCCGCTGTTTTCATTGTATTCAATTAAATCTAAATTTTCAATCGGTAACGTCTGTTCTTGTTGAAAGATCTTCATCTTTTGGCTACATTACTAACAAACTAGTGTATAAATATATGAGATTCTATAATACTATAATCATTCTTCATGCCACTCTACTACGGTGAGGGTGTACTAAATTCTCTAATTGATAAACTACCGTACGAATTACACATTCCTGGTGGCTATCAATTTTGCGGACCTGTTATGTCATACTTCTATAATCTATTTTATTATTACTATGTTCTGGTGCTTACGCAACGTTTACATGACGTTTTAGGTCACGTTTTTGCGAGTACGCGTGACGTATTTGCGGGTACGCGTGACGTGTTTTGCGGGTACACGTCACGTTTTTGCGGGTACACGTGACGTATTTGCGGGTACGCGTGACGTATTTGCGGTTACGCGTGACGTATTTGCGGGTACGCGTGACGTGTTTTGCGGGTACACGTGACGTGTTTGGCGGGTACACGTGACGTGTTTGCGGGTACGCGTGACGTATTTGCGGGTACGCGTGACGTATTTGCGGTACGCCTGACGTGTTTTGCGGGTACACTTTACGTGTTTTGCGGGTACACGTGACGTGTTTGGCGGGTACACGTCACGTTTTTTTTGCGGGTACACGTGACGTGTTTTGCGGGTACACGTCACGTTTTTGTGGGTACGCGTGACGTATTTGCGGGTACGCGTGACGTATTTGCGGGTACGCGTGACGTATTTGCGGGTACGCGTGACGTATTTGCGGGTACGCGTGACGTGTTTTGCGGGTACACGTCACGTTTTTGTGGGTACGCGTGACGTATTTGCGGGTACGCGTGACGTATGCTGCATAACCATCCACAGGAGTAAAAATTTCACCTGTGAACTGTGTGCTAAGACATTTACAAGAGGAGATATCTTGAAACGCCATATAGAAAACATCCATCAACTAGACAATAAAATTTCAAACAAAACAAAAACCAATGAAATACGAAACCTTAATGATCACCTATCTGTTATAAAATACCACGCTCAGAAAGACGATAGCAGGAATGATGGTAGCAGTAAACAAAATAATGGAAAATATAAGTCTGAAAGTACGTATGTTGATGTAAATAACGATAACTATCAACAGCCTATCAGAAAATATATTTATCGACCTGAAAGTCCCAATACGAATCAATCTAATAGAAATTACCATGATGAGGTACTTGACTGGGATGACAATACTGATCCTAATGATTTAGTCGACGCTATAAGGAATAATTGGCGTCTAGGGCTTGATTATCAGATATACATAAACACCTTACGGGCAATGGGACTAATATTGTAATGTATTGCGTGAATGAATTCAAAGACAAACACCAAATACTGAAGCCCTGGATGCAAGAACTGAAAACCCCGAAAGGAACAGCTGGAAACGGGTATATAAGTCCAAAGGTCAATGCACCACAGCGTCACATGTTCTTATAGAAGAAAAAAACAATCTGCTCAATCTAACTCCAACAATATAATTAGAAGAGCATTTCAACAACCCTTGAAGAAAACGCAGAACAAGTATGTTCATAGCAGGTTTGCAGTTCAACCCTATCTGTAACCAGTTCAAACGTATCAAGGACGAAATATCATATTATAAATATAATGATTTTAAACTTGTAAATTTTCTAATCGAAATTTTTAGATGTAAATAAAATACTAAAATTTGAATTTCTGTATGTATTTTATTGTTATTACTCTGTAGACATAAGGAATTCCGGGGATCAATATTGAGAATACCTCAATTGTTGTCAATATTTAATTCAATATTTAATTCAATATTTAATTTAATAAAATATTATGTTTGATTGAGCTGTCAAATTTTTTGGGTAAAATGATCCCAATATTAGTATCAGCATGTTGTCTGGTGCTATTAAATTTCTAATAAGTTATTGAAATATGTTGAAAAATTTTAAGGGTCTACAACAAACTAATAAATACTATTAAATGCGTAAATATGTTTTAATTCTTGGTTGGTTTTAATACGAGGTTTTTTCAGCAAGACTGAAAATTCGCTTTTATCACTCTAATAATCTGAATAGCTCCTCTATTTATGGAGATACGCAATTAGATAACGTGGTTTGTACTTGAGACCAATATATATGTGAGTACAGAATCCTAGCTATCGGAGGTCGGGTATCTTCTGAAGCTCTCGGTTCGTCGTCGTCGTCAATTTACGAGGATACAAGTTTTGTACTGATAAAATTATTATTATTACGCTTAGTTCCAATAATGTCAATTCCGCTCGTTCATTTATAAAGATACGCAATTATGCAATTATGGACAAATTAGATATTTATATTGTATTGCGCTGATGCATGGGGCCAGTGTAAAGTGGCCTGTGTTAGTGAACAGTCGTGCTTGATCCCACGACAAAAGTTAGGTTAGAGTAGTGGAAGTGAAACCTGTAATATTTTACATACTTTTATTATTTTAAACAAGGGTCTAAGTGTCTTGGTGCTTTATAGACAATATATTTTACTAACTAGTATGTTATTTTTCTTTAATAAGGTAAGTTACTTTCTTCTTTGGTTCATCCTATAACTAACTTGTTTTTTTTTTTTTTTTGGAACACCTCAATAAACTATGAATTATCACCTCATTTATTTTACTGTCTGTCATGTTTTTCTGTTGGAATTCACTGCGCATGATTTTTCTTTACCCGATAGGTTACTTTCTTGTCTGGTCCATCCTATAACTACTTGTTTTTTTTTAACACCCTATAAACTATGAATTATCACCTCACTTATTTTATTGTCCAGTAGTAGTAGTAGTGTTAGTCATACGCGCATGATTTTTCCTCTTATTACATAATTCCTCTTTTCTATAAACAAAGGGTTACCTACCGCGCTTGATTTTTTAGATCACTTTCTTATTTGCCTCATCCTATAACTAACTGTTTTGGGACGCCCTGTATACTATGAATTTGAATTTCTGTAAAAGTAAAATGTCGCGATCTTGCTAACTTCCTATTATCTACGTATGCATAAAGCCTCGGTATTTTATCAAGTAGCTAGCAGGTGTTACTATATATATAATCGCTGAATAGCCATAAACTATGATCACAATAAGTCAATGAACTAGAAAAGCAGATGTCAGAGCTTTATGATAAAATTACGTGTTACTTACTATATGATTTAGTAGTATCAGTGTAGTGATGGTGCATTAGTGGTCAAAGCATGTGTGCTCCACCTCAGTTACATAACCTCAAATGGCTGTAAGTTCTTTTTAATATCTTATCATTATTATTCTACGTCGTGAATCACACCAATTGAATTTCCCGCTATTTTTTACTGTCCGCCATGTTTTTTTTTTTAGAATTTACTGCGCATGTTTTTCTGTTATCGTAGAGGATTTACTGCGCATGTTTTTCTTTAAATAGGCAGGTTATTCTTATTTTGGCTCACCCTATAACTAACATTTTTCGGACACCCTGTATACTATGAATTTTAATTTCGGGGGTCCTTTCCTAAATTTTTGGGGTGTCGTTGTGGGGGTCTCATTCTGTTCTGTGGTTCAATGGTCTCATTCTGTGGTTCCATGGTCTCATACTATTCTGTGGTTCCATGGTTTCATACTATTCTGTGGTTCCTTGGTTTCGGATCAGTTCAGTTCACTTCGAATCGGTTCAGATCACTTCGGATCACTTCAGTTCACTTCGGATCAGTTCAGTTCACTTCGGATCAGTTCAGTTCACTTCGGATCAGTTCAGATCACTCCGGATCAGTTCAGTTCACTTCGGATCAGTTCAGTTCACTTCGGATCACTTCAGATCACTCCGGATCAGTTCAGTTCACTTCGGATCAGTTCAGTTCACTTGATAGTCCCTCATTCTGTTCTGGTTTGTAGTTCAATGGTCTCATTCTGTTCTGTGGTTCAATGGTCTCATTCTTTTCTGTAGTTCAATTGTCTCATTCTGTTCTGTGGTTCAATGGTACTAATTTTGACAGCTGGGGGCCCCTTTTTGTTTTTGACAGCTTGGGGCCCCATTTGGTTTTTGACAGCTGGGGGCCCCTTTTTGTTTTTGACAGCTCGGGGGCCCTTTTTGGGGCGGAGCCCTACGGGGGCCTCATTTTGACATACGGGCCATTTTGGGGCGGAGCCCTACGGGGGGCCAGGAGCCCTATGGGGGCCCCCTTGTTGGGGGGCGGAGCCCGGGCTCAACCCTCCTAGTACCTACTCATAGTGCTTCTAGCTGGAGTTTCGTTCGGCATTTCAATATCTGAATTATCAATTGAAAGATTTTCAAGACTACCTATTAAATCTGCTTCAGTCATACAATTATTTTAAGATTTCCTCCTGAACTAAATTTTATTTTTAAATAAATGTAATGGAGAGAAATACGTAAAATAAAAATAAAAATACTTAAATGTTTCCTTTGAAATTGTTTCTTAAAATTAAATTTCTTTGTGAAAAAAGAAATAAAATTCTCTAACCTAGAGCTACAATAGCTAGATTCCAATTCTACTCCGAAACCAGGAAAGAATATGGATGTGAATAAATGTACTCAGTATTCACTTTGAGTCTTCTGTGCTGTTGTCTCCGCTTCACCGAGAGTTGGTTTGGTCCACCGGGTAGAATACTTCGAAATTGAAATCTATCGAGAGGTCACAAAATCCAGATCGATTTTAAGTGTTCACGGTATTCTTATCCTATCCTCGTCGCCAGTTTTGGGTTCTTGTTTTTCTCTTCCAGTAAAACACAGACTTTTACACAGAATAACTAATGAATACTTTCACAATGAAATGCAGAGTACAAAATGTTTTTGTAGCGTTAGTTATATTTATAAAGAATAAATGCTGAGTTGAATTTTATTATTATCAAGCTAAGGAGAATTGCGTCTATAATGTCTTCGTTATGAAATAAATGAGTAAACAGATAATATAATATATATATAGGGTGGTCATATAACTAGCCGATTTCGCTATTACTTCACAACAATCAATAACAATTTAAACAATCATTCGTTATATTCAGTTCAGTTATTCTTTCGGAAGTTTACGCCCTCGATTGTACGTTCTTGAAACACCGGTGCCAATCCGATAAGCTATAATATTACAGTGATGGGTTTTTAGCCGCTATAATTATATATTTAGCCAATGTTAATTATATAATTAGCATTTTGTCGGCTAAAAATATTATAATTAGCCGTTAGTAGTATATACAGTCTTTTAATTTTTCACACATTAGAATAATTATTTTACAATTACCAATAAAATATCTATATATTTATTCTTACCTACTAGGTATAGGTGCATAATCCATCCATATATATTAAAACGCGTCGATTCTGTCTCGCTCTAAAATCCGTCGTCGAATCGACAAAGTTTCAAAGCTATCTCCTCCGAGGGGCGATCTCGGAACGATCTCCGCGGACCACCGGAGGTCACCCCCGACCTTTCTCCAATGCGTAGGGGTATTTTCGTCCCGTTTCTTACGCATGTTCACAATTTAAACGCCTTTTCAAAAAACCTCTGCAAAATTTTCGTCGATCGCCGTTAGGCGAAAGAGATGCGGCTAGCACCGGCGTTTGTCCTAGCGCCTAATGGTCTCGTCACGCCCGCCGAAATACCGACATTTCGCGGGACTCCCGAGACCTTTTTCTAATTTTTACGGCTTCGAGAAGGGCTTCACGCGAAAGTTCAGTCCTTTCTCTAATCCTTTGAGATTTTTTTTTCGAGACCGTACATTGACTCCTTCTACGTCTATTTCCTCTTCGAAAACCTTCAGTCGCATCCGTCTCAACTTCTTTCTCATTTTATCTGCAGATGTGAGATCGCACTAACGAGACAAGTACCTCCCACGAAAACTGTCAAATTAATTAAACTTCAAATACCTAGGTTATTTTCATTATTTTCCTATGAGAAATATTGCTAACGGAAACGATAGTACCGACTGCCAAACACCTGATTACCAAAATACTGATGCGAAATGCTTTTCTAATTAGAATATCCGTAAAAATTAATTGTTCACGTTAACACGTACTGTTTACACATATTTAACAAGTTTTGCGGCATGAAGTGAGAAGAGAAAATTTAGCGCAATGGTATCGTCGTAGGATTTCTACCCTGATATCGTGAGTTCGAATCACGACGAAGGCGAGTTTTTTTTTTATAATATGTAGACTTTGACATGAGTGGTTAGTTATACTGTTTCATTGCCCGTAGTTTTTATTCTTTCTGCAGGTAAAGTTTGGAATTAATTCGTTCATTTTGGCGGTCTGTAAAATTCATCATTTTAGCTGAGAAAAGTAAATAACTTCTACAATATTAATTTGTTGCAACAATTATGACAGCAATATATTTTTTAACACCGCCGTTACACCTTTTCGAAGGGCGGTCGCGGCTTCGATCCGTAGCGGAGGGCCCCAAAACGGCTTTTTAAACGGCCCTCGCCAATATTCTCATTTTTGAGTAGGTATACTGAACACGAATTTGAAATTATTTTTTTGCGGTCGAACGTATTTTTCAAGAAAAAAATAATTAAAAGTCATCACATGTATATCTTCACAAATTAGTTTTAACACTAATTTGATCACTTTGTACCTAACTTAATGTGTCCACAATCCACAATGTTTATAATTGAATATATAATTGTTAAAAATAATAATATACAAATTTGGTGTAGGTACCTAAATTTAGGTAAAAATTATTTTAATTATTTGTATTTATTTGGTATCTTTTGTGCCACCACGTGACGTCACAATTATTAAAAATGACCGATTTAATTAGTTCATATTGATTACTTCACATAAGGTAAGTAAATATTTTTTTCTACAACAAATTTATATATTTTTAACAGTTATATGTTATATATTTAATTATAATCATTGTGGACACTTATATCGGGTACAAAGTGATCAGGTTAGTGTTAAATGTTAAAATTAATTTCTAAAGAGTACTTACAGAGTGTGACTTTTAATTATTTTTTTACTACAAAACTACATACCTAAGACTGCAAAAGAAAATCAGATTCGCGTTCAGGATACCCCAAATTGGGGAGGTAGCCAAAATTTTAGAAAAATTTAAGTTTTATGCTGAATTAAATTCCTTTATTAGTTCATAAATTTTTTTCCTTCAATATACACCAAATCTGTGTATCTTTAACAGTTATATATTTAATTATAAGCATTGTAGACATATATTGAGTATAAAGTGATCAAGTTACCGTTATAATAAATTATGGAAGAATACAAGTTATGAAATTATTTTCTTTTCTTGAGAAAACAGTTTCACAAAATGTTTACTAAAAAATGAATTATACTTTCAGCACTTAAAAAATAATGTTTTACCATCAAGAATAAAGTAACCCTACAATTCATCAAAATATTATTTAAAAAAGTCGTTTGGCATAATTACATCATCATTCCAGATAAAAAATTTCAGCTTTCTCTCTCTAAATTTATTATTTCATATACAAGGGATTATCTCAAATTTCTTTAATACGTATGTATTTTCTCATTTTCTCCCATTTCTAGTAGGTATTTATTAGGTCATCATATTATAAGTCATCGATAAGGAGAAATTAAATCTAGAGATAGCGATTATTTTGTATTTTATTTTATAATACCTCAATCTTCATCATTTAATTAAGTGCATCAAAAATAAAAATAATCGTACAAATTAAAAAATAAAAATATAAAACAAACTAAATTAAATTAAAAAATAAATAAAAGTTCAAATATATCTCCCTATGAGACCATTTTTTCCACTGGCACTATAATATTTAGCCTGCTAATTCTGAAAGGATTTTTAGCCGACGGATAATTATCGATAATTATAATTGGATAATTATCCGGCACATCACTGTCAGTGATGGGTTTTTAGCAGCTAATTATATATGTAAAAATATTATAATTAGCCGTTAACAGAATATACAGTTTTTTTATTTTTCACAAATCAGAATAACTTTTTCGTAATTACCAATAAAATATCTATTTATTCTTACTTACTAGGTAGGTAAGCATAATTAGGTCATCATATTATAAGTCATAGATAAGGAGAAATTAAATCTAGAGATAGGGATTATTTTGTATTTTATTTTATAATACCGCAATCCTCATCATTTAATTAAATCACCGAATTAAGTACATCAAAAATAAAATAATCTTACAAATTAAAAAATAAAAAAATAAAACAAACTAAATTAAATTAAAAAATAAATAAAAGTTGCAATATACCTCCCTATGAGGTCATTTTTACCACTGGCACTATAATAATAAGCCTGCTAATTTTAAAAAGATTTTTAACCTACGGATAATTATCCGGTTAATTATAAATGGATAATCTAAAATTTGAAAAAAACGAAATTGAGTCAGTGATGTGCCGGATAATTATCTGGTTATAATTAACCGGATAATTATCGATAATTAGCCGCCGGCTAAAAACACTCTCAAAATTAGCAGGCTGAATATCCAACAAGATGCAGACTATGCGTAGAGGGATAACCTCTTTGTTGGCCTTTTTGTTAGGAAATCCAAATTAGTAATTAGTAAATTAATTAATCTAATCTTGTAATGATCGAATTATTTAATTCAGCATAAAACTTAAATTTTTCTAAAATTTTGGCTACCTCCCCAATTTTGGGGTATCCTGAACGCGAATCTGATTTTCTTTTGCAGTCTTAGGTATGTAGTTTTGTAGTAAAAAAATAATTAAAAGTCATACTCTGTAAGTACTCTTTAGAAATTAATTTTAACATTTAACACTAACCTGATCACTTTGTACCCGATATAAGTGTCCACAGTGATTATAATTAAATATATAACATATAACTGTTAAAAATATATAAATTTGTTGTAGAAAGAAATATTTACTTACCTTATGTGAAGTAATCAATATGAACTAATTAAATCGGTCATTTTTAATAATTGTGACGTCACATGGTGGCACAAAAGATACCAAATAAATACAAATAATTAAAATAATTTTTACCTAAATTTAGGTACCTACACCAAATTTGTATATTATTATTTTTAACAATTATATATTTAATTATAAACATTGTGGATTGTGGACACATTAAGTTAGGTACAAAGTGATCAAATTAGTGTTAAAACTAATTTGTGAAGATATACAGGTGATGACTTTTAATTATTTTTTTCTTGAAAAATACGTTCGACCGCAAAAAAATAATTTCAAATTCGTGTTCAGTATACCTACTCAAAAATGAGAATATTGGCGAGGGCCGTTTAAAAAGCCGTTTTGGGGCCCTCCGCTACGGATCGTAGCCGCGACCGCCCTTCGAAAAGGTGTAACGGCGGCGTTAAAAAATATATTGCTGTCATAATTGTTGCAACAAATTAATATTGTAGAAGTTATTTACTTTTCTCAGCTAAAATGATGAATTTTACAGACCGCCAAAATGAACGAATTAATTCCAAACTTTACCTGCAGAAAGAATAAAAACTACGGGCAATGAAACAGTATAACTAACCACTCATGTCAAAGTCTACATATTATAATAATACTAATAAATAATGATGATAAAAATAAAAAAAAACTCGCCTTCGTCGTGATTCGAACTCACGATATCAGGGTAGAAATCCTACGACGATACCATTGCGCTA
This sequence comes from Pogonocherus hispidulus, assembly GCA_963924545.1. Lineage (NCBI taxonomy): Eukaryota > Metazoa > Arthropoda > Insecta > Coleoptera > Cerambycidae > Pogonocherus > Pogonocherus hispidulus. The sequence continues at coordinate 39,248,690 of OZ004695.1, forward strand.
AATTTTCTCTTCTCACTTCATGCCGCAAAACTTGTTAAATATGTGTAAACTGTACGTGTTAACCTGAACAATTAATTTTTACGGATATTCTAATTAGAAAAGCATTTCGCATCAGTATTTTGGTAATCAGGTGTTTGGCAGTCGGTACTATCGATAACCTCTTTGTTGGCCTTTTTGTTAGGATATCCAAATTAGTAATTAGTAAATTAATTAATCTAATCTTGTAATGATCGAATTAAAGTAATAGTCAGTGTAGTAATTAATTACTACACTGACCAATATTGGTAGTGTACACCGGGATGAGCGACGTCATCTGGCGACCTTGCCTCTCACCTCTTTATGTACATCATTGTCTCTCTCATAATGTCCTAATGTGTTTACATTTGACAAAAACTGAATAATCTGTCAATCCTGATCCTGTTTTGTGAACCAAGTCGTAGAATTACAATAGATTAATAAATAAGCACTTAGGTAAGTAAACCAGCAATAATTTCTGTCAAATTACGTTGTCCTTCAGTTAAAAAGTATTCCGTCCCAAATGCTTGGGCTATCTCATTATTTAAAGTGACCGAGGCTATAATGTTTTATGTAGGACGAAAATATAAAATAATTTGATAGATTATTGCAGTTTTTCGTTTCTATTATTTTCAAACCATTTAGAATCCGTACAAAACAAAATAACTATATATACATTTTCATGTCATTTCTTAAAGTTCTGAAATTGTATGATATAAGTATTTTGCACTAGTAACTAATTTATACCTACTAGTATTGATTTCTGAATTTGATAGATCATTCATATCATATCTACATCGTTAATATACATATATTTACCTACCATATCTAGGAGGTCCGCATAAAATTTTGTAGTTGTGTTATGTATTTTTTATTTATTTTACGGTTTAATGTTAAAACGTTTTGTTATGTATACGTTATGTATACATGTATACAATACATATATTGTAAACTGTTATAGTAAAATTATACCCTTAAGCATCATGAAATGCAATATTTACCAGTAATCATATGAAAATTTCGCGGCTTTCTGGACGCCAGATGACGTAACCTTAAACTAACCAATAGAATTTTTTCTCGAAACTGAGGTAACTTACTTGCTTAGGGATCTTGCCTCCATACTACCTCTAGAGGATTTTAATGAAGCTGAGCAAAAGAGTAATGACCTTGAACATACGCCACGTGCGTAAAGACAAATGAAAACATTTCACAATTTTTCTAATCAGCTGTTTGGTGTGTCCGCATCGCCGTCATCGGAGAAAAGAGTTGCGAAATTGCGTTTATTTTTCTAGACATTTCGCATTTATCGTATCTCGACTTTATCTCAATTTTACGTTTAAATGAATGTCGTGGCATATGACCACGGATTTCTTAAAATAAACTGGATCGCTAATACAACTGGTGGGGGTAGCTAAAAATAACAACTGATAGGCGGCCGCCATACTGTGCTAACTTCTAGGTATTTTATGAACTAAATGATGGTAACTCTGTTGAGTTACCAGCACTGCTTTTATATTTTCTTTCTGTTTTGTGGTTTATAACTTTTTCTGTTTTGTGGTTTATAAATTAAGTTCTGTGTGCAAGGAGCAAGTTATTTATTTCTTGATCTGAACAAAAAACATGCAATTTCATCATTTCATCCATTTGGTCGAAGTATTCAATGTTGAAGGTTGCGATAAAAGTCTAAAAACGTAGATATCTGTTATCTGAAGAGTCAATCGAAAGGATACAAGGTGAAAAAGGCTGCAGTTTTGGAAAGAGTGCAACTGCAAATTGAAGAATTTTTGACTAAATCTTGTGATAAAGAATATTTTATGATTAAGGTAATAACTCTTAAATTTTTAGACAATATGTATTAATAATACTTTGAATCTTTTTAGGTTGCGCTAGTAATAGGAGTCTCTGGTACTTGTCGATGCTACGAATTGACGAATTTGAAAATCACTTGATGTATAGGACACTGGCGCGTATCTAGTTGTTTCGATACCAGATACCAAGACCGGCATTTCACGAAAGTTTACAATTATAAATGCAGGATTTTCTATCAACGACCTAGAGATGTGTAGAAAATATATTTCCCTACGACCAAAGAACTTATCACAAAACAGATTCTTTTTACATTATAAGAATCAAAAATGTACTTCTTAGCCTGTTGGAATCAACACATTGGCAAAAGTTGCATCGTTTCTGAACTTGGCAAACGCGGAAGCTTCTATTGGCCACTATATGAGGGTGCACTTCAATAACTTTATTGGGAAATAAAGGTGCCGACTTTACACCCATCAAGTGGCATGGTGGGTGGAAGAGCCCTGCTGTAGCAGAGAGCTATATTGAAGACTCTGTATCTAACAAACTTGGTATTGCAAGGAAAATCCAAGGTTCTTCTCGTTCAAGTCATTCCTCAGGAGAGGAGACATCCAAAATTTGTTCCAAGAAGCAACTACAAGCTTCCTATTAACGGAAACGAAGTGAAATATGAAAAAGCGAAGAACAAAATGTCTATTAATATAAATGTTAATGTTAATTTTAATAAGTAAATTAAATTTGGTTGATTTAAGTTTATATTTTTTTATTATTTCAGTAGTGTGGATAAAACTCCTATTATAATGTGATTGTGTGTATAAATTATATTTTAAATGTGTTTTTATTAAATTTCTACCATAATGTAATTTTATAACAAAATAACTCATTAACCTATCCCAATTCATTCACAATACTTAATATATCTTAACAGTGTAAAGTATAAATGTGACTAATAACTACTTGACATTACTAATTGTATAATGTCATTCAGTTAAAAAATATTTTTTTAGTGCCGTTTGTACTGATAAGACGTGCAGCTACTTTCATCGTGGCTTTTTATATATGCAGCTGCTGCCACAATTAAAATAACTACAAACATATGTCTAATTCTTCGATAAATATACCTACCTTATATCAATACCTTTTTGCCAAACTATCGTAAGTGACATTTTCCATGAAAATGACTATGGATCTATCGTAAGTATAATATGCAAATACACATCTTGGCAGAGGTAGATAGATCCAAAAATATGTAAGCGTATTTAAATGTTTCACGGTTAAATAACTGCATACATTTTATCGTAAGTAACAGAACTGTAATAGGCAGAGTGGCAGAATTGTCGTAAGTAGCCTAAGGTAAAATTTAGTGAGTGACTTACGATATTTTGGCAAAAAGGTATCGATATTAGAATTCCTCAAAACAATATACAAAACTGATCCAAACTAATTTTTATACTGCAATCAGACAAGGTTCAAATACTTGGTTGACAAACCATGTTACTTTAAAGTTTTTTGGGTTAGTTACTAAATTATGTTTAGACAAGTAACTATTATAAACCAGTTATAATTCCAGCTAATGTAAAATTTATTTAAAAAATGAAGTTGTAACAGGAGAAATAAAGAGTGTCGTCAATGAATTTAATATACATAGGTACCTACCAGACATACCATTGGAAGATTTGTACATGTAGGGAGTGTCTTTACAAGCACATAAATTTCGACTTTGTCGAAAATCATTTCAAGTCAAATTAAAAAGAGATGATTCCAATTATTTGAAATGCACTATAAATAGAAAAAAATTATGTGTACCTTTGCTGCACAAATATAACTCTTGAGTCCAGTCCTGTCAATTACTCGTCATATCTAATGCACAAATAATACAATTTAATCTTTGATATAACCCTATATTAAGTTAACTTACCCGCTGCTAAAGTATTTTTATTACAACAGTGTACATATTTTATACCCATATATCCATCCATATAAGTAATATTTAGTTAGTCATATGTCCATATCTCACCAAACTATTTTCAAAATTTCCCTCTGTAAATACCTCAACATCATTAGCTGAAAACTAGCCAATGGAATGTTAGCACAGTGTGGCGACCACCTTACAACTGACAAAATGATAGTTAGGAATCAGCGATCCAGTTTATTTTAAGAAATCCGTGCATATGACACATGAAGTTCACAGTTTGTGACGTGGCAGCGCCTATTAAGTAAACAGCGCCACCGGTTGATTTAAATTTGGACTAATTTCGTTAGTTTATTCGCCGGCTAGATTATCTTGCTTTCTAAAATGGAGTCAATCGAGTCAATCTAGGCGGCGGTGGTTTGTTTTGTCCGGTATTTGTGAATATTTTCAATATACAGAATTCGACCTACTTCCCTTTACACTTCATGATTTAAACAGTGATGAGTTAACTATACTAATTTAGATTTCCTAACAAAAAGGCCAACAAAGAGGTTATCCCTCTACATAGCCTGCATGGTCTTGTTGGCTATTTAGCCTGCTAATTTTGAGATTGTTTTTAGCCGGCGGTTAATTATCGATAATTATCCGGTTAATTATAACCAGATAATTATCCGGCACATCATGCACTGGATTTAAATCATGAAACCTGTATTTTAGATCATAGTTAATATTTACAATATTTCCAAAAAGAAATTTTAATTTTACGGGAATACAAAATACAAATAATTTACCGGAGCATTTAGAATGGAAACACCCGGCTTCGGCTTCTCTATTCTGTCATTAGTCGTTATTCTGCCTGTAATTCTAATTTTTTTTCCGGCATATCCCAGATAATACAAACCTATTCCTAGAATATACCTAAATTATTCTGAAGGAAGATTGGAATATTATATAGATAAATTTTGGGAATATTTGCAGAATATCGAAAAGTACACACTTTTCTATATCTAGAGAATATTCCTAAACTTATTCCAAGAATAATCCACAAGATAATACAAGAATAATTATAAAATATTCAAATAATAATCGCAGAATAGTCCCAGAATAAGGCAACAAATATTCCGGAATCACCAAAAATGACACAAAGAATAATCTATAAATATATTATATAGATAATTGATTATAAATATATTAATATAGATTATTCTTAGATTAATTTTTGGTTAGGACGTATTTAATCCTGGAAAATTTTTTTAGGCGGAAGATATTCAAAAAGAAAAACTTCGCTGAAACCTCCATTTAACCAGACAACAATTTGTTGTCTGGGTCCTGGCTTAAGGTGTATTGCTACCTCAACCTGACCTGCCTATTAGGCTTCGTCAGTACGAGATAAGCACAATGACACACAGGCAGCAAAGACACTTAGAGAAGTCCGTTAGCATTCTGCTGGTAGGACATAAGTGTCTCCACCCAGCGGCAGAATCGCAAACTATAAAATCCCGGCTAGGCTGCACTACTTGAAAACAAGTATGTTTCTGGAGGCGGAGGATATTCAAAAAGAAAAACTTTGCCGAAACTTCCATTTAACCAGACAACAATTTTTTGTCTGGGTCGTGCTTGAGGTGGCGAGTAGCATGATGACACCGTGGGAAGCACCGCTGTCCAGTGGTAGAGTCGCAAACGACAGTGCTTTTCGTAGGTGGCAATACACCTCAATACACCTTGCTACGTTTCATAATATTTTACAAAAAATATTACAAAAATCAAACGCATAATATATTCTCCTAGAAATATTAAACGCATATTTCTTCTGTATATATTGCTGGTTAGCTGTAATAGACATTACTCGAATATTATTTTCAGAATGTTTTATAACAACCGCAAGTCTTGGTGCAATTTCACAAAAAATATTTTGTGAGAAAATTAAATACATATTTTTTGTGCATATTACTAGTGCCAGCTTTAATAGATATTACTCGAATATTTTTCTCATCATATTTTATAACGAATATTACGAGAATATTCTATAAAAGAACGCAATATATTAACTCTATAGTAAATATTACTGGAATATTAGATTCATAATATTCTATAACTAATATTACAAGAATATTCTTTAAAGAATACAATATATTAACTCTATAATAAATATTACTGGAATATTAGATTCATAATATTCTATAACTAATATTACAAGAACATTCTTTAAAGAATACAATATATTAACTCTATAATAAATATTACTGGAATATTATATTCATAATATTCGATAACTAATATTACAAGAATATTCTATAAAATAATGCAATATATTAAACTATAATAAATATTACTGGAATATTCTATTCATAATATTCTAAAATGAATATTTTAAGAATATTATATAAAGTGTATATTTATTATAAGCATATTACTGGAACATTGACAATGAATAATCATTTTAGAAGATTTACAGATTATTCCATAAATAATTTGTGACATCTGGAATGTCATGAAATTGTTTGAATTATTTAATTCGATTCTTCCCATCACTTCTACCGATAAATCTGTAATTATGAATATACATAACCAACGCAACATCGCCAATCCCTTGCAAAGTTTATTCCCTTGTCAGAGAGTTGAAATAAAAACAAAATAGCTTACCAGTGATGTACCGGATAATGACCGTTTATAATTAACCGGATAATTATATGGATAATTATCCGTCGGCTAAATATCCTTTCAAAATTAGCAGGCTAAATATTATAGCACCAGTGGTAATAATGGCATCATAGGGAGAGATATATTGGAACTTCTATTTAGTTTTTTTAAATTTAATTTAGTTTGTTTTATTTTTTATTTTTTAATTTGTATGATTATTTTTATTTTTGATGTACTTAAGTAAATGGTGGTAAAAGTGGTATTATAAAATAAAACAGAAAATAATCGCTACATTTAAATTTAATTTCTCCTTATCTATGACCTAATAATACCTATTGCGCTTACCTAACCTATAGTGGCTAGGTATATGCAAATATAGATATATTTTATGTGTCAAAAATTAAAAAAACAATGTACATTCTGTTAACGGCTAATTATAAATATTTTTAGCCGGCTAAATATGCTATAGTTATATTATTAGCATTGGCTAATATATAATAGTTATATAATTAGCATTGGCTAAATATATAACTAGCGGCTAAAAACCCATCACTGTAGCTTACAGATGAAAAACAAGAAATGTCGATTGAATCATAAGTTACAACAACAGCCGTTTTCTTTTGCACCTGATTTCGAGATCATGATTTGATATTAGCCAATCACGCTCCTTTATTTTTTAAGTCCACGAATAGCATTGCAGATATTGTAATCATGATTCAGAAATCAGGTGCAAAAGAAAACGGCTTATGAGAGCGATTGTGATCGGATCATGATCGGATTAAGACGGATCTCCGCCAGAGTTGTGACGTTACTGATTGTTTTAGGAGCAATCAGAGAGCATGTAAACCGAAAACACTATTACTTTATGACTTTTCCTCATCTCGCAAGTCTATACCTACTTGTATAATCTATGGTATTTTTCTAAAAAGCATAGCAACGAAGGGGCAAGTCCTATTTTAAAGCATGGTACGTCATTGTTTGAAGTACCGGAAGTACATCAGAGTAATAAATAAAGGGGAGACCGTTATTTACATTCTAAAGTGAAGCCTTGATGTAAATGTATTTACAAACATCGGGTCCCTGAAACGTCCTTGACATTGATGCCGAAGTTACATTTTTATCTTTATAGCTAGGTACAGCCGTCATTTTCATTGATTAACTTGCAAAGATCTACCACATTCTTGACCTTAATCAATTTACAAATTAGTTATACATTGGAATATGTTTAAGGCTACGACACTATTTTTTTGTGACTTGTGTTATAATTATAGGCTCTCCATATCTATCAATACATTATTGAAATTTCTGGCGTATTAAGCGCCGGAAGTGGCAACATTGTCTAGTATTAACCTAATATAGCAAGTGACGCCATTATTTTGAAATCAAAATTGGTCAAGCCGAGTGTTTTATGTGTTCTTAAACTGTGTTTTTGAACTTAACTTTTACTAAAACTGCTGAAGTGGTGTATAATATGCCAGAAATTTCAAGAAAAGGGCCAAATAAGTGCTATTTCTTTTCACAAGTAAGTTTGACATTGTTTCCATGGGTGTTCTTACAGCAAGGGTGTAACGTGTCGTATTTGTTAAATTGTCATGTTTATCTTAATACTAGTACTAGCTTTGTGTTTATAGAATATCCCCAAGATCCTGAGATAAGAGCAGTGTGGCTAAAATCTGAATGTGACACTAATTTATCAAAGTATATATGTATATTGTAAGCATTTCCGTGATACAGCTTGATACGCCACTGTATCAGGGACGATCGTGTGTTCATTATGTATTGTTTGTTTATCAACATCCAGTAGGTTGAGGTTACATGTTTACATTGTGCTTTGAAATAGGGAATGCGGTCTGCCCTTTATTTATTACTCTGATGGAAGTACCCATAAAAGTTTCGTACATCCCTGGTACCACGTGCCACGTACATATGCTCTTTGTTAATAATTTCCATAAACTATACGACGTTTGGGTTTACTTGCACAACCTCAAAAAGAAACATGTTTAAAAATTATTTCTGAATAAGGCAGGCAATAAATAAGTTGTGTAATTATCTTGAAAGGGGTTGGAACCTTTGGTTCCATATAGTTTTCCAACATAACACCAAAACACTATTCTACACTCAATGCACGTTTCGCCAACCAAGTTGGCATCATCTGGAAATGATTAGAACAAATCAAATCATCTCCAGATGATACCAACTTGGTTGGCGAGACGTGCGTCGAGTGCAGTATAGTGTTTCGATGTTATGTGGAAAACTACGTTGGTGTTGTGAAATTAAGTAAAAAATAGGACGTATAATTTTAACCTTATAACTCTACACACGGAAACACTATATTATTTATAAACGTTTTACAGATTATATAATTTAAATATAAGAACTACTATAAAATAACAACCATATAATACCACAGATTATCCTCTGTGGTAATACTATGTACTGGTACTATATAACTAACAACATACAATTTTAATAAAAAACCTCACATAATAAACAATCGAACTGCAACTTCAAACAATGGGCGCATTCAGGGAAATATAGCACTCCAGCGCTTTACCGCTTCACGTTCGCTGAATCGACATTTTAAACGCAAGCTTAAAGTGACATAATTTTCAGTAATTCATATTTTGTAATTAATATTAATAATAATTAATATTATCCATATATATTTTGTGCGTATACCCATAGACGTATACCTAACCTAAATTCATTTTATCGCTTGATGGAACTATTCAGCGATCCAGCGGGAAAAATATATGCTTTACCGCTTTAATAAAGCGCTGCAGCGCAATAATACAGCGCTGCAGCTATTTGAGTAAAGCGCTGAAGCGCTGCGGTTCTCTGAATGCGACCAATGAGCAACACATATATGAGCAAAGCAACACCAGAGAATATTGATCAATATTATCTGGCAACACTGTTTGAGCAACAAGGCCTCTTCTTCCCTCTAAAAGTTTTGTGCCCCTATGGGTAGTTGTATGCATGATACAACTACACTGATATGCCTATGCGCATGGGGGCGTGGTCTATCGATGAGCGTGACGTCAGTTTTGATACAAAATTAAATAAAATACTTGTAAACAAAGATAACAATATAAAAGAAACGTCGATTATGGAATTGTAATACACGATTCATATAGGGAAACTAAAATAATAGTTGATTAATATCAATCTTTCTTATTTTAATTCAAACCGCATTCTGTGTACCGATCTACCTACCGAATATAATTCTAACCTAAATTTTATAATTTGAAGAGATAATAAGAAGCACTACTGTAAATAAACACCACCCTATAATATAAAAATGACAACTTGATAACCCTCGGTCCTCACAATTATAATAATACGGGAATACAATTGACAAACACGAAAATAATTATATCACTGACAGTCACGTTGACAGTAACGCATTTGAATTTTCGCCATTTTAGCATCAAGAATGACGTCGTGCGCAGAACAAACGAAATTTGGTCAAGTTATGAGCATATCAGTGTAGTTGTATCATGGTTGTATCATAGACATTATTTTATAATGTCTATGGGTTGTATGGATCTTTAATTGTGTTCTTTGGTATGGATTTATATTTTGTGGTATGGATATTATACATCAAAAATTAAAATTAAATTTTAAATTTGAGTCCATCCATTATAACCTTAAATATTTTTGTATTTTTCTAATTTTTCTGCAAAATTAAGAAGACATGAGTTTCTATTCAGATGACTTGTTTAAGGTTTTTAATGAAGGAAACCATTCAGATCTGAAAAAAAAATGTAAATTAGTTGCAGAAGGTATTTAAATATTATTGCAATTCGTTGGCAACTTATTTTTATATGAATAATAATAATTATAGATATAAAGTCTGGACGTTTTCCAATTCTACAGTTAATAGAAGAACTAAGAGATCTACTGGTTAATCCTTCACCACTAAAAAGGGAACGTGGTGTGTTAATTTTCACAGAAGTTTTACAAAATTTGCCATATGACTTTCTAGATGCTCAACAGATAAAAACTATTTCGGTTTTTTACACAGAAAAATTGAGTGATCACCATCAGGTAAGCAATAAATTAAACTTGGGCTGCGGACAGACTGGCATTCAAGTTGCACCTACGTGAACATCTACCTAGTTGCTTCAATATAATATTTTGCAAAACCAAAAATAGTGGTGGATTTTTTATTGAGTGTAAGACTAAACCTTCTCAACTAAAATATCACATGTCATAATTGTGGAAAGGAGTTTCTGTTGCAAAAGTATGTAAATTATTGGAAATTTAACAAAACAATGGGTTTGTTACGGATAATTTCTTTTCGTTATTTTTTTTATGGTATTCAATAGAATTCTATCATCTAGATAAGCTGTTAAAATTTTAGCTTCATAACTATATTCAATCCTTAGATATTCAACGTTAAAAATAGGGTTTCAGTACAAAGCGCTTCGGTGACTCGTGACATCATTCTGCATAAACAATACGGCGCAAGTTTGCTACTTACTGACAGTAGTCAGTAGTCCGTAATTCATTATAATTCGTCTGAAAAAGGTGTTTGTAGTTTTATCAAAGCAGATTCTGCAAATTTACCAAAAGTAGATTATGGTGTTTTGACTATTTTAATAAAAATAAACTAAGTATACGTGCAGAAATGCGAGGAATGAAATTGCTTAGGTAAGTAAAAAAAAATATGACTTTTAAGGGAATCATTTATAAGATAGTACCTACCAGCCTAAATTTTAATTAAGTATATTAAAAAAAAACAGAATATACCTTATCCGATCAGGTATACTAATCCTATAATAACTTCAACATGTAAGAGCGTGTTAACCTCAAAATCAAAAAGTAAAGAATCATTTTTTGTATTAAAGTACTGCAAGTATATTAACTTATTGTAATTAAAAGTACTTGCAGATTTTAAAGGAACATTTTTTTTCAGATCTGGTAGACAAAGCTATGGCGATAATATTGGTTAACGTACAACTTAAACAGCAAGGAGCGCTTTGCAAATTAAAAGCTAAAATCACCTCAGAACATAAAATAAAAGCAAACAATTATACCTAATGTGGTATCCGGTAATCTGGCCAATGTCAGATCCGTTCCATCCCTAATAATAATTATTATTAATTGATTATATGTTCCGTACTTATAATTAATTTACCTGTACTTACGTATTAATAAACCTATTATTATTATTATTATAATGTTAGGGCAAATAATGTTTGAGTAAATTATTAAAATGCGTGAATGAGGGAAATTTGGAAAACAAAAATTACATTTCTGTGAGCGGTAGGCTGCTGTGGTAAATTGAACATGCTAAAAAATAAATCTTGCATTTTTGTTGTGTTTAACATTTATTTTAACTCACCTAAATGATATTTCATGGGCCAGACTACACAGACTACACAAGAGTTCTGGAGAATATAACACAAATACATGGAAAACAAAAGAAATTTATAAATAGTAAAGACACGATAACTTATAAATAAGTAAACTCATAAAACAAGGACAGGGGAGCAAATTTTGTAACCAAACAGTATTTAAATTTGAATTTATCTCCAATGCCAAATTTAAACAATGAGTGAAGCGTGTACCTAGTCGCCTTGACTGCATGAGTGCAATGCGTAAGCAATATATGCAGCGCCAAATATCCTACTGGTGAAATGTGCGTCTCCTAAAAATAAGTCTACAGTTGTCAAAGTGCGCTTAGACCTGATGACATTGACGATTCAATAATAACAAACAACTTTATATAATAGTTATTTATGCAACAAGTGCAAAAAGTACATTTGTGCATTTCATGTCGCGTGTTTATTGCACGCGACATGAAATTGTCCAACGAGGCCGTCAGGCCTGATAGGAAATTGTACAGGCATGATAGGATTAACTTATTATTTAAAGCTTCGTTGGATTTAGTATTGTAGAATTTGTGTAATCTAGTTTTAATTTACCATAACCTAATTAAAGAATCATGTTTCACAATTTCCCCTTTTCATTGTAAAATCGTAGTAATCTGCCATCTACACACCATGTTAATAGTTAGTTTAGTTGTTTTGATAGTTGTAGTACTCAGGTGTACCCCATGAGGGACTTACCAACCCTATTTTACGATTTCATACAAACAATAAGAAGTTGCCAAAATTATCAGTTCACTTCGATTTTAAAATGTCAAATCTTTCCAAACACATAGTCTTCTTTCGGGATATAATTGACCATAAAGGAAAATATCTTGCCATTTTCATTAATGAAAGAAATGATAATATGCTTTTTATGGACTTTACACACGACAAACTAGCTTAGCTACTTTCAAAGCGTTTGTTTTTTCATAGCAACTTGATTTTTAAAGTAGTTCATGTACAACTCGACAATTTGAAGATATTTTCTTCAACATGAAAAAATTGGCAGATTCAACTACTTTTCGGCATTCATGCAATCATGTCAATTGGTATGTTACATTTCATAATCAGAGAGTTGGTAATGCAATTGAAAGTGTTGGTGGAGTAAATGTGTTACCGCAAGTATTATTATTATTATTATTATTATTATTTACATTAATTATTAGTGATATTTTGAGTTAAGTTAAAAATCTATAGTAGTTAATAGTTTTATTTAGAGGCAACTTGATTTTTACAAAAAAAAAAGATATTATTGATTTTTTGAAGGACAAAACACTTTTGATTATCTATGTGTTACACATGGTTGAGGTCGAAATTTTTGGCTTTTTTCAGTGGTATCAAAATTCAATATGATGACCATAAGAATATTGAAAGTGGACCATGGAAATTTGGGCATCTAGTCGGTGCAGAAATTTTTTGTCATTTCCATCAGAAAGCTCATGTCGAAAAAAATCTGCAAAGTTTCATAATGTTTCCTTTGAAAATAAAAAAGTTATAAAAGGAAAAAGAAAATGCACATTTTCAGTTTTACAAAGATAATTCAAGAACTACACAGAATAGCCCGGATTTGTATTTAGAAAATTGAAAAGCATAATGCGCAACTTTTTTTTAATTTAAATACGCACACACACACGAACGCATACACACACGTTACATACACATTACAATGTAAGTAACAGGAAAATGAATGTGTACATAGAAAACACTTAAGTGATTAAACACTTGTGTTGCACTGTAAAAAATGTATACAAATCTATCATAAAACAACATACTGTGAATGAGGACTTGGTTGTGTACAGAAACCTAATATCAATGAAAGAGGTATTTTCAAATTTCACCATCAGTCCAAAATTTTCAAAAACTTAACATGATTATGAAAAATAAATTGTCTTGACAAAATATCTGTCCATACGATCCTCGTTTCACTCGTGGTTTTGGTAAGGTTTTTAAAGATATAGGTATGTCAGTGGTTTATTCATCGGGAAATAAATTACAACAACTTTTAGGCAATGCAAAAGATAAAATAGAAACTAAGGAAAAGTCTGGAATTTACGAAATTTGCTGTAAAAACTGTGATCAAAGGTATGTTGGACAAACTTAGAAGGTCAATTCAAACTAGATTCCAGGAACATATGGCTCATCTCAAATATGGTAGAACAGATAAGTCTAGTGTCGACCAACATGCGTTTGTGAACAACCATAAAATAGATAGTAGCAGTTTAAGACTAATTAGGAACGTAATAAATTCCAGGCAGTTGGATGCTTTTGAGAGTTTGGAAATTGCTAAATGTAAAAATAGTATGAATGGTGACAGAGGGTGAATCCCATATAATCCGCTTATTGGTTAGTAAATCACGTTACTTTACTGATCTGTCGCAGCTGTTCACTGATCAGTCGCGAAGGTTCACTGAGCTCTCGCGACGGTTCACTGAACCGTAGAAATAGTTTAGGTATAAATAGAGGACAATGTTAGCATAGGTTTAGTTTTTAGTTTAGCATCATATCCAGGTTATTTTTGTACGCATATGTACATAAACTATGAAAGTATAATGATATAATATTAGAAATATGTTTAAATAGTTTTAAATATAATCTTTAAAATATAATTTTGAATTGTGTTTAGTTTCTGTAATGAGCTCCTGTACATTCCTCTCCATATCAGATTTCCATAGCGGAAAATTGACTCTGCGACTTAAAAAAATCAGTAGCAATTTGAGGATCAGTGGAGCTTATAGTCTCATCACACTGTTCATTTTATAAAAATGTTTGTAAATTTCTCAAATTAATTTATGTAACTATCTTATTATTTACTTTTACATCATCACTTAATTTAGAATATGGAATAATGATCTGTAATATGAGATTTAAGAATATAAGAATTAAAAGTTAAATTCCGAACACCATTAGAAGGCTTTTTCACGAAAATGTGATCCAAACAAGAATCTGTTTCAACTTGTTTGTCAAACCCTCAACTGAGGGTTTAAAATGTAAGGTACAACACCATATTTGGTGAGCACAGAAAAATATATGTTTACACTTATTTCATGTTCATTACTTAAATTAATATTAATAATATCCAGGGATATTAGCCCCTAGGGCTAGTACTTTTACACTTGGTTAATGTACTAATCATGGGTTAACATTAACCACCATTTAGAATGTAAGGTCATACATTTATTTAGGACTAAAACGCTCACGTCTAAATATGAAGCAGCCCAGTCACGTTTGACCATTCTTCCTTTGATCTTACCTTGATCCAGTTTCCAATGGACCTTGCTACATAACTAGGCGGAAGCCCCAGCACTGGTTCGGGCCCTGTAAACTGTATACTTGAGCCTCTCTTAGATTAGATTTATGTAGGAGTCGGCCCGCTGGCCTGGTCCACCGCGACCTAGAAGATCTATTGTGGCACTCCCAACCTATTTAGAGCACTCTGTCCAGCTTTGTCCTTTGCATTAGACTCCACAGCCTTGATAGAGGCTCTTCCATGTAGCTATTGGCTCTGGGTCTTCCTTCCCCAAGTATTTGAAATCTCAGTCTTGTCAGGCCCTCGCACTGGCACAGTACGTGTACTGAGGTTTCCTCTTCTTCTTGACAGAATCTGCAAGTTGCATCTTCTGACAGTTCCATAAGATTCATGTGCCTATTTAGCCTACAGTGTCCTGTTAGGTGACCTACTATTATTCTGATGGCCTTTTTATTCTTGCCTAACAGATCTGCTGTGAATTTAGGCATCCGTCCTTTAATGAATAGCTTTGCCTCTCTTAGCCAGTGCATCGGCCTCCTCATTTCCTGTTATATTATGATGACCCGGTACCCAGGTCAATTTTACCTGGTTGTTCTGTCCCAATTGGGTCAGACCATTAACACACTCTAGGACCGCCCTGGAGGTGATCCTGTAGGAGATCAAGGCACGTAAAGCCGCCTGACTGTAGGTGCATATCTGGATATGCTGATTAGAATATCTCCTTTTGAGATTTCCCTGAACACATGCAGAGATAGCAAACACTTCCGCCTGAAAGACCGTGGCATACTTTCCCAAGGAGAAGGATAGTCTCGCCCTCGGGCGCACGCCCCGGACTCCCGCCCCTGAGCCCTGGACTGTCTTAGACCCATCCGTAAACCAGACGAGCCCATTCGAGACCTGAGCATCAGGATTTTCGAGCCAAGCGTCCCTGTCCGGTATCTCTACTATGTAAGGTTTGAGAAACACATAAGTGGGAGATATCCTGTCACTGGGTGCGTCCAGTAGACTGTCTCCTCCCACAAGTTCCCCAAGAATACTTGTGTGTCCACCATCGTGGCTTTTACCTAGCCACCGCCCCCACTGCTTGACCCTATAAGAAGCCCTCCTTGTTATTTGCATTAATACAATTACTATATATATTTTTTATGCTTTGGATAGTCTTTTTATTCATGTTCATTGTCACAAAAAGGACAAGTGATGTTTCCATTACAATCTTGTTTCTTGTGATAATATCCTTGACACTGAAAGCAGTGTGGAATTGTCAGATCCTTAAACATTGGAAAACGTTCCTATCCTACGTAGATTTTCTTTACTCACATTAGTTGCTGTGAGGTAATTGCTGAGCATTCTCCAAATATAGTATTTGGTCTCCCATTTCTCCCTTTTTTATGAATATTACGTTGAAGTCATCCAAGTTTTGTTGTAGTTTAGGGGCTATAATTTCTTCCTTTTCTAGGTCTTGGTTAAAGGTTGTTATTTTTACTCTAGGTTTTTTATTTTTGATGTTTTAATAGTATGATCTGGTAGTTTATTTTTTGCTATATTTTCCAATACTTCAACTTCTCTACTTTTGCATTTGATGATCACTGTTCCAGAATTATTAGTAGTTTTAAAATTTTTTATGTCAATTTTCAAATTAGGATTGAAATGATTGTAATTCCAGTTTTTTGAGAATTTTAAGAACTGTTTTTAGGATTAATTATTATATCAGGAATCACTTGCAGTACACGCATATTTATAGAATCTAGATTTCCTTTTAAAGGATCCACAAATCTATTTCTAGAGAAGTTGCTGATTTCCGCTTCTTCATACATTTTAAGTTTTTCCTGTAATAATGTCATAATTTGGGCTTCCATTGGAAGTATCTCGACAACAGAAAACTATTCTCCACAATCTATGTCTAATCTTTCACAATCTAATTATCCACAATCTATGACTAAACCAAAAACAGTAAAGACATTTTTTTTAAAACATCTCGCTATAACTAATCGCTTAATTGATGGAAAATACAATTCCCTATCTATTAATGCCTTACCTAAAATGTATAGTTTTAAGTTATTTATGTTTCCCCTTATATTTACTACTCTAATAATAATAATAACAATGATAATACATTTATTTACAGACAGTCGTATAAACATTTGACAAAATGGGAACTAGACTCAACATATCACCAATCAAACTATTTGATTTTGCAATCCATAGTACAAACCCATTTGACATCTTTTCTTTTTTTTTTAGATAGTACCACTAGTACTAAAAGGTGTACTAAGAATAATTGGATTTAAGAATTTTCCAGAAGAAGTTATTCCTTCCATATTCAACGCATTATTTATCAATGTAGCATGTCAACAACAACAACAGGCTGATAGATATATAATTTATGAAATTTTTCAATTGTCATTAGAAAAATACAAACAAGGTATGCTATTGTCAACTTATATCAAAATATTTTATTTTGTACATAGGTTTGTGCCAATATTCCTTCATGGTAAACATAAGCGCAGGGTAGCAGATTATTAAGATATTAAGTACTATACTAATTACTACAATAGTAACTCCCAGAGCAAGTTTTTTATTTTATATTATTTTGATCTGTTATCAAAAAGTCACAAAAATAGTTAACACAAGGTATATGTTTTACACTTTAATTTTTTCTGCTTTTGTGGTCATGGTTAGGTAGTAACAATAATATGCCACATAACCATAGCAATCTCATTTAAAACTTATTGATAAACTCTTAATAAATCATAATAATGAAAAATGAATGATGTTTCGGAAAAATCAAGACTTACTAAAAATATGTAAATATGTCTGAGACTTGTGTGGGAGAGGTGGCGGCATATTATTATTTCGCGGGCCGCGTTTGCACCTCAGGAACGATTTACGTTAGTAGGCCCTAACCATCATTCAGTGCTGGAATGAGGGAAACCTGGAAAACCTCATTAGTTAGGGGGACAAGTCAAACATCAACTGATTTTAATCTCTCACATTAACACCAAGATTAAAATTTGGTTTAGGGGTAATTGGCATAGGTCCCTTAGGAAAGTTTTGGGTATTATTAGGGGAATATTGGCTATTAGGGAAGTTTTGTGTGCTATTGTCAGGAAAATTTTGTTGTGCAAAGTTTTCTGGTTGGTAGTTTGGGATATATGAATGTGTTTGTGGATGTACTTGTATATAACTAGTGGATGTCTGTGGGTGCACCTGATTTAATTTCAGTGTATGTTTTGGAATAAAATTAGTGTTTGATTTAAATTTAAATTGTTGAAAATTAAGTTCTTACACGAAGCTCATAGCTTGTTCAAGTGTTTCAGGATTTGTAAGTCTAATTACAAGTTGAATGTCGTATGGTAGATTGTTAATGTATGTTTTTAGTGCAAATGAATCATAGTGACTTATTTTCATAATTTTTAAGTCCGCAAGTTCATCAGTTGCACTTAATTTCGAAAATAAGATTGTGTGTCTTGTATTCTCTACGTGTGTCTTGTATTCTCATGCCAAATTTTAAGGTATGTTCATATTTATTGATTTTAAGTAATAATAAATCTTGTATTAAATACTCTATACTTCGTTGGTCAGAGAATGTATTTTTTAATAAATCTTTTATTAGTTACTAATTGTTTATTTCAGATCAAGAACAGATTATGTCTGCTGCTCGATTTCGCAATTTCGAATAAATAGTATCTAATAGGCAAATATTAATTGGAGCATTTACATTTGCTGTGTCTTGAAAAGCTTTTATTAAATTTTCACAAGACAAAATGAACGTTTGTAGTAATTTAGAATTACCATCAAATGTAGGTATATTATCAGCTTGATAACGTAAAAGTGCGTAATTAGTTTCAGGCATTTTTCTATTAAGTACGGAATTTATTACAAATTAATTTTCCGAAAGATTTAAATTTGAAAAGTTATCTAAAAGTTCTTCCAGTTTAATTATGTACAGTGGCGGCGCGTGAACATTAATTGTATGTGTTCTGCTTAGGGTTGTTACATTGGTCGAATTCAATTCTGGGATATTAAGTCTGGCCGGAGCCGCAAAATTTTTAAAATTTTCGAGGACACGCGTTTTCGTGACACTTCTGAACTTCAATCGGGAATTTCAATTGGGACCGTACAGCTAATTCCCGGTACAACAATCACAGAAAATCCCGGCCATGCCCATGTGGCAATCCTATATAGTTCTCGATCATATATTGTCCATGCTTTATCCCCACCGAAAAGTAACCACGGAAAACAAAAGAGTGCATTTTTTATATCACACCCGCACATCCACTCTGTTTTTGTGTATACATTATTGTTAAATTGCCTTTTGTAACTTTTACTTCCGCTTGTTCCACTAACTTCAATTTTTAATTGTGGTGCTGGCCTACTAATTTTTTTATTTTCAGTTTATCCTCATAAGGCAGAGAACCAGATAAAGTTTTTTGTAAAAACGAAATGCTATTCATTTTAGTAACTATAGGTATAATATCCGTGGACGCCTAAATGAAAATATTTACCCGCGCCGCTCACAGAAATAAACGACCACGTACCACGTCCTATTACAAAATATTACTAAATTTGAATTTACTGCAGTGGCTGTTGTTGCAGCCACATAAGCCCGTATGTTTGTGTACTGGGTCACGTGCCTGATTAGCTATTAAAAACAAAGGACGCATCTAACTGTTCGCTGTGCACACATTTTGTATATCAGGTTGCAGTTGCATATATATTAAGGGGCTAGCTCGCGTTGTAAATAAATAATAATATAAGCTCTTAGATTTATTTTAGCGCGAGAACATTTGGATTCTTCAAATTTTAAATATTTTGTATTTTGTTGATATTTAATATGCTTAAAAACTTAAATACATAAAATTTTATGTGTTCTGCAGCTCCGCAGCTCTTACAGTAAAACCACCACTGATTATGTATATGTATTATGTATATTAGAATTTGTATTTATATTAAATTTAAAATATATTATGGCAATAAATGTGAGTAAAATTGAGTAAAATAGGTAGTTTGATGTTATCTAATAAAATATTTCTTAAAAAGTTATGAAGAGTAAAGATGGCTTCATTTCCAAGATGTTTTCTAGCTTGGGTCAAACTTTTCTATACAAGATTTATGGTCACTCATAATCTTAGAAAAGTGAGTACACTGTCTTGTTGCTTCGAGGGTTTGTGTAACTAGTACACGTGCAAAGCCTCAAGATGTCTTGTTTACTTCGGATAGGGTGAATATAGCGATTATAGCCCGTAATTTCACAAATAAATGGAAATATTAATGTAGCTACAATTTCTCCACAGCCTAATCACTGATGTCTTCTTTTCTTGAAGTTTAGGGCTTGGGCCTCTCAAATTACTTCTTAAAATTAATCTTCTCAAATTTCTTCTCTAAATACAAATACTTGTCTATTTGAACAAACTGCCAAACTACCAAAAAAACAGCGACAAGGTAACACGATAAGAAACATTCAGTTTAATTTTTGATGTCGAAGCCTTTTTTTATTTAGGAAGTTTTTTGTTACCACATTTGTCAAGAAGGTATCATGCGATGATTGCAATATTTTATACAATACAATTTTATTTCTGTAGAAGATCAAGACAATTACTCAACATTAATTAGTTGAGTTAATTTATCAAATATTGATTTTATTGCATATTATACAATCATCATCATCATCATCATACAGTTATATCAGTTTCAATCATCTCCAGATGATGCCAACTTGATAGCGAAACGCGCGTCGAGTGTAATATAGTGTTTTGGTGTTATATGGAAAATTACGTCTATGTTGGCATATTATACAATGATTTCTTTTGGTTTCCTGTTTTTTTTATTATTTTACAGGTGATGTAATCCCAAAAGAATCCCTACAATAAATCAGGAAAATGCACCACAAATAAGTTATAGACAATACCTATGATCTATTGTAATAAGTACATTTACAATTATTGGACTGAGGGCTGTCCCCTTTAGGAGGGAAGTGGGTACAGATAAAAATACTTCAGAAATGTGTTCCTCAAAACAAATATTTACATGTTCTAGCGTTTTCTATTATTTCTATTTAAAATGCCACAAAGTGGACTGGACTCGTTTCAGTGGGCCACACTGTATTTTAAATAGAGATGCAACATCTGTCACTTTTAGAACACCCTTCTGTAAGTAAATTATGTCAAATTTACTTTCTTTGCTAGTACTTATAATCATTGCTACAGTTTAAACTGCCATAGGAAAAATTATAAAGATTCTTACAAATTCTTGAACCAATAAAATTTATATGGGTTTAATTAAGGAAGTATAGGATAAGCTACTGGTTTTTTATGCTCTATTGAAAAATGCAGATGTGTAAAGGGTGTTTTACCTTTACACATCTTTAAGGGTGGATGTGGTAAGAAATAATAAAGTATCATACAGCCATCCTGAAATAGAATTCTATAATGCTAAACAATGTTTACTAGGTCAAATGGGTTTTTGTTTCATACAAATTAAATACAAAATATAGAGAAAAAATAATTGAGATAATTAATTGAATAATTATATACCTCTTGGCCCAAAAACTGTATACAGTCACGAAAAAAACTGAGTGATTTTCGATTTGGTTTGAAGTTGACATTAGGGCTAAACTTTTTCCCATTTACCTTTATAGGGTGTTACGTGAATTCTATATATTAGATTCGAAGGACCACCCCGATTTGGGGAAATGAAATATTATGCTATAATAAGACCAGTTACAATATCGAGAAATATATTACGTGATAATACAAATTTGTAGAATTTACTTTCTTATTTTGACTTATTGATTTTGATTAATTTAGTTACGGTTTCTAAGAAACTGAACTTCCTATGATAATATTATACAAATTCAGTATCTATGGTGATACAATGAATGATTACATTGTTAAGTACTGAACATACTGCCCACCTTGAAAGGTTATCTTTCAACAAAACTACTTCATTAATAATATGTGGAACAATGTTTTGTAACAATGGAATCTTACATAAATAATTTAAGTTAACAATACCAAACATATACTTAGTCTAGACTTTGATTACTAGAATCTAGGTAAAATACATATGGTTCGTGGAGAACGCTTAAACCAATGACCACTGGCAATCTTCTCTGTCACAACTCTCACTACGCCATCACTTTCTTGATGTAACTCCATTACTCTTGCCATGGAATATTGGAATATTGTTGTCGATCAACACCACCAACAATCCAATCCAAAGAGGGTTTTCATCTGGTACATTCCATTTCTTGTTGTTGTAACTGGTATAAATATTCTCGAAACCAACGCTTCCAAAATTGTTGTACAATTTGTTGCATTGTACAAATAACGAGATAAACGATTTATGGGAACTTCTTGTACATCTTGTTGAGGAGCAGCATCAAGAGACTCGCCGGTTAGAAAATGAGACGGAGTTAGAGGTAGATAGTCAGTGGAATCGTTTTTAAAGGGGACCTTTAAAGGGGAACAAAGTAATATATAAATGAATATTTGATGTTAATCTTAGTAGTGTTATTGAAAGAATGCACATATAACCTCATATTTGAGTTGACGTTTACAAAAGGCCCGCAATTGTTTTCATATTGTTAATTAAATATAATAGTAAGACCAAGGAGAAGTGATTCAATTTTTGCATTGTATATGACAATATTAGGCACTAACAAACTTACTGACATCATTTGCAATAGGTATTTCAGTTTCAGTAGACACCCATTGGATTAGAATATTAACTAATTGATCATTTTTGACACATTAATAGGACTACCCTGCTTCTGGTCTATGGTCTAGAGACTAATAATTGTAGTTATAATCTAACAAGATCATTACTATTTTAAGATAAAAAGTGACACAACTTAAATTTAGGAATATAAACTTAAGGGTCACACATTTATTGCATAAGCCTCAATATGCAAAACAGGTAATGTAAATACCAAGGGACCAGAGCCAACTTAATATAGTTTGTCTATACAAGGGATCTTACAATGAGCACTCAACTTGAGAGTAGACTAGTAAGTAATACAGTATCAGTTAATAATCAACAGTATCTTTAAAAATTAGTACTTCTGTAATGGGCTATTTCTAGATTTGTCTGCAACGTAGGATAAAATATATACTCTCTATTAATAAACTTTATTTGTCGTTAATGAAAATCTACAGTTAACAATATTTTTGTTATATTCAAAATATTAAACCAAAATAATATTTCACATTAGATACATTTAAATTACTCACATACATTATACTAATTATAATAATTGATTTTGAAAGAGTTGTGAGTAAAAGAAGATTTATACTCATTTTTAATTGAAAACAAAGTTACAAAACAAGTTTCATTGACATAAAAATAGTGCGCCAGTGAAATTGTTAAAAGAAAACAATCTAAGGGACGTCGTTGGATGAACTTTAGTTAATAAATGTTTAGTTTGTAAGATTATTAGAAGAAAATTAATGGTTGGTCTTCAGACCAGTTTTAATAGAAATAAGATTCTCCAACAAAGAATCTTATATAGGAAAAAAAAAATTGACATGAATGTTCAGACTTTTCTTATACATCTTTTATTAATATTCTTAAGGATATTTTGTCAATGTTATAATAAAAGCGTATATTTTAGTGAGTAGATTGCTAAAATGTAATTCTAATTCTTATCAATACTTCTTTGCATGTCTTGATATTAGGTATTAAAATTAATGGATGTCATAAGATTGTATATTAAATGAAAGATTATTTTATTATAATATTAACAAAATACCCTTAAAAGATATCTAAAGTGTTATCAAATTCACACTATTTTATACTTTATACAAACATATACCTATGTATGATGATTCAGGTGATATCAGATTTCTTATGCAAATACCTTAATTAACAGAAAAATGGAAATTACCTTAATGGAAGTAAGAATAAGCTAACATAAATTATTCGACAATAGTAATTAATTGGGAATTGATTTTAAAATAGCTCTAAATTATTGAAAACAGACTTAAAAAAATATTTTTAACAATATATTACATATTACTCTGCTTCAAAGTCGCTATCAGATGACGAGGAAGAATTGTTAACTTGAATTATCATTGGTTCAATATTATCAACACAATTAATGATATGTTGCTCTCATTTGTACCACTCTGCCATTACTTTTTCAGTATGATAAATACAATTTTGCTAGACGTCTTCATTAACTGTTTCTAAAGCTTCTTGTTACGTATTGATAACCTTATCATCTATATAACCATCTCTCTCAATATTGTAATATCCTTTAGCTTTTGCCCAAATTAATTAAATTGCATTAAATTAACAATGATAGGATTTGATTACCGATTCCCTAACAGATGTTCATTTAGGTGTAGTTATTAACTTCTTATCATACAATGTTTGAGCATTTGTTATGTAGGTACTATAAATTGCAGGTAAGGATGTTAACATCAAAACCATAAATGAAGAATTAAGAAGAAGGGAAATTGTCTATATTGGAAAAACATCATTAAAATGTTTAATAAAATGGATACTAGAATTGGATGGTTCTGTATGAAACATCGTGAAAATAATTGTTTTGAAAAAAACACACATCTCATTTAGATGTTCAAGAAATATATAGAAAACACTCTATACAGGGTGTTCCACGTAGACCTTCCATTAGACGTTCCTTCCATTATACAGGGGCTTCTCACAATTTTATATCGATTAAAAATATTGCCGATGACGTCACACTTCCGGTTCTAATGGAAGTAAACATCAACTCGCTTATTT
Source organism: Pogonocherus hispidulus (assembly GCA_963924545.1). Lineage (NCBI taxonomy): Eukaryota > Metazoa > Arthropoda > Insecta > Coleoptera > Cerambycidae > Pogonocherus > Pogonocherus hispidulus. The sequence goes on from OZ004695.1 coordinate 39,273,435, forward strand.
CAAATGGAATGTACTATTTTTTATTTCATTTTTGGATTCTCCGTCAAATTTAAAGGTAATTTTTATAAGAATACCCTATACCTAAACTCAATCGTTTCTGAGATATTTCGACTGTTTAAAAAATTGTGGAAAAAACATACTTACGCTTAATCGGTTCCATCTCTTCTAGTTTTGAATCTAGAGGGCTAAAATTTTAGACGAGCAATACTAAAACGTATCCAAACATCTGTAGTATTTGAAAGTTGATGCAAGTTACACAGGGCGTCGAAAAAACACCGACCAATTGTGTCATATTGAAAGTTCAATAACACACTTATTTTAAATACAACACCCTATGTTTTATAATGCTAATGGATGTAGCTTTTAATTCTCTTTCGATTGGTATTAGCATTCCCTATACCTAAATTCCACCGATTTGAAGATATTTGGACATTATTGCTGTAACAAAAGTAATACGACAGTTAGCTGCAGGTTGGCTGGGGAAAAACATTAAATGTGAATAAATTTTTATTAAACGTCATTATCATTGTTTAGATAGTCATGTGGAATTTTTTAATACGCACAAATTAACATTTTCTGTATGCTTTTTAATTAGGTTTAAATAAGTTTCAATTTTTTATTTAATTTTTAATTAGGTATTGGTTCTGAATTAACATTTCTTTAATATTACTCAATTCAAAATGAACTCGACAGAACTCAAATTGTACTTTTTGAAATAATTTGACACAACTAATACAATATGCATTTATTATAAATATCTACAATATTCAGCATTCACATAATGGTAACAATAACATTAAGGAAAAAAAAATGTTCTTTAATAGTCTTTAATATTCAATTATTTAATAGTCTTCTGACCATGTCTTTAGTTGATCTGTGTTTATCTGGACTCTGCAAACACACGACATGTTCTACTAACAATTCGTTTACACTCCCCATAAACGACAATTAAATTTAAAAAGTCTTCGTTTGTGTAACCGGAATATGCCATTATTATTAAAAATATTACAACTAAATCGGCAAACTCACTTTACAGCAATGACTGCAACTTTTCTAAATAAGTAAGTACGCTAAGTGGCATTTAAATTTTTTGTTTCACAGCCAACCTGCAGCTGACTGTCGAATTATTTTCGTTGCAGCAATGATGTCCAAATATCTTCAAATCAGTGGAATTTAGGTATAGGGAATGCTAATACCAATCTAAAGGGAATAAAAAGCTACATCCATTAGCATTATAAAACATAGGGTGTTGTATTTAAAATAAGCGAGTTATTGAATTTTCAATTTGACACAATTGGTCGGTGTTTTTTCAATGGACCTGTGTTACTTGCATCAACTTTCGAATACTTCAGATGTTTGGATACCTTTTAATATTTCTCGTCTAAAATTTTAGCCCTATAGATTAAAAACTAGAAGAGATAGAACCGATTAAGCGCAAGTATGTTTTTTCCAAAATTTTTTAAAAAGTCAAAATATCTCAGAAACGATTGAGTTTAGGGATAGGGTATTCTTATGAAACTTACTTTTAAATTTGACGTAGAATTCAAAAATGAAATAAAAAATAGTTCATTCTATTTGAAAAAAGCTATTTGATATCTACTTCCGTTAGAACCGGAAGTGTGACGTCATCGGCAATATTTTTAATCAACAGAAAATTGTGAGAAACCCCCGTATATAAATTTTCAGAATTCCAGTAGGCGTAGTATTCTAGAACATCTAATGGAAGGTCTACGTGGAACACCCTGTATACTAGTATTTCGGCTTATTAGGTCTTTCTCAATAGAGTAAATGTCTATTACTATATATATGTCTATATATATTTCTTGAAACATCTAATCTTTAACATGTTAAAAGAGGAGAATTTTTAAGAAAGTATCAGAACAAAACTGATACACAGCAAGAAATTGTCTTCGTAGACGAGACATGGATTTATAGTAAAGGTAGCAAACGGAAGTCTTGGTAGGATGATAATGTTAAAAGCGTACGAAAACCTGAAGGATATGATGGTTAAAGATTTATAGTTTTGCATGCAAGTACTTGTAAAGGACTTATAAAAGTTGTGGATTGGCTTTTCTCCACAAAATCTAAATTACAGGATTATCATGGTGAAATGAATAGTGTTATTTTCACTAAATGGTTTCAGGAAAAGTTAATCCTAAACTTAGAAGACGAACTTATTATTATGGACGCACCATACCACAGTATATTAGTAGAAAAACAGCCTTCAGCTTCATCTAAAAAATGAATCATTGAATGGTTGAAAAAGTACAATTTAGCTTATGAACAATGTATGATGGTAGCTGAATTATTATTAATAGCAAAAAGAAACCAACAAGGAGAAAAATATGTAATTTACAGTTTGTTATGGGAAAATGGTCATGAAGTGTTACGGGTGCCACGATTGCCATCTTATCATTGTGAATTTAATGCAATTGAATTAATTGGTGTAAAAGCTAGAGGATATTACAACATTGAGAGAGATGGTTATAAAGATGATAAGGTTATTAATATGTAACAAGAAGCTTTAGAAACAGTTAATGAAGACCTTTGGCAAAATTGCATTTGTCATACTGAAAAAGTAATTGCAGAGTGGTACAAACGAGAGCAATATCATTAATTGTGTTGCTAATAATGAACCAATGATAATTCAAGTTAACAATTCTTCCTTGTCATTAGATAGCGATTTTGAAGCAGAGTAATATGTAATTTAGTGTTAAAAATATTTTTTTAAGTGTTTTCAATAATTATTAGTGTTATTATTATAATAGAGTTATTTTAAAATCAATTCCTAATTACTTACTATTATCGAATAATTTATGTTAGCTTATTCTTATTTCCAGTTTTCTGTTAATTAAGGTATTTGCATAAGAAATCTATTACCTGAATCATCATATGTAGGTATATGTATTTATAAAGTATAAAATAGTGTGAATTTGATAACACTTTAGACATCTATTAAATTTTATTAATATTATAATAAAATAATTTTTCATTTAATATACAATCTTATGAAATCCGTTAATCTTAATACCTAATATCAAGACATGCAAAGAAGACTTCACAGATTAATCATTAACTTAAAGTATTGATAAGAATTAAAATTACATTTTAGCAATCTACCCACTAAAATATTAGCTTTTTATTATAATATTGACAAAATATAAATAAAAGATGTATAAGGACAGTCTGAACAATTATGTAAATGAAACTTGTTTTGTAAGTTTGTTTTCAATTCAAAATCAGTATAAATACCTTTCGTTTACTCACAACTCTTCCAAAATCAATTATAATTAGTATAATGTATGTGAGTAATTTAAATGTATCTAATGTGAAATATTTGATTTAATATTTTGAATATAACAAAAATATTGTTAACTGTGGTTTTTCATTAATGGCAAATAAAGTTTATTAATAGAGAGTATATATTTTATCCTATGTTGCAAACAAATCTACAAGTAGCATATTACAGAAATACTAATTTTTAAAGATACTGTCGATTATTAATTGATACTATATTAGTTACTAATCTACTCTCAAGCTGAGTGATCGTTGTAAGGTCCCTTGCAAGACAAACTATATTAAGTTGCCTCTGGTTCCTTGGCATTTACATTAGGTACCTCTTTTGCTTATTGAGGGTTATGTAATACATGTGTGACCCTTAACTTTATATTACTAAATTTACATTGTGCAACTTTTTATCTTAAAATAGTAATGATCTTGTTAGATTATAACTATAATTAGTCTCTAGATCACAGACCAGAAGGAGGGTAATCCTATTAATGTATAAAAAATGATCAATTAGTTAATATTCTATTCCAATTGGTGTCTACTGAAACTGAAATACCTATTGCAAATGATGTCAGCAGTTTATTAGTGCCTAATATTGTTATATACACAATGCAAAAATTGAATCACTGGTCCTTGGTCTTACTAGTATATTTAATTAACAATATGAAAACTAGAAAGAGATATAATCGAAGAACTGCGGGGAAGAAAATGTCAACTCAAATATGAGATTATATGTGCATTTTTTCAATAGCACTACTAAGATTAACATTATCAAATATCCATTTATATATGACTTTGTTCCCCTTTAAAAGTTTTAAATAGAAAATTACTTTATGAATGTAGTTGCTGATATTAATTTTATTATTTTATTAATATTAATTCATACAAATATGCATAATGACGTTTATTAAAAATATTAAATACTTATTTATTGGCCTTGCTTTTGAAGTAAGTATATCATGTCGGGTTGGTGGGTTAGTGTTTAGTCTGTCAATTGCTTAATCCAGAGGTCATGGGTTCAAATCTCCATTCTATCAGACAATTTTAAATTAAATTTTCCACTCATATATTAAGGCCTATTCCGCCCCTCTCCCACATAAGTCATAGACTTCTGGGCTAAGTCTTGTGATTAGAATGAAGGGTAGAGATATTGGGATATTATAATATATACAGGGTGTAAATTTAGTGGAGAATTGTTCCATAACTCGGCAGGCACGAACCTTGGAGGAATTTTACGTGACACCATCATACTATACCACTTGGAGATCCTTTTAAAACTATTTTTGGTCCTACAGGGTGTTTCATGTTAAGGTGGCAGACCCAACTTATATTTTTTTAAATGGAACGACCTGTATATTTTTACATATTCAAAATCTACGCAAAATTCTTAATTCATAGATACCAATGTGTATGTACCAATGTGTATGAACCTGAAACTGAAGTCTGCTTCTGATTTTTTTTTTACAAAATATTAAATATCTTAAAAACGACTGCATTCGTTTTTAAGATATTTAATATTTTGTAAAAAAAAAATCAGAAGCAGACTTCAGTTTCAGGTTCAATTACGGTTAAGTTTTTTGGAATTTCAAAAAGATTTTTCGTGCACAAATAGACAACATAACTGTGTATACTTTTATGATTAAAGCATTTGATTAAATTATACAGGGTGTTAATAAAATAGAAATGAATCTCGTAAACTTAGAACACACGTAACTCGATATTTTGAAATGGCACGACCCATATTTGATTCCATATCTGAAAAGTCATTTAAAAAACCAAATTATTCGAAAACTATTAAGTTTAAGCACACATTATGATACATGTAGAGAAAGGTTTTTTTAATGACTTTTCAGATATGGAATCAAATGGGTCGTGCCATTTAAAAAAATCGAGTTACGTGTGTTCTAAGTTTACGAGATTCATTTCTATTTTATTAACACCCTGTATAATTTAATCAAATGCTTTAATCATAGAAGTATACACAGTTATGTTGTCTATTTGTGCACGAAAAATCTTTTTGAAATTCCAAAAAACTGATTTTTTTTTTACAAAATATTAAATATCTTAAAAACGACTGCATTAAAGTACATACATATTGGTATCTATGAGTTAAGAATTTTGCGTAGATTTTGAATATGTAAAAATATACAGGTTGTTCCATTTAAAAAAATATAAGTTGGGTCTGCCACCTTAACATGAAACAGCCTGTAGGATCAAAAATATTTTTAAAAGAAGCTCCAAGTGGTATAGTATGATGGTGTCACGTAAAATTCCTCCAAGGTTCATGCCTGCCGAGTTATGGAACAATTCTCCACTAAATTTACACCCTGTATATGTTTAAATTTTTTTGAAAGACCGTGAGATTTTTAGGTCGAAAGTATGTAGCATACACTATACCCAAACCCAGCCGTTTTGGAAATATTCAACATTTTATAAAAATTTTATGAAAGTTATTTTTATTTGTTCCTGCAATACCAAAAAATATTGTACAATTATGTAAAATAAATTTATTTTGCATTTAGTAACATTGTTTCAAAAATCCAAGGCAAACTTGACCATAAAAATAAAAAAAAGTAAAAAATTTCCGACGCTGTAGAGAAAACATCCTGTATAGTTCCTCTTGCAATTTTATTCATCAACACTTTGGGTGGTCCTGTTAATTCTTCAACTGTTTTGCAATAATTTCATGGCATGATTAACTCGCCAGGTGCCTTTGAAGTCCTTATTTTGCTTAACTTTAACGCGGTGTAGAACCGAACACCCTCTATATTTTTTGTTCAAATTTAGGAAATGGGGGTTTTTACAGGTTGCACCTAGCATTAGCACTGTTGCATTAGATTTTAAATACAAAAATCGCTAAATGGTTTTTCAACAAAAAAAGTTTTTGAAAATATCACAAAATGAACTTTTTTTTTTATCGATTTGTATACACTTAAAAGTAGACACACTGATATCTAAAAAATTTTTAGCACTAATTTCAATGGAATTAAATTTTGTATATGGAGTAATATCATCAATTGATGGAGAAAGAGATCCTAGAAATCTAATGTTTTTGTTTAAATGGCTAAAAACATTTTTAACTACAATTTCATTGGGCCATTTAACAGAAGAAATGTTTGAGGTTATAGCTTGTTACTTTCCAATTGATTTTAAAGCACCCCCATCCAGTATGAAAGTAAGTATTATACTTTTTGTGAACCACAAATATTATTTAATAGTTTGAAATATATCAGGTATGTAACAATAAATGATCAGGAGATACATAGGGCATCTAAAGATTTTTAACAGGTATCCTTGTGTCCACTTAAAACATAAAACACTTAAACAGTGAAAGGAAAATAACGATTAATTTATTAAGACTTCAGTTCTTCAAGATATTTTTCTGATGTCTTAATTTAAGATTAACAAAGATTTTTAATATATCAATTTTCCCTGCTGGTTTATTATTATTTCACATGAAATATCTAAATGAAATGTAATTTTCAGTTGCAAGTATAATACCATAGCGCAAACAATAATTGACTACTCAAACATATACAGCCTTATTATTAATAAAACTTAGAATGTTCTAAGACCTGACTAGAATGCAATTAGTGCATTAATAATACCATTTAAATGGATTTTAACCTTTAACACTAGAATGATGTTAAATCACTAGATATCAATTTGGGTATGTTTTACAATAAGTTAAAGTTAATCTAAAAGTTTAACAAAAATAGCAGCAGTTTTTCTTTTTCCTCCCAATTTACAGATCGAGAACATTTTTCTGAAATCTTAAATAATTTAATGCGTATTTTTTCGTATTCATATGTGAGTAATCTCAATAATTATGTAAAATTTAATTATGGCATGGTTACTTACAGAATTCATTAGGGAGTTTTTGAACCCCTTAAAATTTAACATGTCGTTATCGTTATTTTGAGCATGCGCAGTTCCTAAAAGAGTCATTTTTGGCACTGCACATGCTCAATATAACGATAAGGTAAAATTTAAGGGGTTCAAAATCTCGCTACTATCAAAGGCAAAGTTAATGCTTATTAACACAAAACAGTGTTGACACAAGACACTTGTCCGTCTTGTCACTTTGTAAATGCAGGTTAGATTTATTGTAGTGAAATTAGCTCTATGTATAGAATGAGGTGTTGTCACATTAACTTCTTATTTAGCATGCTGTTAGTTACTTGTCTATAAATATTTAATTGTTAATATGAACTACTGAGATTGATTTAAGAATCCGGTTAGTGGTCATTAGTAAACTTGATGTTATTGTGATTATTATTAATATGGGTGATAGTCTTTTTTGTTAAAATAAATATAAAGTAGTCATGTTGAATTTAACAAGAGGATACACTCCTCTGCGGGATATACATCCTTTCTCAAGTTATTTTAATTGCAATTAACAATTTTGCAGAGTTTATATGAAACTGCATAAAACAACTTCAAAAAACAAATATATAAAACGTAAAACTAAAAATAAGCAAATATAGAGAAAATAGTATATTACTATTTTAGGCTATCGCAATTCAAGTAAGTTACAAACGACGTTATGGATAAAATCGGTAAAGATTTATAACTTTCATAATTTTAAGTTTAGTACAATTTTTCCACAGTCAGTGTTGTCAACCTAACTGACTAAATAAAATTATACCAATATTAAATATTTAAATATACTACATGTATTGACCAGTTACTAAATACCGAGAGTTCATAAATGTCCACAAGCTACGTGACCAGTAACTATGTTAAAAATAGTAGATTTATTTTTTTCACATTAGCATCAAAATGCTAGTTACTTTTAAAGGAACTAAAACATAAGGTGAAGACACATTGTGAAAATTACATTAAAACGCAAGTTTCCATGTCACAGCACGCGATCAACTTTATTTGTCATTGTGACATGAAAGTAATCAATCAGCGATCGTATTACTTTGGCTATCAACAAACGAAATGTCGGTGTTTACCTTACACAAACCATTACGATTAATGCCAATATTTAATGAATTCCTCGAAATGAACATACTATGGACATACTCTGTGCAATCCTGGATTGAGCAATTTGTGACCCAATTTCCAGAGGAAAACATTGACTATGACACCGTAAACCATGAATGTGCAATTGTTAAGAGATTTCAAACCAAACACTACATTTGCAAAGTAAACCGACTGCCAGGTCTACTGTTCTCACAAGAAATGTTATCGGTGATATACAGCAAAGAATTAATCAAAGTCCAACAAAGCCTATGTCAAAGTTGGCCGCTTATACAGGTAACTTTTCATATTATGTTTGATCCAATACTCTCAAGTTTATTTTAAAATTCCTTTGCAACTTGAAATAAGCAGTTTAAAAACTTTATTTGAAATGAACATCAAGTTGTATTTATATGTTAATAAAATTTTCCTTTTTGTAGGTCTTTCAGTTGGAATATGCCATAAAGCTTTAAAAAAACAACTGAATCGAGATCCTACAAGGTAAATGTTGTACAGGAGTTGCTTTCTCTTGATTACAGGAGAGGATTACGTTATTGTGAATAATAATTTGTATCTGACATTTTTTACACTTATCAAGTTATGTAAATACCTAAAATTATAGGACTTGGGCTGCAGAAAATCTGCACACATTTGTAGAAACTATCTTACATCTGATAAAAGTTGGCGTTTGGGTAACAATGTCAATGAGACGTATAGTAGATCCTAGATTTTTCTACGAGACAATAAATAGTGAAAGATCGAAAAATTGGAATAATATATTATATGGTCGCAGTGGAGGGTCTGGGTTTTGGCTCATTCACCTTTGAATCTAACCTAACCTATGAAAGTTATTTTAGAGTATTTTTTAGCACAATAACATGATGAGCTGCAAGTCAGTTACTTTCACTAAGATGGAGCAACTGCACATACCGCAAGAGTGACAAGAGTTTTTAGAAGAGTTTTATGGTAGTAGACTAATTAGTTGCGAATTCTGGCCAGCCAGGTCACCGGACTTAACTGCTTTAGATTTTTTTTTTGGGCATTTAAAGAATAACATTTTTAAGACAGCATTGCATGATATCGAAGAATTAGAAGCAGCGAATATTCGAGAAATTAACAGACTAGCAGTTGCAAAATGTTTCTTTTACTCTGAATATTAAATAAAAAACAATAATTATTTAAAACCATTCAGCATATCTTTTTGTTTATTCATATTATGAGTTTGGTACCTTACCCAATTAGCTTAGCATATAAATATGCTATAGCTTAACCAACCAAGCCGGGTTACAGGCAACCCACACGGTATTATAGGGTAGGAGCAGTGTAGGGTTGAAAACTACTCCTCTCGGTAGCAAATATTTATTATAGTGTGCGAATTCTAGTGAAGCAGGAATCACACACTCAGCTAGCAAAGTGGGGGGGAGTGGTTCTTGCGTAAAAAAAACAGTGTGGTGATTTCATACAGATGTATAATATAATCCAATCTTGAATGTATTAAGAAAACCCTACATATATAATATCCAGGTGAAAATCACTTATGGTGACACTTATATCACTATACTTATACTAACATAAATGTTACATACATATATACACAAGACAGGTTTACAGACACTTAACTGGCTGATAGGGACTACTCTGGTATCCAGTCTCGTTCCAGTGTTATGTCGATGTGGACAGCAAGGCAACAGGGCGGTACAGTGGGAGGACTCAGCTCACCCCTGTAACTGATAGGGACTCGACGTGGTATATTCAAGTAGTCACGCAGTCATAGACAGCAAAACTTCCAGTAGGTCACGACTGGTGTAGACCCAGAATTCGCCAGTAGTGTACCAAAAAAAAAACCTCTGGAAGACGTAGACGTGACCCCAAAAGGGAACCAAAACCAAAGAGAAAACTAAAATAAAATAAAAGCCCTGCAACAAAACCCCGACTATAAGTTATCACCCTTGACTAGAAAAGTACAAATTAGTCAACTTACTTGGTTGGTGTGCGGCTTACACGTGTATCTTAAATCTCACTGGTTAATATAAAAATGCTTGACATTCCATCCAACAGGATTTATGCTATAATCGAACTAATCCACACCTAGTATCGATTATCACAAATATATTGTGTCACAATAATATCCCCAAATATGGAAATTCTTATACAGAACTAAACATGTGCACACAACAATGTCAAAATTGTCAAAGATTATTCTCCCAGTCAATCTGAGATCTCACAGAACACCAAAAAACGGAAGCCGGTAGGCGCCATCGCCCCAGGGATCAACTTACAGCCGAGCGGAAACCTCGAAGGGACCTTAGACTGGTGCACCTTCCTTTTTAAAATTTGCTTAAATTAACTTGATCTACATAAGACTTTATAAACATGATAGGCACGAGATAACGAGAATGTAAATGGTAAAATGGTAAAATATGTAACTAGTCCCTTACTTGACGGTACGTGGCAAAATTCTAGCCCTCTAGCGTGGCAGACGCTGATATGTTGATATCACACAATGGGTTACGCCGGTAATCAGGGTTGCATACCGGTGACTAGTATAATCGCTATAGTACTGACTGATGTATTCCCATTACCTCGTATCATGCCTTCAAGTCTCATGTAGTTCAAATTTTACATGTAACAAGTTGTGAAATATTTTAGTATTGTCCTTTTAATACAGTTGATTAATAATAAAAATAAAAAATTAAGTTCACTAATCACCAGGAGTTTAACTTGATCAAATTTTTTTTGTAGTTACCAATTATCCATATGTAACACTAAATTTCATGTAAATTCAATATTATGAACAGTTCACTTGTGAGGTTAATTTGTTCTGTCAAAATATTTTCATTTAATTCACGGAATATTTAATTTACAAGTTTCAAAATTTAATTTCTTTAGTTATTTTTTATTTGAATATTTAAAGAATAACATTTTTAAGACTGCAATGAATAAAATCTAAAAGTTAGAAGCAGGGATTATTCGAGAAATTAACAATATATCTGACCAACAGCCGCAAAATGAGGTTGAAAAATATTCATAGGAGAGTAAATTTGTGACTAGCTAGTAAAGGACAAAATTTTCAACATAGTATGTAACTTTTTTAATGTAATTTCTAAATACTTTCGGGTTTATTGTTAATGCAATGTTACTGTAAATCAGAGAGTAGCATGTAATGGTTTTTTAATGTTGGTTTTTGCTTCTAATAAAAATTAAATGTCACAATGTGTTTCTTTTACGCTGAATATTAAATTAAAAAAATTAATAAATATTAAAGCTATTCCGCATAACTTTTTGTTTATATTCTTATTAAAAGTTGTGAAGTCTTTTAGTATTGTCCTTTTAATACAGTTGTTTAACAAAAATAAAAAATTAAATTCACTATTTATGAGGAGTTTGGGTTGGTCCAATATTTTTCCATAGTTATCAATAATTATTCATATATAATCACTAAATTCCATATAAATTCAATATTATGAACAGTTCATTTTTGAGGTTAATTAATTCTGTCAAAACGTTTTTCTTTCATTCCGACCTCTAACCGGGTAGGAAGAACTGCACTGAGTAGGGAGTTTTTAATTAATCAATATCAATAGGTGCAATCTTGGTTGCCTAGACTTGCAGTCACGTAGTTTGTGGACATTTATGAAGGTTCTGTACATAATCTTACAATAAAAAGTTTACGTTGTTATAATCACTTTAGGTTCACTATTGCTTCATACTAACACTTTGAAACGATTTATCTCTTAATTGTATTATATGTGCTGTATAAATATATTCCATTAATTTCATGCTAACTTATCTTCTACATTTCTCTCTATTAAGTTTTCCTGATCCTGTACATCATTATCTAATTTATTTCCTAACTATTAAAACATTTTTATTTTAGTCTTTACTATCAGAAGAACTTGTTTATTACATTGTGTATTTATCAAAAAATTATTCTTTTACTAGCTGATCTAGATGTCACCCCAATTCTCATGAATAACTTTTACTAAATATGTTCTAAGACCTCATCTACTATTGCTTTTTTCTAGTCTTTTCTATTTGAATTTCTATTATCTCATACAAAAACTGCATCTTTATTCTTGTAATAAGATGTTTCTGCCACCTTTAAACTTTTCCACTAATTTATTTCTATAATTTTCATCCTTTTTACTTCTGAATAAATCTAGATAAGTTTGTTCTGACTTCCCTGTTAAACATTCTATAAACGGAGTTTCCCTTATGATATGTACCCAAACCATAATGTAGGTCTCTTTTATGTAACCAAATTATGACATCTGAATCAAGTAAGTATAAATTTAAATATTCATACCAAACTGCATTTTCAGTAGCTCTTATCAGTTTGTAGAGGATAAGGCGCTATGTTATCGTTATGCTCCAGGTTTTATGAATTACACCTTTAGTTTTTCAGAAAGTTAGATAATAGGTAATTAATAATAAGACAAATTTTTTTATGAATATTTATGCCTAATACGTACTTCTATAACCTACTGCCACGGCGAGGTTACCATTCCACAGCTTGTTATGATTTTTTTCGACATGATTTTTCGAGAAATCATATTGGCGATTTTTTTACGGAAAATCTGACATTATTCAGCGTCTTCTAAAACCCAAATATCCCGAGTTACATTCATTTTCTATCGAATTTTCAACTTTTAAAGTTACCGAATTATTTTAGTTGTAACATGCAGCAGACTTTTGAAATAAATGAAAAGTTGATAACTAAACGCAAAACTAGACATAATATCCTCACAATTGAAAAAATAAATAAAAAACTGCTGAATTTTTGTATTTGTTATGTCAAAATTACTATCAAAAACAAATACGAAAAACTATAAGAACTCTTAGTGGTAATGGTTGTTTAAAAAAAAATTAAAAGGAAAAGTTTAGAAACGCTAAAATAATTTAAATTCATGAAATAATTAAAAAATATTTATTTTGCTATCTTAAAAATATAAATAAAAATCTATTTTATGTGTTCCAACTAACATTTCATTGTAATAACTCATTTTTAAATTCCACATAGCTCGGGATATTTGGGTTTTAAAAAAATCGCGAATATGATTTAAAATCACGTCGAAGAAAAATCATAGCAGGCCATGGAATGGTAACCTCGCCATGGCACTAGGTTATGGAAGTACATATTAGGCATAAATATTCATAAAAAAATTTGTTTTATTATTAATTACCTATTACCTACTACTATGTTCATTATTATTAAATAATTTTTTTACTAAATAAATATTTATTTGATTTATTCCTCACTCGGTATACTAATCACAGAAAAAATTAACCAACCCAACAAGCGATAAAACGTAACTTATAAATGTAACTATAAAAAATAGTTACATTCGCAAAATAACTAGTAACTTAGTTGCTTTTTTAAAATAATAACTAAGTTATTTTTTTAAAGAAGTAACTTTTAAGAAACTGCTCAGCTCTGGCTGCATACTTATGTTATTCTAATAAATGCATATATACATAGACATAAATATACCGATACTGGTCAATACGGATAAATAATAAAATAATAACCCCTTATAAAATATTTCTCTTAGTAGCATATATACATAGACATAAATATACTGATACTGGTCAATACGGATAAATAATAAAATAATAACTCCTTATAAAATATTTCCCTTAATAGAAATCAATCTTTAAGGTGACAAATGCATTAAAGGCGGTAAATCAAATAAATTCACGTAGTGAAGTTTTGGGAACAGTTAGCTAAACCAAACTTTGCTAGATCATTCATTATTAAATGTGCTATCTCATAAGTACAACAAATACTACATGTTGCATAAGTATCTTCAAATGTAAGTGAATTAAGTGAAATATTTAAAATCTCCAATACTTTAAATTTAAATATATTTTGGCAGTGGTAAAAAGTCGATGAAACTATAAAAACAGCGGTTTGGAATTTCTAATGATAGACTTTTCAAAAAGAAATAAATAGATGCATTGTTTATTGCTAACTGCAACTGTGCAATATCTAATCTATACAAGAGAACTTCAATGCATTTCTATATACAGGATGGACCTCAATTCTACGTAAATTATTCTAGAATATACAAACAGTTTATTGAAATTCGTAACAATAAAATAACTTGTTTATTGTGTGACTAGCAGGTAATGGTTAAATAATAAAAAATAAATAATGAAAGCATATGAAATGTGAATCTTTGCAGGATTGATGTGGATCTTCGGTAAAATAGTGACTTTGTTATGTCCTCATCATTTCTGTTGAATTAATTCCTTTTTATTTTTATTTGTATAAAAAAAAGACATTTTATTATTATTATTATTATTATGTAGACCTCCATTCGCAGAACATTATTATTAAATTTTGTTCAATTAGGCTATGCCCATTAAACCTATTGTGTAAATTTCTAAAGCATATAGTTATTTTAAACTATAAGGTTATTACATTTATATATAAATAAATATTGTAATATACTATATATACGTAATGCCACCAGATAATAAACAATTTGACTTTGATCACAAATTTATTTTGGAAAGGCCATAAACCTAAAGTATATTTTAAATTGAATTGAGTTTATTGAATTTTTGGATGAGTCTGTTAAGGTGTTAACATTAAATCCGAAACATTTTATTTAATATGCTCACCTATACTTAATTGTCAATACCAATACTTTGTACCACAATTCTTAACACAATTTGCTATTTACGACCCCTCAAAATATTTATTTAGCTTATGTGGTGCTAGCAGCTTTCACCGATCTGATACGCCCTCGTAAAGATCACGTGATTAGCCTTAATACTATTCTATGCTGATCAAATTGTTTACTTCAAGTCTATCTTTAAAGTGAATACAGTTTAGTTTGGAAAGTGCCTTCCTGCTTTATACATTGTTTCTGGACCTTGTTAACTTATGTACTGTAATAAATAATGGCTAATTTGTATAAATTGATTGTTTATGTTTTCTTTTCAGAATATAACAAGAGAGGATTTAGCTAATGAATTGTGTCCATGTTTATGTGCTATACCAGAATTTTCAGAATATTGTATTTCCCTTGCACTAGAAAAGCTGGAGTCTTCTCTTCAAATTTCCAAACTTGATTCCTTGCAACTGTTGGTAATTACATAACCTGTTCAATAATTAATAATAGGTATCTATAAAAAGCTAAATGTGGTAAGAGGATTTAGCACCTATCTTACATAGTAGTTTAATGCAAAATATGATTTCTCTTTGATGATATTTTTTAATATTCACTTTTACTTAGTTTTAAGTTGAGATAAAAATGTTAACTGTATTTCTAAAACTAAACTAATCAATCAAAAATCTTTCATAAATTCATATCTGAAGAAATGTTTTGCAAATAAATATGATACATCATTTATTTAATAATATATAAAATATTTGGTAGAATTTAGTGTTGGCAAATGTGCGGACATTTAAAAATTGGACAAATGTCGAGACAAGTGTCTGGGCATTTTAGACACTTATACGGACATTTTAGAAAATGAAATATAACAGATTTACTGTATAGCACATGTCATAAGCTTCAAGATGATACCAAATACTTAGCACATTTAGCATACTGTAATACAAGCATTAGGTGAAAAATCAATATTTTCGTAACAATTTTCAATTTTCGTCTACCTTTTATCAGCTTATGGTTAACATAGAAAAAAATTAATAGTGTTAATTGCGAAATTATGATTTAATTTGAAGAAGTTTAAGTTTCTACTGTGTACATGTGTAATGAAATGAAATAAATAAATTATAAAAAAAAGAAAACTAAAAAACGTGTTGCAGGGTCTGTACTGACCATTGCATGTTTGGAGAGTTGGGCTGACAATTTTTTTCTAAAAATTAATCTATCTAGATCATCGTTTCTCAACCTGGGGGTCGCGGACAGGTATAGAGGGGGTCGCAATCTGTGAAAAAAAGGCATCCATCGAAAAATCCTTTTATTAAATAATATACCTTAAGTTATAATCATCGTACTAACTACATCAACAATAACAAATAACAACAAACTTATAAAATAAACAATAACTAAATATATGTTCATTTATTAATTAATGTGAGGGTTGCGTTTGTTTTTCAATTAAAAGTTTTTCTATATGTGCATTAAAATCGGAAACACACAGTAGATTACACACAGGAAGTTAGTAAATTATTTTCAAGTGATAATAGCTGATTTCTATATTTAGTTTTTAAAGACACCATTGAGGAAAGCCCTTTTTTGTACAAGTAAGAAGTAGCAAATGGAATTAATGTTTTTAAAGCTTCCGTTACTAAGTTTCCGTATTTAGATCGTCGTGCAAGCCAAAACTTATCAAAATCTTGAGACAAAAATTGTAGTTGTAAAGTTTTGTCTGCCGATATTGTCTGTGAGGGGGTCGTAGGGCTTTGTACTTTATTTTTTGGCTTTTTAGGGGGTCGCGACTCTAAAAAGGTTGAGAAACGATGATCTAGATCATTGTTTCTCAACCTGGGGGTCGCGACTTTTAGGGGGATCGCGACCTTTAGGGGGATCGCGGACAGGTATAGAGGGGGTCGCAATCTGTAAAAAAAGAGGCATCCATACGAAAAATCCTTTTATTAAATAATAAACCTTAAGTTATAATCATCGTACTAACTACATCATGTAATAAAACAAACTAATAACTAAATATATGTTCATTTATTAATTAATGTGAGGGTTGCGTTTGTTTTTCATTTAAAAGTTTTTCTATATGTGGATTAACATCAGAAACATACAATAGATTACACACAGGAAGTTAGTTAATTATTTTCAAGTGATAATAGCCGATTTCTACATGTATTTAGTTTTTTAAGGCTCCATTGAGGAAAACCCTTTTTCGTACAAGTAAGAAGTAGCAAATGGAATTAATGTTTTTAAAGCTTCCGTTACTAAGCTTCCGTATTTACATCGTCGTGCAAGCCAAAACTTATTTAAATCTTGAGACAAAAATTCTAGTTGTAAAGTTTTGTCTGCCGATATTGTCTGTGAGGGGGTCGTAAGGCTTTTTATTTTATTTTTTGGCTTTTTAGGGGGTCGCGACTCTAAAAAGGTAGAGAAACGATGATCTAGATTATCACTTCTAAACTTGTAGCTGTCAACTTCATTATTTTTTAACGAAATTATGCACTTTTTATTACATTTTATTTCTACTCGTTGTAATATGAGTTATAAGGGTTCCCTGTACCTTAATGTAACCTTTTCCAAGACATGTTGATTTTGCAGACCTTTGTTTGAATTTTGCTAACTCCAATAAAATGAAAGTTAAAGAGTTGACTTTTACAGGCCAACTTTTTGAATTATGACACTATCGAGACATACATAGAAAGTTACATAATTGCATTAACACAGGGTGCTCATAATTTAGTACCAACCTCAAACCATCAAAAGTGTATTTTTCCAAATGGAACTTCCTGTATATTTCTATGGTATCTCAAGTAAAATTCTATTCTCTATAGATTGATAATGCGGTTCCCTATATCTATCTTTTTTAGCTTTTCAACACGGAATAATATTTTTTTTAATTGGTGCCCCATTTTACCTATTTAAAGCACGCCTGACCGTGTTTAAATCGAACTTTCAAAACCGCGCGTTTTTTAAAGTTACCGGCAACATTAACAA
This sequence comes from Pogonocherus hispidulus, assembly GCA_963924545.1. Taxonomy (NCBI): domain Eukaryota; kingdom Metazoa; phylum Arthropoda; class Insecta; order Coleoptera; family Cerambycidae; genus Pogonocherus; species Pogonocherus hispidulus. Next base: position 39,291,305 of record OZ004695.1, read on the forward strand.
CCCGAGAAACGTGAAGTCTAAATGACAATTTTTTAACTATTGATCTGACAGGAGTACCGTGTAACGTCAAATAAAATATTACTAACAAATGCAAAACCTACAACAAAAGGTATACTGATGTGTCACCACGAATTCAACCATTTTACATTATTAGTTCTTGTTTCAATTTTTTGTAGTAATACCAGTATTTATAATTTCAAAGTGCACCAATAAAAAAATTGCGTAAAATATTCGTGGATAACTGGTCTTTAAAACACTTGCTCTATTTCCAAGACTCCAGCTGCGCCATCGTGCTTGAAACATCACGCGTGTTTTAAAGATCTTTTTATCCACTTATACTTTAATATACTATTAACAAGTTGGCAGCAGAGTTCACCAAATGTATCCTTACTTGATTTGTGCATATGGGGAAACTTAAAAGAGAACTGCCGGTATGCTCAGCCGATATTAAATTTCGAAAGCTTTATAAATAGAGTGCAAACTTTCTCTTCAATTATAAATTCTGTAAAAGTGAGAACTACTAACTTGAAATAAACAAATAAGTGTTACTGTGCGCAGAAAATAATGGCGGCCATAAGAGCAGCTTTGTTCAACAGTGTCGCTGTTATTTTCTTTTTTAACAAAATTATTAGTTATAAAATATGCAATTGTTGTCAATGTCATTTTCATAGCCATACTTTAGAAGTTATTATAATTAATCCACACACTTGCACAAATTTTCATGAAAGTTATTAATAACAGAATTATAAAGAATCCTAATATCAATCTATAGAAAATACCATTTTACATGAGATACCGTAGAAATATACAGGAAAAAATTTGTAACATTTGAAAAAAGAACACTTTTGGAAATTTGAATTTCAGTAAACTTGGTACTAAATTCTGAACACCCTGTATGCAATTATGTAACTACCCATGTATGTCTGGGTAGCGCGTCAGATATTTATACATTTCCAGTCGGCTTGTAAATGTCAACTCTTTATATGTCATTTTATTGAAATTCATACTTTTCTTTTTTCATTAAAATCAAAATGTCTTGAAAAAGGTTATATTTAGGTATAGGAAATTCTTATGAAACTACCATTAAATTAACGAGTAGAATCAAAAATGTAAAAGTGCATGATTTAATTAAAAATAATGAAGTTGACCACTACTTTCGGTATAAGCAGAAGTGCAATGTCTTGAAATTATTTTGATTAAAAACTTTAAAAGTAATTTTCATTTTGCTATTCAAACACATCAAAATAATATTGTTATTAATGATAGTCAGCATAATTTCATAGAAGAGTTTATTTTACATTTAATGTAAACATATGTTCAATTTGTAGGGCTTTGTATAAAAGCATTGCAATAATAAATTAATAGTAGTTTTGTATATAAAAGAAACTTGTTCTATCATGCTTATAAATATTGTGTTTATTATCAAGCACGTACAAGCAGGAAGTAAGAGTATTAAAAAATTAGATTTTGATCTTCAGTAAAATTAATTAAAGCTATACTAGTTTTAAAATTATGTACCTGAATAAACCATTCAAAAATGTTAAAGAATTCAATTATTTCACACTTTAAATTATGAAGTAAATTATATATTGAAAATGTATTTTAGTCAAAATTTTAAGTGTTTGTTGATATGGTTACCGAATTGCAAAATGAATAATATTATAAAATGGACCAACTATAATACATTTCAACTTCCATTATGGTTGGGCAACTAGAGGTTGAACCATAGTTTTATAATACCAGCCTCGTGTTCTTAACAACTCTGGTGATGTATTTCTATCAACTGAAAGATTTTTCTCATTTAAATGAAATTAGTATTTCGTTAACAAAAACAAATTTTATTGCAAGAATTTACTTTTATCGGGCTTATTATAAAAGGCATGAAATAAAAAAAAAATTGGCTGGTAAGTAGAGATCAGATAACAATAATTCATCATTACAGAATAAGTTTTTTTTTATGTAAAAAATAATGTAAAAAGTTAAAATTCTCACAATTCTCTCAGCATTGATGCAATGCTGAAAATATTTAGTAGCATGTGTTCTAAAAGAAGATTATCTAAGGAAGGGAGAACATTTGTCGATTTAGAGTAAAAAAACGGGTACAACGCGACCACATGTATAGCTTTAAAAAATCTCAGTATGATGCTTCTAAATAGATACATAAAACTCTATATACTCTTGATAAACAAAAACCAAGAATTTTATTTTATTAATTTTCTATACCTAGGGTTTTTCATTGTTTTATGCACATACTGAATGCTGGATCCTAAGATATGTAGAGTAAATTTATAGATTTGTGATGTTTCAAAGTTACAATTTATTAGTATAAAAACTACAAATTTACATAGTGTAGTTATTCATGCCCACAAGCTTTGTGGGGTGAAACGTTGAAAATAGTAATGTTTTAAATATGCTCCAATTACATGTGTAGATTTTAGTAGTGGTGAGAAAGAGAATAGCTGGAGAAAGACCGTAGTGCCTTCCTTGGATTTTTGGATAGCAACATGCTTTTCTGCAATGCTGCCTGCTTTTCTGCAGGCGCCATTACAGCAGTGACCTCTATTGTCTTTGAGGAAGACAATCCTACATACTTATTGGAAGGTGAAACCGAAAACAACTACTCCACAGGCAATGTGCCCCGACTGGCTTTGCATTATCATGTAAGTCGCCACATAAATAAGTAGGATGGTCTTCCTCAAAGCCAATATAGGTCACTGCTCCAATGGCGCCTGCGGAAAGCAGGTCGCTATCTGTCTGTCAATTAGATAATAATTGTCAGATGAATAGTACCATAGACCCAAAGAAGGCACTACAGGGTCTTTCTCACCATTACTAACATTCATGATGCCCCTTGGGCAATCATGTCACAACATCGTTTATCGATTCTGCTACCTATGGCACTCTGACCTTGAATTAATTCTTCGTACAAAGAAATTAATAAAACTAAGGAAATCATTACAATCAATCATATTATCCAACAACTTGTACAAAAAAGTTACTGATATACAAATTCTTCTTAATTCTAAACTACTTATATTAAACCTATTTATTAGATAATTATAACTTATTCTCCTATCTGGATATACACCATCAACCTGAAATACCAAATATTTCATAAACTTTCTTTGGACTTTCTCTACTAAACATTTCTGATAATTATAGTAGTACCATATTAATGCAGCGTATTCAAGTTTAGAACGAACATACGAGAAATTTCTTATAATACACCCATAATATTTCATAGCTTCTGATATTTTCAATGTTATGTGATCAGCAAAATTAAGTTTTGAGTCAAACACTACACCCAAATCCTTACAAGCATAGCAACGAGACAATGTAATACTGCCAATACTATAATCAAATTCAATAGGAGAGGGCTTTCTAGTGTAACTAATATTTCGAAGCATTAAAGTGCAATTTGTTTTTAACACTTCAATTTTGTATATTAAGTATCTAGATCGCGTTGAACCCTAACACACTCATCTAAGCACGTAATAGCTGAAAACATTTTCAAATCATCAGCATAAAAAAGTTTGCAAGATTCGATGATTTCACTCAGATCATTAACAAACAAGAGAAATAGTGGACCAAGGTTAGACCCTTGGGGGACTCGTGAGGTAGCAACGAAATGAAAGGAATTATAACCGTTGTATGAAACAAACTGTTGTCTCTTCCATAAGTAAGAGCTTATAAATTTTAGACTACAGAAATGGAAGCCAAACCTTGCCAGTTGATCAATTATAACCGGATGATTAATCGAAAAGCCTTTGAGAAATCCGTATAAATACGTCCGTCTGACCCTGATTATCTAATGTATTTGTAACATATTGTATGAGTACCATAAAGTTGGGGTTAAGTCATAAAATCATGTTGGTGTTGAGAAATTTGGTCACGTACACATAAACAAATTTTATACAGAATAATCTCAAAAACCTTCGAAAAACTTGACAGTATAGATATTCCTCTATGGTTTTCAGCACTGGCTTTATCACCATTCTTAAAGACAGGACAAACCTTGGCTTCTTTCGAGCGTTTAGGAACTGTATTGGTTTTAAGTGAAAGATTGAAAACTGTACACAATGGAGCTCTTAGTACCCCTGTACAGTCTTTAACAATAAAAGGTGGTATGTTATCTAGCCCAGACATCATCTTATTTTTGACATTTTTATTGCATTGTTGATTTCATCTTCATGTGAAACTAATATGAAAATTTTAAAAAATCTGTGTGTTACCAAAGTGAGCAGGTTCCGATTCTGACACTAAATAAACGATTTGAAAAAAAAATTGGCAAATATATCGACAATATCTTGAAGATTATTATAAGATTTGTTATCATAAAACATCTTGCCACGAATTATAGAACAACTATTTTTAGAGTGTAAATACGACCAGAAAAGTCCAGGATCAGACAGAATTGATGCTTGAATATTTTCAATATAACCATCTTACTTATATCCTTCTTTATTAAAGTCCCTAGCCTTCTAAACTCCTGTAGATAGCATTCATTATGTGTTTTTAAACCTTTCAAAAATCTTAGCGTTACTTTTTATGTTTCCAATAATTTTTGCATTAAACCAAAGAGGATATTTATGCTTATGGGACTTATACTGTGGAATATTCTCATCAAAAATTTTGTAGAGTTCCCCATAAAACTCATTCACAGCAACACCAATATCATCTATACCTGTTAAAAATTCCCAATTAGCTCTAAGTAATGAGTAATCCTAAAATTGTATGTCTTTTGATTTAAGTTTGGCAGAAAAACATTATCTGCCGAGCTAATACCACTAAAATTAAGTGGATGATTAAGATTAAATGGATGTTAGTAATCAAAGGTGGATGGTAAACATCCTCCTTAATGAAAGGGGCATGATCACGTATATCACAATTAACACTTTCTGTAACTAAATCCAGTAAATTTCCCATGTTATGTTACATTGTTGAATTGATTCAAATTAAAGAAATTTAAAAAAATTTTAACACTATTCACTTTTCTGTGACTAGGATCAAATCACACAAAATGAGCAACATTAAAATCACCCATCTCAATAACACTATTTCCATATAACAACTCAAGATTTTCCAGGCTGTCAAAAAACAACTCAAAATCATCTGCACAAAGTGAAGGTGGTATATATGAAATTAAATCAAATAGTGACTTATAATTTAGATAACATTTAATAACCAACATAACAATAGAGAGAAGTCAAAAAAACGAAACATCTACCACTTCATACAATTGTTGACCGCTAACAAAACTCCACCTTCTCGGGCTTAACTTGTTAACTGAAATTTACGATTTTTACGGTGTACATCATAAAGGGCAGGAAATAATTTGCTACTATTAACATCACTATAAAGCCATGTTTCCCTCAATGCAAGTATATCAAATTCATATTTACTTGCAGCCAAAAAAAAATCCAAAACTTTTGTGTTAAGACCACGTACATTCTGGTAATAACCAGATAACTCACAGGACTTGTTGGGCACCTTTAGTTTAAATTAATTTTAGGAAAACCTTTAGTACATTTATTCTGATGCCAGTCTCACCTGCTTCTTTACGTTCCAATAACTCCTGTCTAACCCTTTTATAATGTTCCAACTGACGTGGAGTGCGGTCATATGAAGTGAACATCTTATTATATAATCTATTGTTTCTAGGAACATTGACTTTACGTATTATATTATGTACTTGAGATTCATCACCAAGTGATATCTTAAGAGGTCTATTTTTATTGATAATTAAACTACCCAGACGAAACGGTTTAATTATTTGGACATCCAAATCAAGATCAACAGCACGGATGATGTTCGTAACTTCTGCTTTATCACTATTAAATCGAGCCGTGCTGATCCTGACTTTGCTCGTTCACAGCAAAGATAACGGAATTGCACTTGCGACTGTTTCTCTGGTTAATTTCTTCTACAATCTCATAAAAATTGTCATAATTGACAGAGGCATCTGCTTTTACAGACCCAAGCTTTACAATATCTTCTTGAAGTCTCAATATAAGAGCTTTTAAATCCTTTAGCTCATTACCAAGCTTTCTACAATTTAAGCATGACTAGTCATAACCTTTGGTGGAATTATTCAGTATCCGTAATTCCTCTAGTGTAATATCAACACATGTATGCTTAAAAGTTTGACTACATACACTAAATTTGAACATTAAATTAGCCTTAAATGATTTACTGCAACAAGAATAAGTTACTGTACTTAGTGCCATAATTATAAGAATTTATATCTCTGCACTCAATGAGCACCTATCAGCCAGCTGCTACACCACTGGTGCGGTGAATCTTGCCTTGTAAGTGGCGCGCGCCTCGCGTATCTCACAGAGGTTAAGTTTACAATTCACCTAAATTCACTACCTCCCACATAGATATGGAACAGTAACAACTTACATTAGTCCTTAAAGCACTAATCCAAGTAACTGAACTAAAATCACTTATTAAAAAGATCTAAATACCATAACACCACAACAAATCATAGAGAAGCAATAGTGTAAACACATATGAACAGTGCAGTGCAGTAAAAATATGCCGGAATAATGCAACGCCAGTCGGGGCACATTTCCCATGGAGTAGTTGTTTTCGGCATCTTCCAATATACATGTGCAGATGTTGACCAAACTTTTTCTCAGTACAAATAGGTGTTTCATGAGAGGATAAAAAATTTTACTCCAGAACAATTTAACGAATATTAAGAATACACTTTTATTTACATACTATTACAGAATAAGTAATATAATTCGAGTCGAGTCGAGTCTCTACATAGGGATCTCAGTTATTTTAAAAGATAGGAAAACGCTCAAATGGGGAAAGTTTTAGAGAATTTTATGCTGATTTCAAATCTGCATTGAAAGTTAGCGTGAGTCAAATGTTTTTCGAGATATTTGAAAAAAACGAAAAACCGAGGAATTTGTTTTTGGCCAATAACTCGCTAATGGTTCATCTGACACTTCTAAAAATTTTACATTATTAGTACACTTTTTAAAGACGAACATTTTGGCATAAACAAAAATTACAAGGCACTCTTTGTTTTTCTGTTATGAACCACAACTTTGCTATTTCTTATGGTCGCCATATTGGATTTTTATATCATATTTTAAAGCCAAAAATTCTCTTTCCAACGATGTATCATAAGCCTATAAAAGAATTTTTAAAATTTGTGAAATATTGAAAAAATCATTTTTTTACAAGTTTACTTTAGAAGTTGGCTGTGCCATGAAATGTAAATATTTCCCATTCTGTCACAAGTGTCATACAAAATGACTTATGAATTGCGTTAAATGAAAATATGGGGCTCACAATTTCTCAAATGAAGAAAAGTTTGATATGCTTACACTTTATTTACAAACTCACAGAATTGCGAAAGTTGCATCTACTAGATATTTGGAATTGTATCCAGAGGCAGCAACCTTACAAAACATAATTACAGGAGAATTATTACTACTTTATTGAATTATGGTGCATTTGAGAATAAGAGGAACAACTATGAAAAAGATAACCTTGATATTGATATGAATATCATTATTCTAATAGTATGAAGTATTAAAAACAATCAGAACTAAAAAATGAAGCATCCATAAGTAAGCATTATTAGGCAAATGCTCGAAGTGACGTCCATTTGCATTACGACACATTTCACAGTTCTTTAAAATCTTTCTCATAACTCTTCCTAATGTGTTTCCGTTTAACAAGTTAAACGCTTCTCTAATTCTAGCTTCTAATTCATTTCTATTAACGGGTGGTTCAAATTCGTAAATTTCATTTTTAATTTGTCCCCACAAATAAAAATCTAGTAGCGTAAGATCTGGGGATCTTGCCGGCCACATAACTGGTCCATTGTTCGCAATAACATTTTGCCCAAAACAGTGGGTTAAATATGTTCTAACTTCTACAGTATCATGTGCCGGACAACCATCCTGCTGAAACCACAATCTTTGAAATTCAGCTGCATTGGGTACAAGCCTTCTAATTGCTGGAATTATTTCTTCTCTTAATAGGTTTAGATATCGTTCCCCATTAAGGTTGTAATCAAAAAGAAATGGAGCAACCAAACGATTTCCTAAAATAATTATACATTAACATGATACATTAATGACTAGCTTATTTATTAACAATATCATTAATGAAGATAAAAATACCTAAAAGACCACACTAAACGTGTGCAAATTGCACACGTTTGGTAACTTGTAACGAAAAACGGCAAAATTGCAATCTCCTATCATAATCACCTTCGCGAAGACCGTGGACAATAGTAGGCTTGTAAGGATGATATCCATGTTTTTTCAAAATTTGATGAACAGTAGACTTCGGGATGTTACTTTGATGCTGAACAGATCTTACAGATGTTGACGGACGTTCAGTTATTATATTAAGAATGTTTACGTCACGATCATGGTTATCTTTTTCATAGTGGTTCCTCTTATTCTCAAATGCACCATAATTCAATAAATTAGTAACAATTCTCCTGTAATATGTTTTATGTGGCTGCTGTCTTTCTGGATATAATTCCAAATATCTGGTAGATGCAATTTCCGCATTGCGGTGAGCTTGTAAATAAAGCGTAAGCATATCAAACTTTTCTTCTTTGTGAATTTGTGAACTCTTTCCATATTTTCACTTTATAAAAACGCTGACACGTTAACTCTTTCTAAGCAGTTTTATTTGACACTTGTGACAGAAAACATTTCATGGCACAGCCAACTTCTAAAGTAAACTTGTAAAAAAATGATTTTTTCAATATTTCACAAATTTTAAAAATTCTTTTATAGGCTTATGATACATCGTTGGAGAGAGAATTTTTGGCTTTAAAATATGATATAAAAATCCAATATGGCGACCATAGGAAATAGCAATGTTGTGGTTTATAACAGAAAAACAATAATGTAAAATTTTTAGAAGTGTCAGATTAACCATTAGCGAGTTATTGGCCAAAAACAAATTCTTCGGTTTTTCGTTTTTTTCAAATATCTCGAAACACAATTGACTCACGATAACTTTCAATGCAGATTTGAAATCAGCATAAAATTCTCTAAAACTTTCCCCATTTGAGTGTTTTCCTATCTTTTATAATAACTGAGATCCCTATGTAGACTCGAATTTTGGACAGTCTGTATAGTGTGACACAGATTCAAGGTATAACCCTCTTTCTACACTAATTTTTTAAATACAATTTTCAAATTTGGCATGGCGGAAGTAATTATTAAAGGCCACTTTTTGACATAAAAATTACCTTTTTGTCACTTCCGGTTTCAAGGGAAGTAATATCAACTCTTGATTTTTATATGTAACACCCCGTATATTATTATATTTTTGGAATCTACCTCATTTTCTGAATCCAACGATATAACATAAGTGACATTTCAGCTGTTAATTTACTTTTTGGACTCTATTTTAGTTTTGAATTTAAAGTGCCTTCTCTCAACTGTAATTTCAGTTCTGTTGGACCCACAGATAAAACAAGCGTATGAGTAGATTGCTTATTAATTGTACTTTCTTATGGTATCTCAGTACCATTATAGTACTATTTAAAAAAAAAAATAGTTTCAACTGTATAACTACTTGAAGAATTTTAACACCCTGTAAGTAGAGGAGTTGAATGTTTTTAATGCCAACTCTATTTTTCTATAGTTGCTATGGTGCATTAGAATCAGTAGGGGATGGTCAAAGCACTCTAAATTCAAAAGTAAAATAGATTTCAAAAAGTAATTTGACAGCTGAAATGTCACTTAAATGATGATGTAGATTCCACAAATATAATAATATACAAATAATATACAGGGCGATCCATATAAAAATCGAGGGTTGGTATCACTTCCGTTAAAACCGGAGGTAGCAAAATGGTAATTTTTATGTCAAAAAGTGACCTTTAATAAGAACTTCCGCCATGCCAAATTTGAAAATTGTATCTAAAAAAAGAAAGGGGGAAAGAGGGGTAGGTATACCATGAATCTGTGTCACACTGTAGATCAGATGGTATTGATCTACTAATATCTCCATTCCTCTTGAAGACTTCCCTTACTAGTTATAATCACAACAATTTACCTTTGTAGTAACGAAACTTAAGGTGAGACGGTGACATACGTCAGTACCAACTGAAAGGTGCTCTCTATTCATAAGTCCTTTAAGTATTTGATAAATAACACTAGAAATATCTGGAAAATTAATTGCAGATCACTTAAAAGTAGTAAAGTGTAACTAGAAAAAACACATAATATTTTTCTCTTATAATGAAGTAGTAATTTTAATCAAGAATTTAGAATATTTGCTGACCCAAGTCTTGAACCATGTTAATTTTAAAATTAGTTGAAATGTTTTTAGCAGATTTTTAGTTATTTACATAGGTACTACTAATTTTTAGTGTTTACAAATATTTTTTATTTTAGAGAGAAGGCTGCGTTGTTTTTTCTTCTACATCATATTTAAATCATGCCACTGAAATATGGTCCCAGTTACAGAAAGAAGTTTTCAGTGATGTGGATGATGTAATAAAAATGAAATGTTTGAACACCTTAACAGTAGTAGTAAACAAAATATCACAAACTGAAGAGAAAGGCTATAGTTCAATATTAAGTAATATCGCTATCACATTGAAAGGAAATCTATTACCAAATTCTAAACTATTTCAACCATCTATAAGTATACTATTGCATACAGCTTTAGCATCACGAGAATCCTCACTTTACATCACTAAGGAGATAGTACCCCTTTTAATTAATATGTTTCTTATTTTAATGGATTCAACTGAAAGAGCAATTGTACTTAGAGCATCAGTACAATTCATTAATGCATGTTTAAAACATAGTAATGAGAATATATTTACTGAAATTGATGAAATAGTTAGCCTACCTATGTTATGTCTGAAAGCATCTACTGAAGTTGATAATAGTTTAAGATCAACAGGTTTTGACTGTTTAGCAGACTTGGCAGAAAATTTATCTTTAGACATTAGACTATCATTGTATAAACGATTACACAATGCAATTATAGAACCAGAACCCACAGATGTGAGAATATCTATACTAAAGTGTTTAAAAAGCTTATCAGTACCTTATCCGGATGAAATTAATAATTATGTTTTACAAAATTCTAAAATTACTAATCATTTGGTTCTTAATTTATATTTAAATGCTCTTTGTGATCTTGCTGATTTAAGTTATTTTAAACACATTGTTACAGACTGTTTAATAAAATATGCAATCGATGATATAAAACTGGCAGTAGTTGCTTTAAAAAACATGAGGAACTTATTAGAAAAAGAATATGATACTGAACTCCTAGAAATATTTTTACAGAAACATGTTATAAACAAACTTATAGAATATACAGTTGTAATATATTGCAGTAATGATTTAATTACAGAGTTATTACTATATATTTCTTCCATCTTAAAAATTTTAATTGGTTCCCAAGACTGTAAAGTACAAAATGAAATAATAAATTCCCAAATAAATATAGTTAATAATTGTTATGAACAATCTGAAGAATTGTATGTGTTATTAATGGATGGGTTAATATCACGAGTACGCAAAGGACTCTCACTGGACTCTAATGTGGTAGCACTTTTAACAAAAATATCTTTATTAAACAGTAATATAGTGATTAGAGATGTTAGTCTTCAACTACTGGCTAATTTGGTTAACAAACATCCCAATGGTAATTATTACACTCTTTTTTATTGTTGAACATAAAATGATAATATCTTGTTTTCTAGGTGATAATTTTAATAAATACTTGGATAGCATTAAACAAGACTGTTTGCTTTATATTGATACTTTCAAATCTAATGTAATTGCTGCAATATCATGGATAACAAAGGCACTTGTCATGAGAAATCACCCCGAAGCAAAGTTTTGGACAGGCATGGTAAGGTTAATAAATTAAATTAAATTTGGTCGTTGATTTAGATTAATACGAATGGGAGGCTTCAAAAACTAAGAACCAATTGGGTGGAGTAGTTGCTCATGTAGTACTAGTACTTTCTGCTCATATTCTGTAGTTTGCTTTGTATCTAGAACATCCTATCTTGATGTTATAAATTGAAAATTTTAACATAATTACATTGTGATTTCATTATCTATAAAGTGTAGTACCTATGTAATTATATTTTAAAAAATAAAATTTACCGTGCCCAAACTCTACAGATTGTTCAAGTTTATGATGAAGGTGTAATGAATAAAGCGAATGTAAGGAACTAGTGTTCGAGATTTAAGCATAGCAAGAAAACAGCTTTTGTTCAATTGGGGATGGCACTTGTGAGATTTTTAAGAAAAATCAATTATAAAAGGTAGTGAATAGTGTAAAAAGTTAAGTTTCAATAAAATGTACCCTATATTTATATATTTGCTCATCAAAATTCAAATAATTTCCCAATTTCTGACCACTAGCTGTTGAGAGCGACTAGTGAACAATTCCTTCGTGATTTGACTCAATTAATATTTATTTAATGATTATTGTCATTTGGTTGTCATATTATGAATATGAATTAATTGGTGTTTTGATATACCTTTCCCCAAGAAGAAATGTATGAAGAAGATTTAGGTACAGCCCAGAGTGATGAGTCGACAAATTATGTTGAAACATTTATGCTTTTGGAGTATAAAAGAACAGCAATATGGGAAATACGTGTTCTTATCTTATCAAAACATCTAGATATACACTGCAGATAATCTACAGACAGTTGCAAAAATTTTTTTTGCGACACACATTTGAGCGTGATTATCTTTCTGAATAAAATTTTTTATTGTACTATTATAGTTTACCACTATTGAAGACCTTCGTGAAAATAAGGAGATTTATCAAACAGAAATGATATAATATGCTACCTTTATAAATCTATACCACTACCAGAGTATATTTATTAATATTTTTTGTTTGATGATGATCGGCACTGAGGTACTAAACAGTACTGGAAATATTTGATCTATTCATTATTAAACGCGGGATTGATGTTTACATGTTTTAAAACTATTTTAATATTAAGTTTAATTAGGTTATACAGTGTAAATAGCAGAACAAATAGTAAACAAATGGAGTGACGTGACTACAGTGCGGCTGCATGACATGGATGACATGATTTGCATGACATAAATGTAATTTAAGCAGAATTTAAAATAATCATATGTTATGATACTTCTGCTAATATTTGTTATTGGGATAATAATTTAGTAAGCAAATATTTACAAAATTTGATTTAATGTAAAAATGATGCATGTAGTTGATTTCTGAATTATTCAAGAATTCAAAAGTGTCCGTATCTTTTATATATCTAACTTATTTTATTAAAGAGTTACATATAGTTCTAACCTATAACCTATAACTTTTGGGTAATTCACTCATAAATAACCTCTTTTCTTTTTCAATAATGTTATAATATACAGGGTGGTACTCTCGTAAAGAACATTAAACTAGAGTTATAAGCAAGTTACACATTTCTTTTCTGGTTTGTTGTTGTTTTGTTATTGTATTTTAAAAGCTTTTCCACTTGAGAGTGCAGTTAATATTTGGTCCAGTATTTTTTTTATACTTGAAATCTTATAACCGGATTTTAAGTGACTTGGGAAGCATAAGGCATCTATTTAGGTTACCGGCGCCCTGAACTGCTTAGTCCAGAACATTAGCAGTTCTAAATTACCGCACAACCAATCGGCTGGCAGCTAGCCAACGTTTCTGCCCTTAACAATCTTGGACTCATCAACATCGAGGGTTACATATATATATTTATTAATCCCCTCCATAATTAGGAAGGTGGCAATAAACTAAATGTAATTCTTCTTTGTTGGAGTTATAAACGAAATAAAATTAAAAGACAATTCACTTTTTAACTAAAATGTGGGAATTTGAGGAAACCAGTGTACAATTATCGTCTTTTTGTATTATTTTACATACAAACTGTTACACCTTTTTTCCCCTATTTTCAGAGGTATGTAAAAAAAATGGTAGACTGTAAATTTTACTAGGTATTAATACTATTTAATGTGAATATTTTCATAATGGAGTAAACATAAAAAGGAACAAAATAAATTCCATTTTAATATTGATTTAGATTAATTTGAGATATTTATAGTGAAATTTAGTTTTTAATCCAAATAAATCTGACATCCCCATTCACTTAATTCCAAAGAAATGCGAGAGGAAACTTCTCCTAGTGCTGAAATTAGTACTCTAGTATTAATTTATCATTAAATTTGTTTTGAAAAATTATGTTTAAATCCACTGGCGGGTCGCCAGGGGACGCAAGTGACGCACCGCTTCACCTAATTTTTTTTGTATGCCACAGTCTTCCAGGCTGAAGTCTTCGCTATCCTAATGGCAGCAAACAAGGAAGAAGTAAGGAACTGTACGAAGCAAAATTTTTATTTCTGCTCCGACAGTCAGGCGGCCTTAAAGGCTTTAGCATCTCCAAGGAAAAGATCCGCTATTGTCCAAGAATGCGGAGATACCCTGGAGGAGCTGGGCAGAGGAAAAGAGGTTAAATTGGTATGGGTACCAGGTCATAGTGGAATCCCGGGGAACGAAAAGGCCGATGAACTGGCTCGACTCGGATCTCAGGGACTCAGCCAAGGACCAGAACCGATTTTAGGCATTACACGAAGGCAGGTCAACATGGCTCTTAATGATTGGGCTCATGAAACACTAAGTAAAAACTGGAGAAGGAGTGGAAGTTGTAGACAAGCTCGCAACTTTATAGTGGAGCCAAGCAAGACCAAGACGGCCTGGGTGTTAAGTTGTAGCCGGAAGGGTCTAAACCAGTTGGTGGGAGTTTTAACGGATCACTGCAGGCGTAGAAGACATCTATCATTGATGGGTGTTGAGGGAGACCCTATCTGCCCAAAGTGCGGGGACGGCGACAAAACGCCTTCCCACTTCTTGGCAGAATGTGTGGCTTTGGGTAGACTAAGACACGACGTCTAGGGGGCTGGGGAGCTGCAAGGGGAAGAGGTCAGTTCTCTTGAATGGGCCGATATTCTGACCTACATTAGAAGGTCGGGAAGGTTCGACGAGGCAAGAGGTGACGGAGTTAGGTAGGGGATGGATGACAGGTAGGCAAAAAGGGCCCGCTTGTGGCCTACTTGCCAGGTCTTGGCCGCCCCATACACCACTACTACCACTACTCACCTAAAATTTCCGGTTGGTTGTATCATTTAAAATTATTTTTAATTTCATATACATTTTGTAATTTAGATATATTTTGACAGTGAAAATGTATTGTGTTTGTTTTATCTACAGAAATAAACAATAATTATTATTTATAAAACGTTGTGCGCGGAACGCCGTGTAGAATAAGGAGGGATTTAACAATTTTGGGAATGTTACGCGAGACGTTCGTAAGAACGATGTTTCTTTAGAACATATACGGTGTGCATTAATGTTTGCAGAATTAAGAAAAAACTTCAATACAATCGAAAGACACTTTGAGGGAAAATTCCAGACTATATATTAAACAATTTAACGATGACGTTCTTCTAAATAGACGGTTTATGCAATTACCTATTCGCGCAGCTATTTATTTAGGCAGACAAAAGTTGGCATTTCGAAGCCACATTGAATCGGAGTGTTCGGACTCGTGGCAATTTTAAAGAACTTTTGGACATGTTTATATCAGTAAAATCGGGTAAGTTCCTTAGATACTTTTTTAAAGATGGCGAATTCACCGCTTTGTATCTGTCTGTTTCACCTATCATAAAGTTCACAAGCAACAGGCAACTGCAATGACCTCGAATTTGCTTGAAATTTTGGCCTGCGGCGCTGTTTTTATTTACAAGCCTGTGGCCCGCACCTCAGTCCACAGTCCGCGTCACCTATTTCCTGACCCACGAACCGCCACTGTTTAAATATAAACAGTGGCGGTAAATCTGGTAAATATAAACATTTATCTTCAAATTTGGAGTGATTGCTTAAAAAATTCAAGTAATAAATGGATTAGATCGATGTAAATATTTAAAAACAAAACTGCTAGGTACTCCTATTTTATTAATTTCAGTTATGTATTTGACAATATATGCCATAATTTGTTTCAAAAACAATTATAGTATAGGATGAAACATAATCTTTCAGAAAAATTCTAGGTGTGTGTGTGTGAAAAATTGACTATTATACATAACAAGCACTAAGAATGACATTTCTAGTTAAGCATTATCTTAGGGCTTATGTAGTTATTTAGTGCTTTTTACATATTTGCATTATTTTTTGGCACATAATCATATTCTCGAATGAGGAAAAACAGGATATGATAGATATTTGTTACAAATGTAATAAAAGTGAAACGAACAATAGAAGTTTATTGAGATACCTATCTGGAGAGACGACAACCAAGTAAGACGTGCATTACTAAACTGCACAGTAATTTGAAAAATTATGGTGGTTTCTCTAAATCCAGAAATAAGTATGGATCTAGAGTCAACCAGGATAGCAGAAATCGAATAGTAATTACGGTAAATATACTCGTAATTTATTAGGGGCGAGTTAGGGCTGCCATACTCTTGTATTTGGAGATAATTAAAGAGAGATAATTTTAAACCTTTTAAAATCAAAATCAGCCAAGGATTGCAAGAAGCCGATTATAATCGTCTGGTTATATTTTGCAATTAGTTGAAGCATAAATTTACAATAGATGCTGAACGTCTGCAAAATGTTATATGGGCAGATGAATGGTATTTTTCTAGTGCCGGTGACCCCAATTGGAAAAATGAACATTATTGGCCCATATTAAATCCAGCACAAAATAGGCCAATTCGAAGGCAAGGGAGATTTGGTGTTAATGTGTGGGCAGGTCTCTTAGACGATATGGTTCTTGGTCCATATTTTTTTGAACAGCCATTAAATTCTCAGAACTATTTGGTTTTTTTACAACAAGAGGTAGAGGAATATTTAGAAAATATTCCTCCACGTGGATATTATAACTTGTGGTAGCAGTAAGATGGTGCTCTTCCTCATAATATCTACACGACATTTCCGCGTCGGTGGTTAGGATATCAGGGAGTGGTTGATTGGCCTGCAAGGTCATCTGACTTAAACCCCCTAGATTATTTCTTTTGGGGTACCTTAAAGGAATTGTTTACAAAAGAGAAACTATACTACCAAGGATGAATTCAAAGAAGCTATAAGAGATACAGTTCAAACTACGTCTCGAAGAACTATATATCCTGCTGTAGAAAATTTGAAAAAACGAGTCGCTGAATGCATAGAACAAAATGGGGCACATTTTGAACATTTAATGTGATCTTAATACGAATGGTTAAAATATATTTTTAAGGAATTTTGGAATTGTTAATTCCAAAATTGTTAATAACTGTTCCATTAATGTTTATTCTATACTGTAAGTACCACAAGTATAATGTAATACAAAATACAATATACCCAAATCAAACATATTATACTTCTGTTGCTTGTTTGAAAATGCTCGTTGCTCGTTTTTTTTGCCGTATCTCGCAAACGAATGCAGAAAAGAATATTTTCTCAGTGGCATTTTTTTAAGCATAAAATTCCGCAATTTTGCAGAATTTAAACCCACCCTCTATCTCTAATAATAAGCAAGATCCCCATAGAAACACTTGAATATGAAACATACTGTACAGGGTGAACCATAAGTTGGATTAAGAAATACTCTTCACAAAAGTTTTCTGTTTTTTTTTTGTCCAGTAGGTACCATTCATTGAATTCCAAAAACTTTCTTATTTTTTTCAAGATATCACGTAATTGGCAATTTTTTTTAAATGGGCGATTCTTTATATTTTTACGTTTTCAGGCAGTTTTAAACTTGTTCATTATTTCAGACAGAGGATTTTTCAACGATTACAATGGTACAGGATTTAGTAGATCTTCTGTGCAGTTTTCTAAATATTAATTAAAATAATAAAATAAAGAGTATTCTAAATTATTTATTTTTGAACATGAACTTTATTAGCACAAATTATTGATCACTTTAATATTAGGAGACAAATAAAATATTGATAACAAATGTTCAAACTGGAGACTATCAGCAGCCTGACAATATTCTAATCGATCAGTGAATGCTCTCGAGGAGTTTTGCAGAGCGTGTGGGGATATTTCTTGAATGGCCATCCTAAAAATAAAGCCTAAAAGTCACAGCTAAATAATCTACAAGCCTAGTATTCTATGCAAACTGCATAAGAATTTTTATTAATATTTAGAGAATCGTAAGTTGCACACCTACGAAACCCTGTACCATTGTATTCGTTGAAAAATCTTATATCTGAAAATATAAAAATCCAACGTGTCATTCATTTAAAAAATTTTTCAATGACGTCACATCTCCTGTCATAAGGTAGCTTTTAGAATTCAAAGTACACCACTGAATGAAATAAAACAAGTTCAAAAACTTTTATGAAAAGTATTTTTTAATCCAACTTATACTACCACTTATATACAACTTAATCCACCATGTACACAAGTTTTTCGAATATTGTGGGGCATTCAGAAGTCTGAGATATGACGTCTGTGGTGTTAGGGAGCTGCATAGAGAGGAGGTGGAGTCCCTTACCTGGACCCAAATCCTAACAGTCATCAGAAGGTCAAGTAGGTTCGAGGAGGGTCAAGGAATGGAGAGTAGGTGACTGAATGGTAGGGGTAGGCAAAAAGGGCATCTAGTGACCTAGTTGTCGCACTTCAGCCGCCCTATTCACTACTACTATTACTACTACTAGGTGTATAATTATATAAAACGAAAATTTCAAGGAGGAGTTCACTTGTGTTCTCTTCCACTCAACCCTTGCATATAAGAAAAAAAGTTTCATCGTGAATTTGACAACCATACTATAATTAATTAAATATTTCATATTTCTATAATAATATCTCTACCCCTCATTCTAATCACAAGGATTAGTCCGAAAGTCTTAGACTTGCGTGGGAGAGGGGGCGGTATATTATTATTCAGTAGGCTGCCTTCGGTGGTGGAATGAGGGAAACCTGAAAAACCTCATTAGTTTGGGGAACAGCCAAACAGCAGCTGATGTTAATCCTTCACTTTAAGACCAAGCCAACATTTTTTCTGTCCTAGACCACACGCTAGGATGGTTGCCAACCTATCTCTGCGAACAAGCCTTAATATACTGGTAGACAATTTAATTAAAAATTGTCCAACAGAAATAGACATTCGAAGCTACGATCTCTGGGTCGAATAATCGAAACACTAAACTCTGAGCCATTGACTCAATGTGTCCGGAATGAAACCTTGTGAAAAGTGAATGATAATATAACCATACCTAAAATACAAGTTAAATACCTATTGCAAAATAGAATATGATTAAATAAATAAATGTTTGGGCACATAATATACATAAATATGCTCACTCAGGATTATTTCTAAAAAACGAATAGTAATATTTTTTGCATTTTATATGACTATAGTTTTGTACTCTGAGGATATAATTATTGTACAGGGTCATTGGTTATATTTTAGCCACCCACCTAGAGGTTCTGCCTTTAATCTGAGGAAAAATGTTAAATACAAAAGTTGTAGAAAAACAAGTGTAGTTTATTCTAAAATGTAAAATCTTTATACAGGGTGTTTTGAACATGCTTGACAAGCCAAACTTGCATTTTCTTAAATGGAATACCCTGTATATTATTAAGTTTTCCGATTCCACGCAAAATTCTACAACTTTTTCATAAATAATGGTTAAAGATATACCTACCATAATTTTGTAATAATTGAATTGATCTGAGCGACACGTGTTTACTATTCCCAGTTAGCCATGAAAACAAAAAACCGATACCTGCCATATGCATTGTCAAACATTTTAATTTTCCGATTTCAAATTAGTTTATTTATCATTGCCTTTATCTTTAGCTTTATATTTTATATCTTTAACCATCATTTATTAAAAAGCGGTTAACTTTAGACATAAAGTATGGTATATGAAAAAGTCGTAGAATTTTACATGGAACCGGAAAACTTAATAATATACAGGGTATTCCATTTAAGAAAATGCAAGTTCGGCATGTCACGCGGTTTCTAAACACCCTGTATAAAGATTTTACATTCTGGAATAAACTACACTTGATTTTCTACAAATTTTCTATTTAACGTTTTTTCCCTAGATTAAAGGCAGAACCTCTAGGTGGGTGGCTAAAATATAACCAATGACCCTGTACAGTTTGTCAATATTAAATTTGTACCTTCTTTCAAATAAAACAGTTTTGTGAGGGGGAGAGAAATAAGACCTCTATATTTAGCATTAATATTATGAGCATCCGAGTGAAAATATATTTTATTATAAAATATCCATGCTGCCTATTTGTCATAATTTTATGATATAAACAGAAAACATTTATAGGGCGATGGTCTGTCATATTAAGTCATTTCAGCTGTTTTAATCTGCGAGAAACATGATTATACTTTCTGATGTTCATACTGTTTATATGAACAATATAAATGAATACTAATGATATTATTTTGCACACATTGGATTTTATTCACAGAATCTTGAACTAGACAAACAATCTTCTTGTTCCTACCAGTCGGTTTCTCTAAAACAAGTCCGAAAGAACTACAGCCACAGCTAGGCCTGTTGTGAATTCCACCGATATTCAGCGAGCATCTTTCTTTGCATAAAATCCAAAAGTCTACTCACTGAAATTTCCTTTAACTGACAAGGTTCCAAAAACGATTTACCTGGGAGCGTTAGCCTCATACTAGTGCAGCGTAGTTCACATTCCCTCAGAATGTGCAGCACAGTCTCATCTGTATCATCATAGACTTGGCATGGCGGGTTGTCTGCCAATATTAAATTATAGAGATGCTTCTTAAGATGACAGTGCCTAATTTGAGTTGGTTTCTATGTAGAAAGGGACCTACTTATCAACCTACCATAACTTAAAAAATATCAACATTAAGAGCGAGATGATGTTGATCTTTGGGTTAACAAAAAGTCAGAACTACCCAACACATTACGCCGAGTATTGGACAGAATAAGATTTGGTCCTATTACTAGAGGTTAAAATAGCACCATATAGGTGGAGATTGTGATTTCAACATTTCAACATCAACAATTTACAAGAATTTACAACATTTTTCAGTAAATTCGCTTTTGAGATAACTAAATATGAAGTTGGACTTACATAGATAGGAATACTGCAGTAACTAATAATAATTATATCCGAGTTATAAGTGTATAATTTTATAGTGTCATATAAGGACTTGAAAGCATAAAATAGTTTTTTATAAGAATCATTATTTAAATCTGCTGATATATAAGTAGATGACAAACATATATAGGATGTTAACATTTAACTTAATTTTCACATCACTTTCTAATAATGTGTCACATGTTAGATTTTTTTTTAAGTGACTTAAAAATTGAATCTAGTGAAAATAAAAAAAATAAAAGCCACAAAATATTTAAATCCATGAAATAGATATTAAGTAATTGACACAACAAAACAGTTAAAATAATATACAAAATTTTCTCTATTCTATTATTTAATTTAGTTGTATAAATAATATTTTTCTATTTCAGTTGCTGCATCATCTTGAACACGACAGTACAGTTGCACCGGGATTCAAAATCATTATGAATGACGCTTATGAATCTCTTAGTTCAGTAAGCTATTGCAATAAAGGGTACGTATTTTCTTATTGGATTGTGCTATTTTAATTATGTATAAAACGTTTTTGTAGTAATAGTTTTAATGAAATATTTCAATTTATACATACATTTATTTTATGAAAAATAAGCCTTATTACACAAAATTAGTGGTAGAAATAAATGTAGACTTATTTAATAATCAATGTTATTGATATTCTAATATAGGAAAAATCCTCTGTTATTGAAAATAATTGTTACTTTACACTGCTAACAGATTTATAATAATTGCACAAAATATTGTGACGTATACTTTCCGATTGCACGTAGGAAGTGTCAATTTGATGCCTGAGTATCGGTTTATATCTTATTTTGCCTCGGGCGCCAGTTTCTGTTTACAGTGCAGAAACACCACTACACAGGTAGCTGCAGTGAAGATACGGTACGCCAGCCGGTCGATAGGGAAAATTAAACTTCACACAACAGATAGTAATAATACACCAATAAACCTTACCTTAAGTACATTTATTATTCTAAGACCTACTATGTACACAGCTACAGAAATCTTTAAGTTGGCAAATGAGTAAAAGCACACATGCGGTGTAAACAAGCGGAGGGGTGAGCACAAGCGGTTAAAGGGTGCAAACGGGATGGAAACGTTTGCGGATACCAGGCGAGGAAGGAAATATTAAACAAATATCAAACAAATTTTAAGCAATTTGCTACTATTCAAATTACTCTTACACTTGGCTATTGTATATACACTACAAGCTGTAGCTGTTGTAATAAAGGACCCAAGCTGGAATAAAATTATGGTTAGCACGCCACACTGAAATAAAAGTATGGTTAGAGCTATGACGCAATTTGTCCTAACACGCCTGAAAGAGCAGGTCACATCGGACTAATAACTCATAGACCGGAGTCAGTAAAGCTAGAATAAAGGTATAACTAAGGCTATAACACAATCAGTACCAACCCGCCTGAACGACAGGTTATGTCTGACTAATTGTTTATAGTCCGGAGACAGTAAAGCTGGATTATGATTAAAGTATGATTAAAGCTATAAAACAATCGGTACCAACCCGCCTGAATGACAGGTCGTGCCTGACTAATTGTTTATAGTCTGGAGACAGTAAAGCTGGAATAAAAGTATGATTAAAGCTATGAAACAATCGCTACCAACTCGCCTGAATGACAGGTCGTGTCTGACTAATTGTTTATAGTCCAGGGACAGTAAAGCTGGAATAAAAGTATGATTAAAGCTATAAAACAACTCACCTGAATAGGTCTGACTAATTGTTAATAGTCCGGAGACAGTAGAGCTGGAATAAAAGTATAATTAAAACAGTAGTTACACAATAGCCAAGTCAATGTTCCCTACTCGGTGTCTAGCTTAGTTCCGCACAGGTCCTGGGCACGTCTACTTGGTTCAGGCTGTCAGCTGATACTAGTGTACTTGTTCACCATGTTGATTTCAAATATATAACGTGTATTATGGACTACAAATAATAGACCTATCGTATTACTTTTGTTTCTACTAGAAGTAAAAATACTTAAGTAGAGTTAATTGTGGAACTGGTTTTAGTATTCGCACATTTTATCAGTTGAGAAAATAGCATTGTAAATTATGCGTTTAGGCTCTAACTTGATCATCATTTTGATTTTGATTAGTTGAAGGATTTTAAATTAAATATCACAGATCAAAAAAGTAAGACTGTATGTCATTTTCAAATCAGTTTCGGCAGATTTCAAGCTGTCTCATCATTTCAAGGCTTAGCAAATTTATATCTTCTAAGTTATAAATTATCTATTGAGATAGACTTGAAAATTAAATTTAAAATTTCATTACAGGTATCTAAAAATCACCTGCTGAATAATATACAGCTATAACTTTATTTTTCTTTTATAAATAACTATCAAAAGAGTTCTACTCATAGCAACTATTTATTTGTGAACCTTATAAGTACCTACTTAATATGGCAAAGAGTTGATATTTTGATATGAACAATATTTTCTGAGAATACTCTTTATCGTGATTTTAAACATCATTAAAAAGTTAATGAAAAACTAGTGATTTGAAATTTACTGTTTACTACATTATTTTGCAGGTTACTGTACCAACAAAAATTTTTTGTAGAAGTTACTGATAAACTATGTACAAACTTCAGCCCTGGAAAAACATCATATTTAATTGCAGTTGGCTACTTAATAGCATATGTGCCTGAGCAAGTATTACTGATACAGTTTAAAAAGGTAAAATTAGTAACCTAGTTTAATATTTTAGTTTTTAACTCTTAGGTTAGATGTGAAGTTTCTGAAGAAGCCCAGGAATCATTTCAAGAGCATTTTTTCCCAATTTTAGTTTTAAATCGACTGAAATATGCTTCACTAAAGCACAGAAGGGCGGTAACTATACATTGCACGTGTAATCATGTTACCAGTGTAGGATGCTTTAATAAACTGACATTTATCAAGAATTAATTAACATAAGTTATCTGGCTTTACCACCTATTGAATCACCACAAACTGGTGATGATACAATCTAAAAAATAGATTTAAATAATTTAGTTAACAATTTGAGTAGGTAATGCATAAACATGCAAACGATATATATTTTTTTTTTGTTTGAATATGTTATTTTACCACTATATTTTTTACAAAAATTGCGACTGCAGTTTCGACTTGCTACCTATATAATTTTCAAATAATCTTGAATGAATTACAAATTGCCAAAGTAATCCAGATATATACCTAGATCTAGATAGATATATACCTATATCTATCTAGATAGGTATATGGATATAATAAAATAATTTTTGTAATATTAGTATATAGTTTTCTCCAAGATGTAAATAAGGGTAAGTATACAAGACCTAACTAATCACTTAAAAGTTGAAAGTGGTCAAAAAGTTGAAAAAGAATATATTTAATTTATTTATTTATTTATTTATTTATTTATTTATTAGAAAGAACAAAACAGGTCGTAACCTAGTTACATGTTTCTATATTAGCACTTAACTAAACACTTAGTACACACAACATATCGATACCTTTTTGCCAAAATATTGTAAGTCACTCACTAAATTTTACCTTAGGCTACTTACGACAATTCTGCCACTCTGCCTATTACAGTTCTGTTACTTACGATAAAATGTATGCAGTTATTTAACCGTCAAACATTTAAATACGCTTACATATTTATGGATCTATCTACCTCTGCCAAGATGTGTATTTGCATATTATACTTACGATAGATCCATAGTCATTTTCATGGAAAATGTCACTTACGATAGTTTGGCAAAAAGGTATCGATATATGTACCTAACAATGGGTGAAAGAAAGGAAAAAAAAGAAAAAACAAAATAACAAACAAATCAGACCAAAGTTTCTAGAACATATCATGAGACCATATAGAGATAATAAAAACTAATATACTTGATTTGATTTTCACCTGAATATCAGTTTAGAAATAGCATTTTTAAATTTAAATTCACTTACATCAAATATTTCATTTAAGATCTGATGTTGATATTTATTATATACACTGCACATATTATTTACTAAACTTTTATTTTTTGCTATATAAAATGTAATTTCTTTTGCACGTACGCGGTAATCGGGAATGTAAAGTTTAATTTGAGATAACAGGTATGGACTGTCTAATGTATTATTAAGCAACTTATACAAGAACATTAGTTCGTAGCGATGTCTTCTGTGTTCCAATTTTGTTATCCCAAATTCATTACGTAGAGGGTCGTAGAAGCCAAATCTGGGACTTTTGTATTTTTTATAGTACAGATACCTTATAAATTTATTCTGTATAGTTTCTATAGCTTTCGATAGCTTTGTCAAATTAGGATTCCAAATTCGTGACCCAAACTCAAGTTTACTTCGGACTAATAAATTATATATGTACTTTATACAATTAACATTTCTAAAGTCAAATGATGTTCGTTTGACAAAACCAAGTGCTTTATAAGCGTCTTTACAGATAACTTGAATGTGCTTCTGAAAACTCAAATCGGACTGAAAAATTATTCCCAAGTCTTTAACTTCCTTATAGAAGTTAAAGACTTCTATTAGACTATTCCTTTTACTTCCTCTCTAGAATGTATTTATTCATCATGTATATAAAATGTGCTGGGGTCTTAGATTTGCTAAATGTCATTACACTACACTTATTTAGATTAAAGTTCAATTTATTCTTAACAGACCAATTATATATTTTATCTATGTCATTTTGCAATTCCAGATGGTCATTAACACTTACAATTTTTTTGAACAATTTAAAGTCATCCGCATACAAGAGACTATTTGATGTTACGGTTTCAGGCAAATCATTTATAAAAATAAAGAATAACAGGGGACCTAAATTAGATCCCTGCGGCACCCCAGACTTTGCCAAAAAGTAACTCGAAACCTCACCACAATATGTTACGTACTGATTTCCATTCCGTAAATAGGAATCAAAAAAATTTAAAAGGTGATCACTCACCCCGTAAAAATATAATTTTGACAGCAACATATCATGGTCCACCTTATCAAATGCCTTGGCAAAGTCTGTATATACTACATCCATCTGACATTCTTCTTCAAAAGCAATTAAAATGTTTTCAACAAACGTCATCAAGTTGGTATCTATGGACCTATTTCTAGTGAATCCATGCTGCTCGAGGTTAATAAATTTTCTTACATGTCCATACATTTTTTCATACAATACGAATTCGTATAATTTGGATATAGAGTTAAGAACTGCCATCAGTCTGTAATTAAGAACTACATTTTTAGCATCTTTTTTATGAATTGGAGTAATTTTAGTTTTCTTAAAGTCGTTAGGAAATACGCCGGTTTCTAACGATTTTTGGAATATGATCATCAGTGGATATATTAGGAATTCCTTACATGCTTTGAAGACATAAGGCCACCTTTTGTAGAACAATGTAGGATTTTAATGCTGTTTATTTTAGGGAAACTATGGTTACTTGCTATACACTGATTTCCAAAAGAAGAGTAATTCTTTGATAATCAAAATGCTCACTGTATTGTTTTAAATTTTGTACCACTTTGTCCTATATAGATGCTATTACACTCTAAACAATTTATAAACTCCAGATTTGTCATATTGTCTTGAATTTACAAGATGGCTATAACTTATTACTTTCATTAAGTTTATACATCCAAGAAATAAAGAAAAATTCGGAGAAAAAACCAATGAATTAGAAGCAAAAGCTCGACACTCAGGGAAGATACTGTAACGAATTATACTGATTACTTCCCGATGGAGAAACTGAAGCAAGTCTATTTTCTGGAAAAGAAAAATTCAGGGTGGAAATCGTAAATAGACTTAGACTTATTGACCAATGAACTTGATCGATGCAGTGAGGCATATCATAACATAGTAGTTAAGTTTAAATTCTTATATGACATAGGTGACATGTCTAAGGAAAATGTAGACAGAGAAAGCCTGGACTTGGCATTAAAGTACTATAAAGACGATCTTGAAGAGGAACTAGTCAGTGAAAGCAATCAATTTAAAGAGTATTTGAAAACTTTGAAAACTGATAAAAATGTTAGCTGTCCAGAAATGATATACACGATAAAAAAATAGATAACCAAAAACCACCCAGAAATGATAACATAATATATATAATAGAAAAATCGATGATATGTTTCCCAATTTATATATTTCTTTGAGGTTATTTTTAACACTACCGATCACAAGTTGTGAAGCTGAAAGAGCCTTTTGGTTTTTTAACTGGCTTTAATAAAGAATAAGTACCGTACTCTTATCATTGATGAACGATTAAATTGCTTAACCATACTTGCCATAGACCACGATATTACAAGTGATATAAGCTGTGATAAGGCTATTCGAGAATTTTGAAGAGATCTAATACCTAAGTCTTCTTTGATATCTAAGAGAATGCGCATTTTGTTTAAAGGGTTTACTTTTTGTTTTTTTTTTAATAGAAAGGTTTATTTTGTTATATTCTAAATGTGTTGTTAATTACCTATTTACATAGTATTACTTGCATATCTGCAAAATGTTTTTAAAAGTAAAAGGTGACAACACCTTTTTCTCAAAAATTTTAAAGGTGCAACCTATTTAACTCTAAAAGTTTTTTACTTCTTGTTCTGAAGGGTTTATTATGAAGGCTTTCGAATGAACTAATCTTGGTAGTTCTTGCCAGTACTCAAGGATATGCCAAGCACCAGTTATGGTCCGACGAATTAAGAATCAGCTCCTTCCCTGGCTAAAGACCCTAAAGGCTTCATACCCTTCTTGACCGGAATGGCCTGGGACCCAGACCAACTTACTCCATTATTTCCTGCCCAAATGAGAGAGGCCTGCTGACAGCTCCATACCTTTTTGAGTTATAACGGTAGGAAATAAGAGCTTTAAGAGCTGCTTGGCTGTTTAAGAAGATTTTTATCAATTTGTGTGTAAGTTGCGTTTGTTCCAGCCTCTGGACACACTATTCGATGGCATATATTTCTGCATGATATATAGTTGCATAACTACCAAGGTTCGAGAAATCTTTGCCATTTGGTTGCAATTATACACTCCGGTTCCAACACCCATAAGTGTGTTGGAGCCATCTGTAAACCAACAACTATCTGCTCTCAATAGTTCAGCTTTACTCCGATCCCATTCGTATCTTCCTGGGAAAAGAATGTTAAAAGGCAGTTCATGGTTGGTCGTTACAGACATAACATCTGAAATAATCTCCAACGTGCTGTGACTTTTCATGTCATCCAACAGCCTATTGAATTCCAAGGACTTTGTAAGTTGAAACTGCAGTCACAATTTTTGTAAAAAAATATGTGACTGCACACTGAAATTATACATAGTGTGTTTAATTGTTCTACAAGATGTTTAATTACCACATAATAATGGTGTCCTCTTATCAACTTTTATGTAAAAAAAAATATTTTACTTGTTATATTTAAGTACTTAACTATCATTCTCTTAGATGATAATTAAGCAAATATTTTGTACCGGTGCCACATGAAGCCTAACTACACCACTGAACATGATGTATTTTTGTTACTTACTATTTATTTCTAATAAAACCAAAAAAATGTTTGGGGATTCAATGCTATATCACATCGATTTGATCCTAGAATTTTTGACCAAAACCATGATGGTAACAATAATTATGCCTGATAAATTTATTAAAAGTGTACCAGACAATGTTGACAAACAATACTACAGCATTTTTGAGTACATTGAACTGCAAAATTGAGAATATTTATGCAGATGTTATAATAGCAGTATTGATTATTATTGTTATTGTTTTTTTTTAATAATGCACAGGAAAATATTACAAATAACCAAAAATAATGATTAAGATAAAACTTACCATAGAAAGTAACGATAAATATATATTCTTGCATATAAAGATGATATGCATTTTACTATAGAATGTAACATATGAAGTAACGATGAGTAAAATAGTAAAGGTTGTAGTAATTATCCAAGCAATCTTGAAGAACTGAATTCAGTTTCTATCAGAAATAGATTATTGGGGAAACCTTTGGGATTGTCATCTGCATCAGTGTAATAATAATTATAATTTACCTTCCAAGGAAACAGAATAGGCACATGCCAGATGCAGTTTAAAGAAAATTGTAGAATAATTTTGGAAAACATCCTAGGGTTCTTACCAACCTGGAAAAGTTATAAAATTTATGAACAAAATGGCAAAAGTGAAAAATTGAAAACTAATTCGTTGAAATAGAATATCTAATAAAAAAGATACAATAGATTTACAAAGTAATCGCCAGTGGCCATAACAGCAAACAAACAATATTATAAAATTAACTGTAAAAAAGAAAAACAATATAGAATATACTAACGTTATTATGGTATATGTAGTTTTTATGTTAATTATGTATGTATTTGTATTTACTGCTATTGTTATACTTCTGCAATTATAAGACTTGCACAGTTATTTTGTAATATGGGGTTTACAGGTTCGTCCTCTGCCCATTTCACTATGTAATAAATAAATAAATGAATAAATAAATAACAAAATACGAACATTCAAAGTTCACTAATACCGGGATATCAAAAATTATCTTGGTCAAGGGTGGTTGTGGAATGTAAAACGTGTGTCTTACTATAAATTTGAAATAATTATGTCACTGTCACACTGGCATCATCAATAACCTACAAATTTCATACCTATTTATTTCAGTTATAAAACAATAATGAACTACAAATTATGAAATAACGGTTTTAGTAACAAGAAAAACTAAATTACAGTAATTGTTGGAAATGTCCCCCGTTTTGTTCGATGCACAAGTTGACGCGCCTCCTCATGCTGTGAAAAGCGTTTTGTAGCATTTCTGGCGTTATGGTTGCACATTGCTGAACAATTCTTTGTTGCAGTTCTTACAAATTATTTACCGGAGTTGCGAAAATCTTGTTTTTTAAGTAAGGAAATATAAAATAGTCCATAATTGTCAAACAAGGTGATCTCTCGGAGGAAACTCAACTTCTGTATGCAAACTTATCAGCCGGTCATCAAAAAACTCGCGGAGGAAAGCAATATTTTCTCGTGTAGTATGTGCTGTTGCACCGTCATGCTGGAAATAACCGTACCGAAGTTCATCATCGTTTAACTGTTGCACAAATTCAGCCAAAAAGTTGTGTCTGTACTTTTCTGCGTTGACGGTGAAATCGAAAAAAAATTGGCCCAATTATTCTTCTGCGAGAAACTGCCATCCAAACACCAATTTTTTGAGCATGCAGTGGCGATTCAGTAAAAACATGAGGGTTATCATTGCTCCACATTCGCATATTTTGAGAATTGATGTATCCCGAAAGGTGGAACCACGCTTCGTCAGAAAAAAAGTTTTAAGTCCAGAAGATCGTCATTCGTTAAATTATTGACAAACCAACGGCAGTAAGCAAAGCGTCTGGGGTGGTCTGCGGGCAGAAGAGCTTGATGTGCTTGCATCTTATATGGATGCATGTTCAAGTCTTTCTTTAAAATCTTATGACATGTTCCATAAGAAAGTCCAATTTCCTGAGAAAGACGTTTCAAAGGTTTTGCAGGCTCCTCTTCCATACGTTGACGAAGGTCATTGACAACTTCTTCTGTACGAACTCTTGGTCTACCAGCATCTTTTTTATGAGTCACACAACCAGTTTCGCGAAACACTTCCACACAATTTGTAAGGCACGCATAAAAATTGTCCGGTAATATTGCCACGTTTGGGAAGTGCTCTCGAAAATTATCCAAACATAAACGTTGACTGTATTGCCTATTTCCATTAAATAGCGCACCCGTTCGAAAATAGGCTTCAATCATGAAAATTTTGTGCTGTGTGGTAAGAGGCATGATTCAAAAACTGGATTAGAAAATTTCAGCACAATGACTTGACAGATTCTGACACAACAAAACATATTCAAAAATTTAGAGTAAGACACACGTTTTACATTCCACAACCACCCTTGACCAAGATAATTTTTGATATCCCGGTACTTCATATCATTTATATACTAATATATGTTGCCTAAGCAGATACATTCGTGGAAATTGGAATCGACTCACCGAAAACTGTAGTCATTTTTGTACGGTTGTATTTTCTAAATGCTTTTATCAATTTGACTAATTTTTTTTTATTTCATTCAGCCATTCTTGGACTGTAATGTAGGGTAGGTCAATTGTCACTAGTGTTTATGTCTGCGATATCTGTGCCATGCTTTCGATATCATACTACTTTGCATTATTTGCAGTCTTTCAGCCACATTTATTTGTAATAAACCACTTTACAGCATACCAATGGCTCGATTAAGTTTGTGAACATTAGTTTTAGGCATTTTAGGAAACTTATTCCCACCTGTTTAACACAAAAAATATGTACTCACTATTAATAATTGCCAAGTGACAAGTGACAGGATCGATTTTCATTTCAAAGCCAACTTGCTTTATTTTAAAAAATCGACACCTGTAATTAGTCACAAATGCATTGGTTTACAAAAACCGCTATAATTTGGAAACCAATCTAGGTAGAAAGGATTTTCAAAAAACATTTTTTTTAGCACAAATAAAACTATCTTTTGACACAATAAAAATTATTTCCCCACTTTGCGTGCATCCCAAATACCTGCTTACATTTTGGTAAAAAAACACGTTCCTACACATCACCCTGTACATATTCTTTAACTATATTATATCACAATTGACCTACTCTACATTACAGTCCAAGAATGGCTTAACGAAATAAAAAAAAAATTGGTCAAATTTATAGAAGCTTTTAGAAAATATAACTGTACAAAAATGACTAGTTTTAGTTGAGTCGTTTCCAATTTCCACGAGTGTATTTAAATTTGTTTAAGGCAGGACTAGATTTAATATTATTTGTCAGCTTATTATATTGTCAAGACCTTTAAAAACAGTGAATTAATATGGTATTCATGAACATCATGGTGAAAGAAAATATAATCTAATAAATATAGGGTGTACCACGTAGATTTTCAATTAACCATTTCTAGAACACAACGCAGACTAGAATTGCAATTCTCTATCAATTAAAAATATTGCCATTGAGGTACTGATGTCAACTCACTTATTCCACTTTTTTCCACGTTCTGTGGATTCCACGAGTGGAATCCACGTTTTTGGATTCCATTCAAATCTGAAGGTAAGTTTCATAAGTATGCTATATCCTTATTCTTAATCGTTTTCGAGATATTTTCATTTTTTCAAAAATTTCTCAAAGAACATTGTTACATTTATCCCGTTCAGTTTGTAATCTAACTGAAATGTACCTAATGAACCTAACCCACTGAAATGTATTGGAACATATAGAAAATATGAAAGCCAGTACATATTACACAGGGTTTCAAAAATGGGCCGAGCCAATAACTACACATCTTGTAAATAGAACACCCTGTGTTTTATAATGTTAACCTATGTACTTTTTAACTTTTTCGATTGGTATTAACATTCCCTATATCTAAATTCCACCCCTGTGAAGATATTTAGACATTATTGCAGGAAAGAGAATAATCGGTCAGTTAGCTGTAGGTTAGCTATGAAACGAAACATTTAAGAGTCACC
Organism: Pogonocherus hispidulus; assembly: GCA_963924545.1. Lineage (NCBI taxonomy): Eukaryota > Metazoa > Arthropoda > Insecta > Coleoptera > Cerambycidae > Pogonocherus > Pogonocherus hispidulus. The sequence goes on from OZ004695.1 coordinate 39,323,934, forward strand.
TAATGTCACTATTTATTTAGCTAAGTGTCTATCATTGTGTTCTTGTTATCATTCTAGTAAATGGTCGATATTGTAAATGTTTATAATAAATGCATTGTGTATTAGTTGTATCATTTACTTCAAACAGTTCAATTGTTATACTTCTGTCGGGTTCATTTTCACTGTTTTAATGAGTAATATTAAAACAATGGTATTTCAGCACAAAAATACCTAAATAATTGAAACAATCCTAAAAAACTATTAAAATTTATGTCAATCAAATATTTGGAATTTGATCCACAATATTAAAATAGGATAAAATGCATTCCAATGTTTAAATTTATTTCTATTAACATTAACAACTTTCGCTCATGATAAACTTTTGTATTTTGAGTATAAAAAGCACAAATTTTTTTAAATTTAGAAAGTGAAAGACGTGAATGTCTCAAAATTAATGTATTGAAGACTCTCTTCGAAGACAATTATTGTCCGCAAAAATTGCACAATCTGAAGATGTTTAAATGTTTCCTTTCATAGCCAACCTAAAAGCTAACTGACCACTTATTCTCGTTCCCGCAATAATGTCCAAATATCTTCAAATCGGTGAAATTTAGGTATGGGGAATGTTAATACCAGTCGAAAGTGAATTAAAAAGTACATAGGTTATCATTATAAACACAGTCAATTTTGACACCCTGTGTAATTTACACTTTTAGTGTAAATAGGTTTCATATATTTTACATATTTCGATACATTTCAGTGTTACTTTCTTAAAATTTCCAGTGTTTAGGTTACAAACTGAAAGATATAGAGTGCCATAAATGATAACTATGTTCTTTAGAAATTTTTGAAGACATCAAAATATCTTGAAAACAATTAAGAATAAGAATAGGGTATGCTTATGAAACTTACCTTCAAATTTGACGTGGAATCCAAAAACGTAATAAAAAATCGTAAAAAATAGCATATTCCACTTGAAATAAGCAAGTTCACATCGACTCCGGTGGAACCGGAAGTCACGCCTAAATCCCAATATTTTTAATCAACAGAAAATTGCGAGAAATCCCTGTATAAAAATTTTTAGAATTCCAGTACGTGTATTATTCTAGAAATGTCTAATTGAAGGTCTAGGTGGTACACCCTGTATATAATATATGTATGAGATAAATGTATATAATAAATTTTAATAAGTCAAGATTTTTTATGTTCATCAAAAATCAGAGTCCTTTGTAAAATATTCATTACAAATGCAGCTTATAGTTTGGATTTCTAAACTGTTATCGTCAATATGAACTTGAAACTATAAATTTTGCTAAACTAAAGTTACTTAAAAAATTGTCTCGGCATTCCCATTTTTTTAAATATACAGGGTGTCCACCTAGTGCGCGGAAGTTCAATATCTAGATTAGCAAAGGAGATATTTTAAATTTTTTTCTGCAGTGTTGCCTAATTTCTCAAGCTCCACAAAATAAAAATAAATTCGGATGTACACGGTGTTCCGTTTATTCTGTACAGGCACTCACTTTGTTATTTTAAATAGCAACCTATATTTTTTATTATTTTATCAAATTCTACATGATAAATTAAGGACAGTTTGTCTAAAGCACCCCTATCAAAATATTGATAGTTTTCGAGATATCCGACTTGAATTTTTTTTCTTAAAATTAGTCACTTTTTATACATGAAACATTTTGGTTGTGTGACCAGCTAGAAACGATTTTTTTTTGGGATACTGTAGAGGGAGGATGGCTCTTTCGAAAGATGTATCAAAAGTTGAACTGCAATATACAGAGTGCAAAAAAAATTGTGTCAAATATGACAAACGAAAATTTCCAAAACCTCCACTAATTCAAATGGAACACCCTGTATTTTATTAAACCATGAAATTCACTTCGATTGGCCCTACAATTTTCCAATACCTTTCCCTATACCTGAGTTGTGTAGTTTTTGCAAAAAACGTATTTTTATGGAAAACATCGAAATTGGCTCGTGTTTCTTTATCGAAATAAACGTAGTAAGCGCCTGTCAGGATGAACGACTGTCATAATAGTTTTACCAGTCTTGTCGCAGTAAGTTTACATGTCATTTCTTCTACAACAATAGAGAGTTTTTGAACCCCTTAAATTTTAGCACGTCGTTATCGTTATGCTGCGCATGCGCAGTGTCAAAAATAGTATCATTTTCGGCACTGCGCATGCTCAGAATAACCATAACGATAACGTAAATTTTAAGGGGTTCAAAAACTCCCTATTCACGTACAAAACTACAGTAATTAAAAATATTGAATCATTCAAAGGAAGAGTTGGTAAATATGGTGTACACTCTAGGTTCTAGGACAAGCTCATGGCAATTGTTTGCTAGCAAGTCGTTTTTACAAGGAAAATCATCCAGATTTACAACGATTCCCCCATACTGACTGCTTCGTAAGTTTGAAGGAAAGATTTGAAAGAACAGGCAATGCAAATTATGATAAAACTACCAGGAGATATAAAAGTAGCAACGAGGAAAATCAATTCAATATTGTGGCGTCTGTTATTGAAAATCTAAATATTAGTGTCAGGAAAATTAGTAATGACATCGGAGTTTCTAAAAGTTTAACAAATAAAATATTGAAAAAATTTAAGTTTTGTCCCTATCACAAGCGAATACCACCAATCATTGACGCATCAGACAATATTCAAATAAATTTTCAACATAGAATTGTACTTTGTGTAGAAAACAACGGCGGACATTTTGAACATTTAATTTAAGATAAATTAAAAAGTGAATGAACTGATATTTATTTCCTCCACTTTAGTTAGTTACCACAATATTCAATTGATTATCCTCTTTGCTAGCTTGAAGTCTTCTCATAATCCGCATTTGCCGTTCTTTAAAATATTTCCTTCAAGCCTGCAAAGCAGTCAATATGAGGGAATATTTGTAAATCTGAATAATATCCTTGAAAAAAGATGTTGATAAATAACTTATAATAAAATAGTCGGGAACTATAATTTACCAATTCTTCATAAAGTGTAATAATTATGTAGTTTTTTTCTCTTTGTAAATAAAGTATTAATTTCCATAGCCTTTTATTTATTAAAATATTTAATTTTGGCTGTTTTAAGAATTTGTACTCTAAAAATCTAAATATCTATAAATTTTAAGGAAAGGCGCTTAATATGTTTATTTCGATAAAGAAACGCGGGCAATTCCGATGTTTTCCATAAAAATGCAAAAACTACACAACTTAGGTATAGGGAAAGCTATTGCAAATATTGTAGGGTCTGTCGAAGTGCATTTCATGGTTTAATAAAATACAGGGGGTTCCATTTGAATTAGTGGAGATTTTGGAAATTTTCGTTTGTCATATTTGACACAATGTTTTTTGCACTCTGTATATTGCAGTTAATCTTTTGATACATCTTTCGAAAGAGTCATCCTCCCTCTACAGTGTCCCAAAAAAAATTCTTTCTAGCTGCTCAAACAACCAAAATGTTTCATGTATAAAAATGACTAATTTTAAGAAAAAAAAATTCAAGTCAGATATCTCGAAAACTATCGATATTTTGATAGGGGTGCGTTAGACAAACTGTCCTTAATTTATCATGTGGAATTCGATAAAATAATAAAAAACATAGGTTGCTATTTAAAATAACAAAGTGAGTGCCTGTACAGAATAAACTGAAAACCCTGTACATCCGAATTTATTTTTATTTTGTGGAGCTTGAGAACTTAGGCATCGCTGTAAAAAAAAACTTTAAATATCTCCTTTGCTAACCTAGATATTGGACTTCCACACACTAGGTGGACACCCTGTATAGTAATATTCTATATGTTTCTGATCTTGTTTTAATCATGTCTTTTTATTTATTTAATTCATGTTACTGTCTGTCATGTTATTGTCTGCAATATATCTTAGCACTATTGCTGAAAACTGTTCGTTAATGTATCTTGAAGGGTTTCTATTTTATTTTTATTTTCATGCGAATCTTGTATAACTAGTTTAAACAAATACATTTATTTATTTTATCTTTAATCTTAAATGATAAGTATATCTACTGTATTAGTGCATATATCTAAATAATTTTAGGTTTTAAAGTTAGTAATTTTGTGTTTGGAACAATGCAATGATCCAGAAGTGTTATGTACGATATTAAAAAGAATAAATAACTTTGTTATAAACAATGATCCGATACTGCAAGACAACTTAGGAGATTTTTTATTAAGAATATTGAAACTTACAGCATATGAACACTCAATGGTAAGTTGATTTGTTAAGTTTTATTGTTAGTTTAGTAAATAATGATTAGTACTAATTAAGTACTTACATTAAAAAGATATGATTCATAGAATTGAATTCAAGTAATTCAGGAAAGTTCAAGAACATAAATTAAATATTATTATAAAAACAAGTAAAATATGTCAAAAACTATAAAGAATGGTGTATTCGTTCTGTATATTTGTAACTAAAGGCAATAGAGAAAATATTTAATTTAATTGAATATCTTCATCTTACAAACACAACTAGATAATTACATTTAAGAGATTTAGAACTAAACACTAGGGACTATAACTAAGATAAAACACACACACTTATACAAAGGAATCTAAAGTATTTTAAGAGTTAAAGTATCCTTGGTTGTACAGTTAAAAAGGTCAAAATCATACTTATGCTGACACAGAGTACATTGGTGGAGCATAAACTCCAATGGCGAGCATGCCTTTATTTTATATTAGTAATGAATTTTACTTGTTTATCAATTCTCAGATATATCTTAGGTACATTAAACTTAATGAAATTGACTAGCTGATGGTTAGTATATTTTTTGTTGTTTACAATATAGTACACAAACATCACAGGTTGGATCTCTCTTCTTACTGATAAAGTTTGTGAAATTTGAAAGTATCTAACATAGAACTGTATGAGATTAAAGAGGGGTAGGTATTATTCTTCCTTAAATAGAGATATCTCAAGAATCTTTTTTGACTGAGATCATTGTTGGAATCAGCTTGTGATGACCAAATTACTGAGGCATACTCAATATGTGGACGAACTAAAGAATTGTACAAGGTGGCCCGTTTAATATGGGCCTATACCTTATCTCAGAAACTATAAGTCCCATGAAAAAAAAATTATATGAAATTGTTTTTTTCAAAGTTATCTTCAATTGTTTAATATTTTCTAATTTATAACCTGTTTATATACAGGGCGATGAACTAAAGTTCCCTTTTTTTAAATAGCACACCCTATATGTTATTACATTTTCAGAAAACCCTTCTAAAGACAAGTTCAATGATATATGACATGATGGGTCTGACGCCCACCATTTCGGAGTTATTGAGAATTATCTTCAGGAAATAGCCCATATTAAAATCATGCTAGAAAAGTTAATAATTAAGTTTTTGAGCATTAACTTGCGCCAAAAGATTTCTAATCTTATTGACTTTATTATGTAATTACTCAATATTCAGTTTAAAAAAAAAAATTTACCGTGTTGCCACATTTCGATAACCATAAATTCTCACGATTTTTTCAAATGGAACACCCTGTATATTGTTACATTTCTAGAAAGCCCTTCTGTCGACAAATTCAGAGATATATGATATGATGGGTTTGTATCCCATCGTTTCTGAATGATTATTTTCAGAATATGGGACTTTAATATTGGCTATTTCCCGAAGATAATACTCAATAACTCCGAAACGGTGAGCATCAGACCTATCATATTATATATCATTGAACTTGTCTTTAGAAGGGCTTTCTGAAAATATAATAATATATAGGGTGCGCTACTTAAAAAAGGTATTATCTTCGGGAAATAGCCAGTATTAAAATCCCATATTCTGAGGATAATCATTCAGAAACAATGGGATACAAACCCATCATATCATATATCTCTGAATTTGTCGATAGAAGGGCTTTCTAGAAATATAACAATATACAGGGTGTTCCATTTGAAAAAATCGTGAGAATTTATGGTTTTCGAAATGTGGCAACACGGTAAATTTTTTTTTATAAACTGAATATTGAGTAATTACATAATAAAGTCAATAAGATTAGAAATCTTTTGGCGCAAGTTAATGCTCAAAAACTTAATTATTAACTTTTCTAGCACGATTTTAATATGGGCTATTTCCTGAAGATAATTCTCAATAACTCCGAAACGGTGGGCGTTAGACCCATCATGTCATATATCATTAAACTTGTCTTTAGAAGGGCTTTCTGAAAATGTAATAATATATAGGGTGTGCTATTTAAAAAAAAGGAACTTTAGTTCATCGCCCTGTATATAAACAGATTATAAATTTGAAAATATTAAAAAATTGAAGATAACTTTGAAAAAAACAATTTCATATAATTTTTTTTTCGATGGGAGTTGTAGTTTCTGAGATAAGGTATAGGCCCATGTTAAACGGGCCACCTTGTACAATAGTATGATGGTTTAAATTTTAGTAAATATTTTTGAATTTCTTATTACAAAACCAAGTGCTCTAAACGCCTTATTAACAGCAAGTTGGTAATGTTGGTTGAGTTTTAAATTGGTTTGCATAACAACACCTTAAATCCTTTACATTATCCCTTTTTTTAAGGATTTTATAATTTGTTGAATAATAGTACGGAATGGTTCTAATTTTCTTAGTGTATATAACTGTACAACACTTATCCACGTTAAGAAACGTTTTATTATTTTTAAACCATTCTGACACTGAATGTAAATCTTGCTGTAAACACTTACAGTCTTCAGTTGTAGTAATAGTCTTAAATATTTAAAAATCATCTGCAAACAGTAAACACACTGAATTCTTAATAACATCAGGCAATTTAGTAATAAACAAGGTGAAGAGTATAGGACCCAGATTACTCCCCTGGGGCATGCCAGAAGTTGTAACAAATTCAACTGAAAGATGCTTTCCTACTTTCACTACCTGTATTCTTGAGGACAAATAAGATTTTAGAAAAAGCCAAGCCTCTAGAGAAACCCAGTTGAGCAAGCTTGGATAATAGGAGTAAGTGATCCACCTTATCAAAGGCCTTTACACAGTCCGTGTAGACTGCATCCAGTTGTTTATTTATCAATTATTACCCTTGATACATGACAAGTAAATACACATAGGTTAGATATGGTAGATCTGCTACCGACAAATCCATGTCGTTGATTAGAGATTTCATGTTCAAACTTATTGATATCCTCACAAATAATCAATTCAAATATCTTTGCCACTGATTTTAATAAATAATAAGATAATAATTTTCAATACTAGAAACACTTCCAGATTTGTGAACTGGAGTTATGATTACTTTTTTTAATTCATCAGGAAAAATCTTATTAATAATAGACATCTGAAATATATGAGCAATAGGCTTTGCTAAATATTCTGCAGTGGCTTTATAAATGTAAGAAGGTTATCACTACCTGTACTTTTTTGGGCTTTAATTTTTTTATACTCTTTTTGACCACTTCTGATATCAATGGAAATTCAAAATTTCACCATTCGTGCTCCATCAATATTACTGTCAGCATTTATAGATGAAGGCTTATATATTGTTGAAAAATATTGGCCAAAGGCATATCTACAGAATTTTCTAAATCATTTCCATTGAAAGTTATTTCACTGGGGATACCTCTGGTTGCTGTTTTAGGTCTTATAAAATTCCAAAAACATTTGGATCTGATTTTGCTTTCCTCAAAACTTTTTTGAAAATTTTTTAATTCACAGGGAGTAACAGTTCTAAGATTCCTATACTCGATACACATTGTCATTCCCACCCCCCCCCATTACTAATAATCTTATGTAGACGATTTTTGTATCTTATTTTCCATTTTAAATCTGCATAAATGCAGATCTGAAAATTCCTCAATCTCAGACTAGTCACTTAATTGATTAATTGATACAAAAGACGGAAATCGCCTTTTGCATAGTCATGAGAGAAAAATTTTGTCTTTTCCTCACTTAAGTCTGAACAAACTGAATCTACTAATATACATATTTCCAGACTTGGGTGATATAGATCCTCATTAAGTAAAGAGACTTGGGTTCTTTGTAACTGAGTTACATTCATATTAGACAGGAGAAGATCTAATTTCCTGTTCATATTATTAGTTATTATATTATATTGATATAAATCATTAATACTAAGATATTAATAGGTAATGCCAATAAACCCATAAATGATAATAAGAATAACAATAAAGTACAGGTAGTCACATCTCAAGAAAGAAAAAAAAACTTTAGTATTTATAGAAACCTGGGTAGTCTTCCCACCTAAGATGGATTCTACAAATCCATTAAAATTTCTTCTTTTAGTGAAGGGGACCGCAATGGTCTTATCCAGATCAACAGACAGTACTTTCCAGCTATACCAATCGTTTATCAGTCTCAGCGCTCTTTGCATTGTCTCAGCATACTTTGCATTAGCTCCAAGACCATATTAGTATGTTTCCCAACCATGAGAAGAACCAAGTCATTCGCATAGCCTTGTGTATAGAGGAGGAATGACAGCATTTATAGATATAGAATCTTAGGAATAACTGAAAGGCGCAATTCTTTACAAAATTCTACAAATATCAGAAATTTTTTCTGAGACGGAAATGTTCTAGTGCCTGCATCTACAGTTAAAAGGCGCATATATGCACGTGGCCTACATGCGTATAGGTCGTTCAAACATCCCCGAATTTCTGTCGCAAATCGAGCAAACAGATTGAACTGGGCCAGAGAACATGTTAACAGAGAGAACATGGGGATTGCAACAATGGGATTACTGTCTTTTTGCAGATGAATACCGAATATGTCTATTTCTTGATGACAGTCGAATCCACATCTGACGTGCAAGAGGCGAAAGGTTTTTAGAGGGGCATGGAGTTGAAAGAGTTAATAATTTTGATGGAGGTTTTCTTACAGTATAGGGTTCCATATATAGAGGAGGCAGAAGCCAAATTTGTGTCTTTATTAACCAAACTGTAAACAGCCAACGTTACTTGCATATTTTACAGCAGCATGTTCCACCAGTTGCTAATATTATTGGCCCACATTTTATTTACTTGGGTGACAATGCTAGACCTCACAGAGCTGCAGTTGTTAATGATTTTTTTTTTTTTGAGCAAAATAACTTAAGCTGTATGGACTGGCTCCCAACATCACCAGATGCTAATCCCATAGAGCATATATAGGATTACCTGAAACAAAAAATAAAAAAAACGCCCAGAAGCCATAATAAATCTACAACAATTACAGATTATTGTGGAAGAGGAATGGAATAAAATACCACAAAAGATTATAGACAATGTCATTGACAGTTCACCAAATCTTTGCCAAGCAATCATACCGTCCCGAGGTGGTCCTACCTATTATTAAGATTTCAGAGTTTTCCTTTCATTGTTTTTTAGGTACTACTATAGGTATATAAAATATAGGGTGATTGACAAATTTCCACCACTTTCACCAGATGCCAGAGACAAATGTAAATATGGCATAGAAAACACACTGCAACAAAATACCCTGTATTAAAAAAGTTGTATAGCTAATATTAGCCTATTAAAACTAATCTTATAGAGGAAAAACCGACAATTCAAACAAGACCAAAATCACAAAGATAGTTTAAAAGTTACAGGACTTTGAAGTTTGTGATAATTTAGGGTGGCCCATTTCAAGTGATCGAGAGTGTAGTTAGTAAAAATTATAGTTAGTCCTTCGGAGATACAGTAGTAAAAAATAAATTGTGTCATTGAAACAAGTACAAATAGTAGAAAAGAATTTAATGTTTTAACTAACTATTAATATCAACTATTAACATTGACATCTTCAAAAAAAGGTGGATATTGTACAAGGTGTTCCATTTAAAATGAAAAACTTGGTTATAAGACAGAATTACCTAACAGCCTGTAATCGAACCAGAATTATTTAAAGTTTCCAATGATTTTTAAATAATGCAAAAACTTGTCAACTATTGACAGGTTTTCCAAATTTGTTAAACATTTTTTAATAATTTATTTATTTGTTTTTTTTTTACCAAATACCAAACAATCTAATTATGTTCCTTACAATTTAGGCCAAATGTTAATTGTATAATATGTTGGTAATCTGTGTCAAAAGTTAAAATAATGTGAAACTTTTTTCTTTCAGAATGTTCGAATTGCAGCACTGCAATCATTGAATCATTTTGCTTCTCTTCCGCTATATAGAATTTTACCATTCAAACAGAAAGTGTTACATCAGTTAGGATTTTGTATTGATGACAAAAAAAGGCTTGTAAGGAAAGAAGCTATGGAAACACGAACTCTCTGGTTCCTCCTCGATGCACCAATATAAATTTAATTTTATTAATCATATTTATATACTTATATACTTACTAAATAAAGGATATAAAAAATTAAGGTAACTTTTATTATATAATGAATGCTTCAGTTATACAGTAAATTATTTTTTAAACTGAGAATCATCATTTCTGATAAAATAGAAGTAGCTAACTTTTCACTTTTCGTAAATTAGAAAGGAAGATTTAAGACAAAGCAAACTGCCATATTCATATTGTCACATATAGTTTCCCTATTTTAAATGGAATAAATAATTTGATTGTATATTATTTGAATCCTATTCATAATTTAAGCTTTTGTCAAGTTTACCAATCAGAGTAGCCATTTTATAAATGCTTTTAAATGTTTTTTGTCTAGTTTATCAAAATGGCATTGAAATTATCTGCTGTAGCAAATGAGAATGTTATTTTAGAAATGGAAAAAGGTATATTAATAGAAGAACCCTTAACTTCACACAGGTGCTTCCAGTACTTTTCAATTATATACAGGGTTGAATTTCCAGTAGTATGCTATGAAAATGACAGCTAATAATATTATTAATAACAAGAGAGTTGGAATGCATTAGAGAGTGAATGTTGAACGTGATATTGTCTCCAAGATCTAAATTGTTTGTCCACGTTAGAAATTGTTCAAACTGTGCCCGTAATTCTATCTTGAATTTTTGATCTTATCTTAAATTATGTTTTATAAAACAAATTAGAAAATTATGGAGAAAATTCAAATTAACTGAATGCAAAATAAGGTTCTTATTTTACCAGCACAGAGCTGATAAAACAAGTTTCAATCAAATTTAGCCACATCAAAACTGACAAGCTTGTAATATTATTTAATTTATTTTATTGTGTTTAGTTAGAATTTTATAATGTTTAAATGTATAACAAAACCTCTCACTTTCAGTAACTTTTCATTTTAGTGGATTTCTAGTAATTTTTGTTAACCGGTTGGTAGAAACTGGCTAAATTTAATATTTTTCGAGTTATTAATGTTTTTCCAAAAAATTTGACAGAAAAGCTTATCAAAAAAAAAAAAATGTTTTTCTCGGTAATTATCATTAGCAGAATGTCGACATTTTTATGGGAGCAAGAGAAGACATTGGGGATAATATACATGGGGACTGTGAATAATATAAAAACTTCTTTTCAAATATTTCACAGGAAAGTCGTAATTGGCCACATTCTATGACTAAGCGTAAACACCAAAATGTCGATTTTTTTAAATATCATACCCTATAACTAATTACATTGATCGATAGAAAGTAAAACTAGGCATAAACACCAAAATGTTGATTTTTTGTAAATATCATGCCCTATAACCGAATATTACATTGAACGGTAGAAAATAAAATTCCCAGTGCTTATTTTTTATTTTTTACTTCTTAAGTAACTAAATGATAGACACCAACAGAGTAATTTATCACTAAAATACGACGTATGATTAGTAGACACCTAGCCTAGATTTTCAATATGAATGAATTAATGATTGATTGTATTTTTCAAATCAATTACAAATCAGAGAATTAACAACAATACATATACAATATAATACCTTGAAAAGTAATAATTACTTATAGTGAGCTTTTGTATGTGATACATAGCACAATACTAAAAGTATAAACCTTGTCCAGAATGTGCTACCGTACACATACATATACCTACACTTATACTCATAATCATGATACAACTACACAGATATGCCAATGCGCATGGGGGCCTGGTCTATCGATTGATCGTGACGTTAGTTATGAGCAAAAACAATTGATAAACACGAAAATAATTATATCACTGCCCTTAAGGTATTTGAATTTTCGCATCCCATCGCCATTTTTGCATCCCGAAACACGTCATGCGCAGAACAAACGAAAGTTATGAGCATATCAGTGTAGTTGTATCATGCTCATAATTAGATTTAAACTTAATTTAAATAAAAAAAATATATATAATAAAATAAATTAATTATACTTAAATATACTTACAGTTCATGAAAGGAAAAACAATAGACACAGATCGTGAAAGTGATTTTATGAGACATTTAAAGAATGCTACTACATGTTCAAGTAGGCATTATTCATTGTATTTAAAAATATTTCTTTATAATGTATATCTTTTTATATCTACTATTTGCTGAAACACAGCACGCATATTTGAAAGAATCCATTTTTTTATTTTCTTTTTAAACATGACAATTGAATTTAATGCTTTCAATTCAAAGAGAACAGAGTTATATATTTTAGGACTTAGACAGTAGGATGATCTTTGCACTACAGATCAGTGGCGGCTCGTGGGTCAGTAGCCACGTGGATCAGTGGTCAAGCAGACAAATACTAAGCGGCGAATTCGCCATCCAAAAGTTCTTTAAAATTGCCACGATTGTCCGAACACTCCGATTCTGCTACTGAACTTAACCAGGATACAATTGAAGAAGTCCTAAATGCAATACCTGAAAGTGAAGGTAAGTTACAAAAATTTAAATTGCTAGATTTTACAGAGCTTAAGAAAATTATTAGGGAAATGAAAAATAAAAAAAGCAGTGTAGACGGGATAAATACTGAAATATTAAAATTAGCCTAATCAGTTATCGGAAACCGATTTTTACACCTAATTAATAATAGTTTAGAAACTGGTACGTTTCCTGAAACATGGAAATTATCTACAATTATTCCTATCGAAAAAGTAATAAATACTGATAGAGGTGAGGAATATAGACCTATCAATACAGTACCAACCTATGAAAAATTATTAGAATTGATTGTAAATAAGCAGATAATAGAATATATTGAAGACAACAAGTTGTTAACTAAATATCAAGCCGGCTTCAGAAAAAGGAACTCTTGTGAAAGTGCCCTACAGACAGTGTTATTAAATTGGAAAGTGGCTTTGGAAGAGAAGAAAGTTATTGGAGTAATATTTTTAGACTTTAAAAGAGCCTTTGAAAGAATTAGCAGAACATTATTATTGATGAAGTTTAAAAAATATGGATTTGGCCCAAGTATAATAAGATGGCTTGAAGAATACCTACATAACGGTACTCAGATTACCAAGTATAATAACAACATATCCTCAACATTGACATCTAGCATTGGAATTCCGCAGGGGACAGTACTTGGACCTAATCTCTTCATATTATACATCAACGATATAGTGACAAACTTAAGAAATTGTGATATTCAGTTATTTGCAGATGACACTTTGTTATATGTTATTGGTAATGATGTACAAAATATAGTAAACATATTAAATGATAACCTTTTGAAAATTTGTAAATGGTTAAAAAATAATAGTTTGGCTGTGAATATTCAAAAAACTAAGTTCATGTTGATAAAAAGTAGATATAACTTAACTGACATAAATAATAATCATACAGGAATTTATATAAATAGGTCTATTTAAAAGGACGTCATCGTTAAATTGTTTAATATATAGTCTGGAATTTTTCCTCAAACCGTCTTCGATTGTATTGGGGTTGTTTCTAAATTCTGCGAAAATTAATGCACACCGTATATGTTCTAAAGAAGCATCGTGCTTACGACAGCCTCGCGGAACATTCCCAAAATTGTTAAATCCCTCCTTATTCCACACGCCTAATTTTTTTACGCCCACAATTAAACACGGCATACAAAAAAAAAAATAAATACTTCCACACAACCACTTATACTCCGAATACCACTCATTCCGAACGAACACTTTGTCTTTACCTTCTTTTTGAAATTGAGAGAAGGCACAGGTCTCACAATTTAAAAAATATTTTTTGTCCTCATTCTTCCATCTACAAAATGGTGTTTCTAATAAAACACAAACCGGATCATACATAGAATACATTTCTACGATTGATAGAAAACAATGATTATTTATTATTATAAGAATTTTTTAACCGGCGCGGCGTCACGTATAGAGGCAAACTGGCCAGGACGGTAGGAGTGATGTAAAGCGCTATCGAAATCCGCGGCACTCATTCGCCCACAGGACAGTTTAGTCACGTATCGGCTGCATTGTTGCCATGGTAACCGCCGTTCCAACTGTCGCAGAAATACCACCTGATAGCGATCTGCGTCACTTGCTTATTATAGGAAGGGAACGGTACGGGGTTTAATGTTCGCTCTCGACGAAAGCGATGTTTTTTTAGAAGGCGTTCAGCGAGCAACATTTTATAATTATTATTCTGTTTATTACCTATATAAATATATCTATTATCTATATAAATGTAAATATATCTAAATTACAAAATTTATATGAAATTAAAAATAATTTTAAATGATACAACCAGACATGGATATTTTAGGTGAAGCGGCGCGTCACCTGGCGAGCCGCCACTGCTACAGATTCAACAGTAAAGGGTACTACTAATACCTTATCATTATTCCTAGTCGAATAAGTTGTCAATGTAATATAGTTGCCTATGTAATATCAAGAACATTCGCCAATTTATGCAACACATTACTGAGGTATGTAATTTTCTTATTAAATATGATTTTAATCACCCATTTTTGTATTATTTCCAACCTTTTTATTTTATTACTATAAGCCCCTCCCCAAGCAATGCATGATGCCATACCTAAATTGAGATTGCACAAGTCCATAGTAGATGCAAATAGTAGTAGTCTAGCATTTTTTAAGATACTTGAATTTTGGTAATAAGCTCCTTATTTTAATTATTAATTTATTTATATGAACTTTCCATGATAAAGTACTGTCAATATACAGCCCTAAGTATTTTATATCATTGACTTGCGGTCATGATATAATGACCGCAATGATATGATGATATACATGATATTTCAATGATTGTCCCTTTACACTTTATTTTCAGTGAGACTTTATTTGGCAATCTAGTTTTCCTGGCCGCCAAAGGGAGAAATTTTGTTTTACTAAAGTTAATCGTTAACAGTCTCGAGTCGAACGAACGTGTCTGTGGTATAAAATATTGCCGTATCATCGGCAAATCCTACGGTTCGTAGTTCAATTGAACCACGAGTACACACAGAAAACAAGTTATAACATATACCTATATTAGCACTGTTCCTTGAGGAACGCCAAACGAACGATTTTGAAGTCACTAAGAGTCCGCTGATATCTACACATTGCCTTCTATCTGTAAGATAACTAGTTAACAACTGAAGTATGATGCCACGAAAACCCAATTTCTCTAGCATATTCAGTGATTTAGGATGACTAACTGTGTCAAAGGCTTTAGCCAAATCTCCAAAGATGCAAAGAACCTGGCTTGCTATCATTAAAAGCTTTGTAGATATTGCTCATCAATAGATTTATTGCATCCTGTGTAGATTTGGCTTCTCTAAATCCGAATTGAAAAGGTGACAGAATTTTATATTTACCTAGATATGAGATAATTATTTTTTTTATTACGGTTTCGAGAATGTTTGCAAGATTTGTAATTAAAGAAATGGGTCTATAATTAGCACAACTCAGGTTCTTTAAGTTTAATTGGCCGATATCCCTCCTTTATGATTCTATTTACCAAAAAGGATATATGTGGAGAAATTACATCTGCGATGGCTTTTAGAGGTTCGATAAGTATAGCATCTAAGCCTGGTGTTTTTTTGTTTTTTTAAATTTAAAATTATATATTTAATTTCCTCTGCATTTGTTTGAGATACATATATAGTATTAGGAACTCCAAATGGTTTTTCAGTAAAACTTATTGGTGACTTAATTTTGTTAGCAAGTTGGTTATTCAGCTCTGTGTAATGGTCAACAAATGTATTCGCAATACACAGTGGATCTGCAGATATTTGGTTTTTATTGTTTTTTATTTCTTTTATATTTACAGCTTCCTTACCTAGCATACATGCTTCTTTTACTGTTTTCCAAAGAATTTTAAAGTCAAGTTAGTTTTTATTGATTTTACTTTTCAAATACTCGGCTTTTTGTTTTTTAATTAGAAAATTTAATTTATTTCTATAAGATCTGAAATGCTTTAACAATTCGAAGTTACTTTTATCTCTTTGCCAGTTTTTGTACATATTCAGCCCAACCGCGTATCATATTCAATAAATTTAACGTACGCCTGTTATGTTATGATAACATATAAAAATAACATGTTTCATAACGTGGAAGTGCAAAAGTCGTACCTGGTATCTCCGAATAACGTGGGCCGTTATACTGCATGTTATGACTTTTTCATAACGGGTACAAAGTCGTGTATGTTCGTGTAAAGTGAAATAGCTTCATATGTGCTTCTTGTGCAAGACAAGATTGCAACTTTTGTATTATTGTCACTTCTTTTGAACACTTTTTAATACTGTTTTTTATTTTATTTATTAATATATCTGTTGTGTAATCAAGATCGTTACTATTATAAAATGCATTCCAGGTCTCTAATTTTATGTTTATCTTTTAGTTTTGCATAATTTATTTGAAATTTTTTCAACAGAATACTGTCCTTTTTTTCTCTAAGCCAGTAAAAAACTCAAATAGCAATGAAAAATGATCAGTAATAGTGGTCTTTAATATTATTGGTATAATTTTAGTTGTAATATTTTTTATAGATACCTATATGATCAATGCAAGTGCAATGCAATATACAGGGTGGTAGTTAAACATGCGGCAAAATTCAAGAGGTTATTCCTTGGACTATTCTAAGGATATTTTATCCTTTGATGATTTTTGAAAAAGCACTTTGTTGCGGAGATATAGGGCGAAAAACAATTTCAAAAACAAACAATTTTCAACAAATAACAATTTATTACTAAAAATTACATGTAACATTTCTGAACCTACAAGAATTGTTCAAAATGACTACCTCCAGCTCGGATGCAACCATCCAATCTTCTCCTTATAGACTCCCGAACTCTTTCAAAAACACCAGGGTCGTTTCTTATTGAGTTACACCCAGTAATTATCCGATCTCTTAAATCATCCACATCTTCCACTGGCCTAGTATAAACTAATGACTTTAGATGGCCCCCATAGGAAATCATCCAGGGGGTTTAAGTCCGGCGATCGAGCAGGCCATACGTGAGGTCCATTGCTATCGGGAGCAATGTGGTTAGGAAATCGTTCAATGTACAGCTTCTAATGCATTGCCATCAGCAAGTCCATAAATAAAATGCATGTCAGCCATCTCGGCATTCGTATAGCGAGCCATGATAGAGGACTTCACTAACAAACGTTTACACGTCAACTAGCCAAACGTCAATCAATCTTAACAAATGCGACACGTACAAACTACAAAAACACAACATACAAAAACATACAAAATATTCACTCCGAAGTATCATGGGATGTTGGTAAGAAAAAACAACTCCTTTTTCTTACATGTCTTTTACTTGATACGTCCAGTGTAGTACGCCATACTTTTATTTCACCTACATTAATAATGTGAAAAATACCAAAATTGGATTTGTTGAAAATTTTTTTCACCCTATATCTTCGCAACAAAGCGCTTTTTCAAACATCATCAAAGGATAAAATATCCTTAGAATAGTCCAAGGAATAATCTCTTCAATTTTTTGCCGCATGTTTAACTAACACCCTGTATATCCAATTCCAATATGAACGAAACAGTTACTTATTTATATTTTAAATATAAAAAGGAATTATTCCCAACTTTCCTGCATATTCGTTACAATTTACCACAGACAAATAATTACTTATTTGTTTGTGATTTTACTTTCATTAGAGACTCTCTAGTTCTCCTAATAATGCTGGCTAGATGGACACATAAAATAGGTAATGAATAATGATAATAATGAATTACTATGGCTTTAACAAAAATCGAATGAAACATCGATGTTATCTTATAATATCGAAAAAAATCGCTGTAAATATCGGACATCGTAAGCAAAATATCGATGTTTAAGAAATATCGGTAAACATCGCGCATCCCTACTGCCTAGTGCGTTGTCATCATCTTTCTTTATCACTGACGTAGTTTCCCACATAACACCAAAACACTATACTGCACTCGACGCACGTTTCGCCAACCAAGTTGGCATCATGTGGAGATGATTAAAACTAAACCTATGCTAACATTGTGTCCTATATATACCTAAACTATTTTTACGGTTCAGTGAACTGTCGCGACTGCTCAGTGAACTATCGCGACTGATCAGTGAACCGCCGCGACGGATCAGTGAACCGTGACTTACTAACCAATAAAGCGGGCTATATGGCGTTGGCCCTCTGTCACCATTCATACTATTTTTATATTTAGCAATTTCTAAACTCTCAAAAGCATCCAGCTGTCTGGAATTTGTCGCATTCCTAAGTAGTCTGAAATTGTTACTATCTATTTTATGGTTGTTCTCAAACGTATGTTGGGCGACACTAGACTTATCTGTTCTACCATATTCCACTCAAATATAAAATTTATCACCAGCCTGCTCCGTGCATTTTATGTAGATAGAATAAAAAACAATGTGAAGAATGATATAGTGTTGAATGATTATGATATAGTAATGAAAAAAATGGGGCAGCTGAATCAAAATTTGTAATCAATGATGAACTAAGTAATAACAAAAAAGATATCGCTGATGGTTCGCTCGATATTTTCACTTGGTTGTATGATTCGAACACATCCAATTATTGATTTGATAAAAAATGCAGCTAATTCTTGTCTACCCTCTGTCCATTTGAATTTTACAAAAGTCAGCTGTGAAGATATTGAAAAAGCTTTTAGAAAACTTAAACCGAAGTGTTCAGTGGGACCTGACGGCATATCCTGCTATATACTTAAAGCTTTTAGAGAATCACCGATTTACCCATTATTAATTATCAAAAAGCATTGCATGGTGTATTCCCGGACCAGTTCAAACATACTAAAATAACTCCAATACACAAAAACATTTTCTTAACTACAGGCCTATTGCAATACTTACCTGTGCAGCTTAACTGTGTAATTAGGGGTCAAGGAGTCTAGCACCTAGCCACTGACTCCAAGAGAATAGCTGAGTGGGAAGTTGGTAATCCCATGAGGAAGCTTTTTTCAAGACCGTTTTAAGATCCTGCTGGAGCTGGCCTTGCATGCGACTAAACACAGGGGATCTAGACAAGGAAAGTCAGTAGTAGGAAGTACGGTCTTTGGAAACCCCTTCCACTCTCCTGTCGAATTTGGGTGTATGAAAACAATATTTAAAGCTGCGAGGGGGCCCGGGGCGATAGAGCAAGCCGCCAAATGTTGGCATCCTGTGGTGATGTTTTTGGCAAGCGCCCACCAGCCATCTTTTGAATATTGGTAAAATACTGCGGGTAGGACCCACCAATCTAGCCCCCCGAATTTTAGTAAAAAAAATCCACCCATCTTGTGGGGTGTCAAATGATAGGTATTTTCGTGGGCCACCCCATCGACGAGATTTAGAATATTGCTAAAGCTCCCTAGGTAGGAACCGTAAATTTGAAGTGAATAGCTTGCCGCCCATGGTCCGCGACCCCGCCACTGTGACGGCGACGGCCGCATTCACAGATTTGCATTCGTAATAATTGCAGTCGATAGTTAATTATGCGCGCTCTAGCGCTCGAAGAAACGAGAGCCTGGAATGCATATATTATGTAATACTGTGAAGCCGATATCTTTTAATGATAAATTATGTCATTAGAAATAACTGGTAATACTTAATAGATATACAGGGAGTATTAAATAAAACAATCTCTAAATAGATTTAATGGTTTTTATTTTGTAAATAATTTCTTATTCTAATCCTTTCTTTTTCTTTAAAATCTTTCTTAACCTTTCTTGATTTTTTTACTGGCGGCGTTCGGATAATATGTCCTTCTAAAACCGGTTTATATGATGTCTCTACACATTCGGTTTCCCAGGATTCTTCCTAAAATTTAGTTTAAAATATGTTTTAAATTTTTTAAAGTACTTAGGTGTTTAATCTTACACAAAGGACCTCCGGCTGTTTAACGGGGTATTGATCGGATGCTGGAGGATCAATTTCATCCCTGTTTTCATTCTAAAATTGGTTACTTGAAGAATTTAACTAACATAAATATAGAGAGATAGACTTACCCAGTCAATAAATGTCTGTATCACCGGATACGGATGACCGCTCCAGGAAGACGCAGTGTGGCTTAACTGAATGGTCTAAAAATTAAAATTTACCATGAGAAGTTATAAAACTTTATAGTATATTTACATTCTTCAAAATATGTGTTTAATCTTACACTGAGGACCTCCACCTGTTTGAAGGGGTATCGATCGGTTGTTGGGGGGTTGACAGGAATAATTTCGTCCCAGTTTTCATTCTAAAATTAGTTACTTGAAGAATTTAATTTATACATAAAAACAGAGAGATAGACTTACAGAGTCTACCACCGTATTTATTATTGGATATAGATGGTTCCAGGACGCGGTTTGAGTTTTATTAATGTTCTAAAAATTAAAATTTAGCATGAGAAGTTACAAAACTTTATAGGTATATATATATATTTACACTCATATTTTTTATTTTTTCCAATGATGCTACCTAAAAACAGAAAAATGTTTTACTTTTTCTCAACGTTTGTAATCAAATATAAATTTATAGACAATATTTTGTTTGCTTACGACACATCGTGTGATAAAATAAACATAAAGCATATCTTCATGCGAGAAGAAACAGAAAGAGAATAAATATTAAAACAAAAAGACATATCATTAAAGTTAAACCACAAATATTGTCGATTAGAAATTTATCAAGAATCAGAATTTATCAGAGGTAGCAAATGACGGTTACTTTGGTTACTTTGGTACTTTGGACGGTTGGTTGAGCAATGATAAGTTGCATTAGAAACATATCGATATTTATATTAATTTTCCCTCTTTCTAGTAATGGAAAATCGTAGATTTCTGCTTTTTATTTGTTAATAATAGTGATATCAAAATAGAAAGGACAGTTGGCTTACGCAATTTTATGTATTGAATGCAGTTATATTACATCATTCTTTCATACTTGCGCTTTGCAGTTCGGCTGACGCAATAGCTAAGCGCTTATTGCAAATCCTTAACCTTTCAGGATGTTTATCTTAATTGCATTTATTAATGCAATCGTATGCAACATATTTTTATTTCAACTGCACTATAATAATATGTATGAAAGGATAGCATTCCAATATAAATATAGGGTGGAGCGGATTGCTTCCTCAGAACCAATTTTTCTAATGTTACCAGTAATTTTAACCATTCTAGGTGAATCTGATACTGATGCGAGTATAATTATTGTATTATTGTTTTCTAAATAGGGTATTTAGAGAAGTGAAACAGATATAAAATTTTAAAATTTTGTTTTATTAACTAATACTAATATTATAATAACAGTTTATCATTCGGTAAATACAACATTATTTTCTGGTGGAATTTTAAAGTGTCCATAAAAATATATTTCTGACAATTTTTCTAAGTTTGGTACTAAGCAAGATTCCCAATTGATTGAATCATATCCACAATTATCGCAATGAAAATGTCCTAATGAATGATAATGGTAAGCATTGATATATGAGTAATAATCATTGTAATTATTTCCTTTTTCATAAACACTTGCAAGATCATGCAATTTTTCAGAATTATAGAAATTGTTAAAACATGCATGGCACAGTAAAACCTCAAAGTGTGCGTACCAACTAGTGAATGTGTAAAAATAATTGCATTGAGAAAAATCTTCATAGCAAAAACGGGTCTCCATTTTCTCAGGTGAAATTGCAGGTGCGTTAATTATACGTCCATTCAAGCTGGGAAAAAATGTTACTTTCGGATGAATCTTTATTCCTTTCCGAAGAATTTCTAATGCTTCGTTTTCTTGGGGGGTGGAAATGCATCTATCGATTTTTTTCACTATGCGTGTTGGGAGTTGTGATAATTTATATGGATATTTGGCTTTAATAATAAAATTATATTAGTACTTATAAAAGTAAACTTATTTAAACTATTACCATTTCCTTCTTTTTTATCAAGCTGGGTAGTTTCTGAAGCTTTACTTGTAGACGGTTGATCACACATAATCTTTAACACTTCTAAAATTAAAATATAAAACACAAAGCAGTTACATTTGAATTGACGGTTTTTGTTAATTCGCTTGGTATTTATGCAGACACATCAGACCGTCTAATACGTCACAGATCTAATGTGTGTCAATTTTCTAATGTAATTTTGAATGATGCAATTGGTAAGTGAATATTGCAAAGCCATTAGTACCCAAGGAGGTGGAATAGAAAGGCGAACGTTGATATATAAATAGAGGGTTTTAATTATAATTTTATTATATTTCATCTTATCTGTTTAATAGTCAGTTCAATTCGAGCTCTTCTTAATTGGTAAGTACATTTTATTATAATTCTTTGGTTTATTATGTAAACATTATTATCTTTAGAGGTATTGTATAGGTAGAAAATAAATTTTACATCTGCGAACATAATACTTTTAATTTTCTTGATGATATTAGCTGGGTTGTATGTTTAAAGATAAAGCAAGTTAAAAAATTACTTGACATGCTCGGTTCACCTTATCGATATTGAATAAAAATTGTTATGATGGGTACTTGTAGAATAAATTTGTTCGATTCAATAAGTATAAGGTAAATCGGGTGATACTCATATCAACGTTGTCCATCATCTTCCGTAATTTGCCATATCTACAAGATATACATATATCTATCTATATAATATTAATACTATTTTAGAAAAATGGCTTTCAAGACATTGAACGTTTTAGGATCATTAGAATTTGACACCATCCAACTTGCTACTCTTGAGCAACATAAACCAATCGAAATTAAGCGTCTACTGAGTCTTGATACGGTGTATGGACGGAGGATTTTAGTCGAATTGGATGGAAAGGATTATGAGGGTAAATACGTTTTTCTACCCGAAAGATTCAAATCGCTAACAGAATGTGATATAGCAGAAGTTAATAAAAAACCTACGCAAATAGTTTATAAGGGGCTAAAGAAACTTGATAGTGGAAGATCTGCGCACGAACTAGAGTTTATAGAAAAGAAGTAATACATTTTTCGCAGATATGAGTAAATATAGGAAGTTAGATTTTAACATTGTAACTATAGAAACAGCATTTAAAAGTAGATTACTAACATTAGCAATAAAAAATAATTTAAAATTTAAGGATCCAATACTTTTTTTGAAAGAGATAAATTATATTTTTCCTGAAATTATTCGAAAATTGAGGCATTATCCTTGTAAAATAAATACAACATTTGTCGGAAAATTTGTTATTCCAAAAGGGGATGATGAAATAGAGCAGGGGGGGAAGTTAAATATATTAATACCAGCAATGCAAATTTATACGAAACAAGCGATTTATCCAGTTGGTACAATGAAAATATTTATGATAAGTTGCTTAAAAAAATTAGTGAATTTAGTGAAAAAGGTTCAGGGTGGGGGTTGAAAGAAATATTAGAATTACAAATTAAGATTAATAAATGTTCCTTATTTTCTATTGGAGCTTCATTTATAGATTTGCCAAAAGAAATTGTTAATAAAAAAGCGTGTATTAATATACAATGCTATGATAATGCTTGTTTCATGTGGGCTGTGAATTGTGCTTTTCAAAATGTTCAAAGAAAAGTAAACATTGTCTCATCGTATAGGCACTATTCAGAGTTTTTAAATTTAAAAGATATTACTTTGCCATTTTCTTTAAAACAGCTACCCAAATTTGAATTACAAAATAATTTATCGGTTAACATTTACAGTTTGAAAAAAAAGAATAATAAAGATAAGTGGTATGTAGGTAAAGAGATAATCTTATCCGATGAGTCTGACTATTCCGATGATGAAATTGAAGATGAGGTCCAAGGTAAGAATGAATATGAAGTTGTACCTACTAGAATTTCTAATGATGTTAAAGAAAAACATATAAACTTGTTACTTGTTCAGAAATATAATCAAAATGAAGACATAAATGAATCCGAAACGTCCTATCATTTTTGTTATATAAAGTCATTATCACGTTTAATTTCTGGGCAAGTTACAAAGCGAAAAAAGAAATTATTCGTATGCGATTGTTGTCTTTGTACTTTTTACACTAAGGAACAACTGGATATTCATTTTTCCGATTGCGCTTTATTTAGGGGGGTAAAGGCTACTTTTCCTACTTTTGCTAATAAATGGGTAAAGTTTAAAAATTTTAAATATAAGGAACGAGTTCCGTTTACGATATATTTCGACTTAGAAACGTATCTTTTACCAATTGAAACAGTGACACCGTCTGCCTCTACATCTTATAGCAATGCTTATGAAAGACATATACCTTACAGCGTAGGGTATTATGTTCATTGCGCATATGATAATAAATTATGCTCATTTAATTATAACAGAAGCGAAAATTGTATAGATTGGTTCATAAGCGAGCTAACTAGTACCGCTAAAAAAATTTCTTCAATATACAATTCCCCCCTAGAAATGTTAAATTTAGACGAGACAGAATTAGAAGCATTTAGACAAGCTCAAGTATGTTATATTTGTGAAAACCCATTTACTGAAACAGACTTCAAAGTAAGAGATCACAGCCATTTGACAGGAAAATTTAGGGGGGCGGCACATAATTCATGTAATATTAATTATAAAATTCCTAATTATATACCCGTTATCAGTCATGGCCAATCAGGTTATGATTCACATTTCTTCATACAGAGACTATGTACAAAAGTAGATGGACCTCTAAAACTTTTGCCGTACAATAAAGAAAAATACAAATCTTTCACGAAATTATTGAAATTTAACGATACAAATAATGGTGAAGAGGTAGAGGGAGTTACTAGAAGTATCAACTTAAGATTTATTGATTCTTTTAATTTTTTAGCTAGATCTTTAGCTGAACTAGCATCAAATTTAGATGAATGTAAAATAACAAAAAAAATGTTTTCAAATTTAGAGAATGAAAATATTCAGCTTTTATTAAGAAAAGGAGTATTTCCCTATGATCATATAAATTCTCTAAACCGGTTAGAGGAAACTAAATTGCCATTAAAAGAAAAGTTTTATAATAAATTGAAAAACTCACATATCAGTGATAGTGATTATACTCACGCTCAGAATGTTTGGAAAGCATTCAATTGTAAAAATTTAGGTGAATATTCGGATATCTATCTTAAAACTGATATATTTTTACTAGCTGACGTATTTGAATGTTTTAGAGATTTATGTATGAAAACTTATAATCTTGATGCCGCTCATTATATAACTACGCCTAGTTTTGCGTGGGATGCAATGTTGAAAATGACAAAAGTTGAACTTGAACTATTCACTGACCCTGATATGTTGCTTTTAGTTGAAAAGGGTATTAGGCGCGGTCTTTCCACATGTATTCATAGACATGCTAAAGCAAATAATAGGTATATGCAAAATTATAACAAAGATGAAGATGAAACATATTTAATGTATTTTGATATCAATAATATGTATGGAAAAGCTATGACCGAATATTTACCGCAACACCGGTTTCGTTGGATGACAGCCAGAGAAATAGAAAATTTCAATATAGATGCAATTACGTCAGACTCATCGATTGGGTTCATATTAGAAGTAACATTAGAATATCCCGATTCTCTGCATAATACACATTCCGATTTACCGTTTTGTTGTGAGAAAAAGCTACCAGAGGGAAGTAAATGCAAAAAATTGATGAGCACGCTTCATGACAAGGAAAAATATGTTATTCACTATCGAAATTTAAAACAATGTCTTGAGCACGGGTTAAAACTAAAAAAAATACATCGAATTTTGGAATTTGTTCAATCACCCTGGATGAAGCCTTACATAGAATTAAATACAAACTTGCGAATATCGGCGAAAAATAATTTTGAAACAGATTTTTTTAAATTGCTTAACAATGCTGTTTTTGGTAAATCTATGCAAAATGTAAGGAAAATGAGGGATGTTAAGTTAGTTTCAAAATATGAAAATGCATATGGAGTAAATTATTATATTTCAAAACCAAATTTTAAAGACCGAACAATATTTGATGAAAATTGTGTAGCTATAGAAATGAATAGGTGTAAAATTTTCTTTAATAAGCCTATAGTTATAGGCTTCACTGTTTTGGATTTATCTAAAACACAATTATATAAATTTCATTATCAATATATGAAAAATAAATTTGCCGATAATTGTTTAAAATTGTGTTACACAGACACGGATTCGTTGATATATAAAATAACACATGAAGATGTTTATGCCGCTTTGAAAAACGATTTAAGTGAATGGTTTGACACTTCAGACTATAAACATGATAATCAATATGGATATCCCAGAGTAAATAAAAAAGTTATGGGGTTAATGAAGGATGAATTAAAGGGGGAAATTTTTGAGGAATTTGTTGGTTTAAGATCTAAAATGTATGCAGTTAGGGTATATGGAAAGGGTACTGACACTTGTAAAGCAAAGGGTGTCGTTACCAGTGTTAAAAGAACTTTAAATTTAGATGATTATAAAGAATGTCTGCTCGACGGAGAGCCGCTGAGGAAAAAACAAAATTTAATTAGATCCATACATCATAATGTGTATACTATAGAACAAAATAAATTAGCTTTAGATCTTTCTGATGATAAACGGTATATTTGTGAATCTGGTATTGATACCCTAGCGTTTGGTCATTTCTCTTTACGAAAATAATTTATCTCTAATGTATGTTAATTAATAATAAACCCTAATTATGTAATTAAGATTTGTGTAGAGAACATATTGATTATAATTTATGTATATATTTATTTATGTCTTATTTCACTACAATTATATTTATAATAAATCTTTTAAATCTATCCAAGCGTTTTTCTTTAACCCTAAAAATTTAACATAAGCCTTTTTTCCTTTCTTCTTCAACACTTTCTCGACCAAAAATATGTCCGAATATTTAGCTTTTTGCAACTCATGCCCATAAAATGATCCTAATATATCTTGTTGCTCTTGATCATATAAAAGGTAAGTGATAGGATTAGTATTCTGAATTTTCTTAATAGTGAAGAGTTCTGTGCTCCAACTTGGATAATACCCCTTATCGAATACACTTTTATACTTGCTAATTCGAACCATATCTCCAATCTTAAAATGTTCTTTTTTGAACAATTTAATATGGCTGTAGACGTTTTGAAGAAGCGGTTTCTCATTTTTTGTTTTTCGTGCATCAATCGGTCTCATTTTAATAGTTCTATGTCTAGTCTCGTTATACGTTTTAGTTACATCTGTTAAAATATCAATCCATTTAAATTTGCCTCTTACACTAAACTCAAAGAACAATTTATTTTTTAAGGTTCTAATAACACGTTCGGCAATTGCGGCCTTTATCGAACTAAATGTAGAATAAATATTTACTGAATTTTCTTTGCATAATCTTCGAAAATTACTATTCCAAAATTCAGTTCCTTGATCCACTTGCAGATTTTTAGGCGTCTCCTCCTTAAATATTTTCGCCATTGCAGCAGTAACTTCTTTTCCGGTTTTGTTTTTTAGCGGCATCGTCCAAAGATATTTACTAAAACAATCTATAGCTACAAAGATGAATTTGTAACCTTTGTTTTGTTTTGAAAATTTTTGAAGATCAGCTAAATCAGCTTGCATTAAATCATGTAAACCTCTGATAATAATACGTCTAGGAAAATTTTTACGTGCCGCTTTGTGCAATTCTCGAACAACTTGAAGTTTCTCCATATTAACTACATTAACTAATTATACCTTCTTCGGAGAGCTCTTCTAAAATACTGCTAATTTCATTGTCTAGCGAATTATTACCGGCATTTTTTTCTGCATGTAAAAGCCTGAGGCGATCTACCAATTCGTTTATTGAATTCCAGTAGACAAATTGTGGGTGACTAACTGCTGAAGCAACATGAAGACCACTACCTGGCGCAGATAAAAATCTATCTCTTAGTCTAACCTCTATAGGAAAAAGTTTCTTAATAATAGTTCTATATTTTGAAGATTTATTTCTGTTTATTTGAGAATATGATTTATAACCACGTTTGTGAGCATTGGTATGTCTTAAAATATTTCCATATCTTAATAAATCTTCATCAGTATAGTCTTCCGGATTTTTCATAAAAACTAGCTGATAAAGTCCGTTTGTTCCTGTATATTTTCTACCTTTCACGATTAGATCATCTCCCTCAATTTCAACAACACTATCGCCTATCATCCAATTCTGTGTATCAGGATTGAAGCGTATACCATATTGATTATCTGTTACTCCCACCGTGTCAGAGATAACCATTTGTAAATATTTTTTCGGTAGATCGCCAAACAGACTTAGGGAAGTATTAATTTCTTCTCGTGTTTCCGGCTCATTATATTTTTGTTGAATAAATTCAGTTGAAAGACGAGGACCAGGAGTTTGGAAAACTCTTTCAGTCCGAAGAAATTCTGGGCCCTTCTCAATGGAATCCGCGGCAGAATCATGAGCAGTAATAGGAAAAGAACTCTGTTTTGATATAACTCCTTTTGTACTGCTTCCTTTTTTATCCTGTTTCTCATCTTCAAAAACATCATCATCATTATCTTTCATCTTTTTAACCTCCTCTTTCACTGTGGTTTTTTCAGTTTTCACCATAGATGTTGGTTCTCGTTTTACATATTCTGCAATTATTTTTAGCGGATCAAGAAGAGGTTTCAATTTTTTCTCTATCATTTTATTAGCCTCCATTCGACCTTGCTTAAGTTTTAAAAACTTTTTCTTTAGAATATTTCGCGTTTTAATTAAATCCTTTTTTAATTTCGCTTCACCTTTCTTACCGATAGACTTCCTGTTCTTTACCATGTTAATCTTTCACTAGCTTCGTAACTAACAAACTGGTTAATTTTCGTAAGATATGTTTGTCTTTATAGATAAATAAAAGTATCTATTCCTTTACGATATTTCCTCCCTGAGCTGGCGTTGGCACATTTATCTATCATCAAAAAATTGTATTTCTGCTCCCAACAATGCAGACACATGTTCTTAAATTCATCGAACGTCATATCTTGAGATAATTGGTGATCATTGTAGACATGTTTCAAGTTGAGGTCATCTTGTTCGAAAAGTATAATAAAATTACTATTGTCCCTAATAAGTTGTTTCGAAACATGGGAATAGGACTGACATAAGTAAAAAGTGTCGATTTGAGCATGTCTCCCCATACAAAAATACTCTCTTATAGGACTTTGAGGAGTGCACTGCACATCATCGAAAATAAAAATTGAATTCGGTTTTGCATCCATTGGTGGAATAATTTTCGATGCTTCATCTTCAAACTTGTAATAACCGATATGTGGAACACCAATTAAAATATTATCTAATCCCTGATACAAAGGCTGCTTCAACGATTTCGAATAAATATAAATATTTTCAAAACACAATCCATTTTCGTTCTTGATAAGACTTAACATCAGATTAGTTTTTCCAGATCCCGAGGGACCTGCTAATATGCCTCGAATGTCATCATTGAAGAAGTCTCCATGTCTTTTATTTCTTTGATCACATTCCCTTGATATTGGTAAAATTTTCAACAGATGGTTTTCAATAGGAAAGTTTTCTTTCTGTTTCTCAAAACGCATATTAATGAGTTATTGTAGCGAGTGGTTTTAGACCTTCTAAATAAGTAGTACCAAACTACTTGAGAGGGAAGAAATATTTAAATAAAGGGGCAGCGAACAATACAAATAAATAGGACACTACCTTCAAAATTTATATAATGCAAGGGCGCGCCTACCTGGCCTATGATCGATTTTGTGGTCCGAGGGCGGGGTTGGTGGAACACATCGTCAGGGGGGGTGTCTGCCGACATAAACAAACTTAATAAACTATGTAAAATTCAGGATGAGCAGTATGAGGTTAGTAGTGCTTTGACGTTGAAACACGCGGGCAGACCGTATATTAAGCAAAGGTGTTTGGAGACGTTTCAAAGCAAGAGACACATCAATCAGAGAAAAATTAACAACACATATCATACGCAACATTATGAAGACAAAGACAAAACTGGGAATGGGTATGAGAAAAAGAGATGTCGCTCGTTCTAGAAAGACAAAACGAAGAGATGAGAAAAAATATCAATTTAAAGGTGGTGTGCTGAAACCAACAGCTATGAAATTAAATTCAATAAAAATTGATGACTTAAAAAAGGGTTCTAAACTTGCATTATTAGCAGCAAGACGAGCTGTTCAGCGGGCAGGAGGGAGGAAAAAATTTGACCTACCACGAATTATACCTATACCTAAAAGAGGAGGATTTCTTCCATTTTTACTACCCATGTTTGCGGGACTTTCGGCTTTAGGAGGGTTGGCAGGTGGAGCGGCAGGTATAGCCAAAGCTATTAATTCGACAAGAGCCGCCCAAAAAGAACTTGGTGAGCTACAACGTCATGATAAAACCATGGAAGCTATCGCATTAGGGAAAAAACAATTAGGAAGTGGTCTTTTCTTGAAACCGTATAAAAAAGGACTAGGTTTATACATTCAAAAAAACTAATAGCCTCGTTACCTCGACGTCCTCTAACAAATCTTGATCTCATTACATATGCAAGAAAGTGGAAAATTCCACATTTCTCTGGGGTGTTTATGAGAAATACTCTCCCAAAGAATTCACCAATTCTGAAATATGAAAGAGGGATAGTGAACTTAGATACAGAAGAGGGTACCCACTGGTGTGCGTATAGAAAAAATAAAAACAAAATAATCTGGTTCGATAGTTTTGGTAGCATCCCACCACCGAAAGAGGTCGTCGAATATTTTCAGGGTAACGATATCATTTACAATCATGATGCATTTCAGTCTTACAACACCTACATATGTGGTCATTTATGTCTGCTATTTCTACGTCTAGATGAGGAAGACCTTTAGGCCATGTCGTTAACATTCACATTAGTCGGAAGAAAAAGTGTTTTAAGCGCCTCGTATTTTCCACCAGTGGAACTGGACCCCAATGAAAAATATTCTTTGGGATTGGTGGGATTTTACAGCTATCACTCAATTCCTAATATAGAAGAGGGATCCAATATGTTTTATTTAGGAGGAAGAAGCATCACTATTCCAGTAGGATCTTATGAAATTTCTGATTTGGAAAGGTACATAAACGATCAGGTGGGCAAGGATGAGGATAAAATTTTATTAAGACCTAATATAAATACGTTTCGAGCTGAAATTTTTAGTAAAAACGATGATATAGATTTCTCCAAGGAAAAATCTATACATAAAGTATTGGGATTCTCGAAGAATATATTAAAAGCCAATCAACTTCATGCTGCTGACAAGATATTGCAAATTTTCAACGTCACAACCATAAGAATATCCACAAACATTACGTCAGGTGCTTATTTAAATGATGAACTTGTTCATACCATTCACGAGTTTTCACTAAACGTTGCTCCAGGATACGCGATAAGCGAATCTCCAAGAAATATAATTTACCTGCCAGTGACTGCCAGTTCCATAAATACTATCACGTTGAGAGTGACCGATCAAGATAACAGATTAATAAATTTTCAAGGGGAAGAAATTGTTGTGAGATTGGAATTGAAAAAAGTGTAATGGGTTTTTTGTTTAACTCAAAACTCAAGAGTGTTTCCGGTAGTGGACATCATCAACAACAACAGAAACATATAAAAAGTAGCGCAGTAAAGAAGAGGGGTAGTCGTGCTAAAGTAAAAGAACATTTAACACCAGAAAACGTTTTATTTCTCAAATCCTTGGGATATAAAGTAAGCCAGTAGTAACATCATGAGTCTTGATCAGTTAAATGTGTTTGAGGACATCCCTTTTGATGATATAATTACCAGAAAGGAATTTCACACCTACTTACCATACAACAATACAACGTTTAATCAGAACGATGAAATTCGCATTCCAATCCAATCGCAGGATATCTATCCACTTCCCTGTGAAAGTTTTATTTATATAGAAGGTAGCTTTACTCACGCCGCCGACGCAGATTGCAAACTCGTAAATAATGCCTATTCCTACCTGTTTGATGAGATACGTTTCGAACTAAATGGAGTTGAAATAGACAAGGTAAGAGATGTTGGATATACATCAACGATAAAGGCTTATACCTCCTTAGACAAAGCTCAAAGTGAATCTTTAGAAGTTGCAGGATGATGTCCTTTTAAGGAAAACAGAACATTGACGGCGACGGTATTTAATGCCTGCATTCCGTTAAGTTTTCTAATGGGGTTTGCGGAATTCTATAAGAAAATTTTTATTAATAGCAAATTAGAACTAATCCTTATAAGGTCACACACCGACGATAATTGCTTCAAGGGAAAAGCTGGAGAAATTAATATCAACAGACTCCAATGGCATGTACCCCATGTGAGTGTTAGCGACGAGGCAAAATTAAAAATCATGTCAGCTCTTCAGAAAGATCGCCCTATAAGAATAGCCTTCCACAGATGGGAACTTCACGAACTTCCTTCCCTCAGACCAAATACCTCGGATAAATGGTCTATTCGAACATCTTCTCAATTGGAAAAACCACGCTTTCTCTTAATAGCATTTCAATCCAATAAGAAAAACATCAAAGAAGAAGACCCTACAGATTTCGATCATGTGCGAATTCGAAACATTAAACTCTATTTAAATTCAGAAAGTTACCCTTACGATAAACAAAATCTCGATTTTGGGACTGGGCGTTATGCTATAGCATATCAAATGTATAAATCATTTCAGAAAAGTTATTACAATAGAGAGGGCAGTGAACCTGTATTATCCTTTGAAAAATTTAAGGATTGTCCTATTTTCGTAATAGATTGTAGTAAACAGCTCGAGTCGGTCGTAACCTCAACAGTTGATATTCAATTGGAA
Organism: Pogonocherus hispidulus; assembly: GCA_963924545.1. Classification (NCBI taxonomy): domain Eukaryota; kingdom Metazoa; phylum Arthropoda; class Insecta; order Coleoptera; family Cerambycidae; genus Pogonocherus; species Pogonocherus hispidulus. The sequence continues at coordinate 39,356,917 of OZ004695.1, forward strand.
TTTGAAAGTGATGTCTCCTTCACAGATAAAACTAGCTTATTTGCTCTAATTCTTCACGACGCACTTGTGGAATACAATCCTGTTACAGCTATCTTACAAAAATTAATTTAAAAGTAGGGGGTATAAATAATACCTCTCAAAAACTTGGAACATTAGTATAGTTAAAGAAATGAAGAAAATATGAAGTTTTTAGTGCTCGATGTTCAATTCCTTCCTTCACCTCATTTTGTTCCAAAGGAACTTTGTGTTTTTGATGGGGAAAAAATTGGACATTTTGTGTTTCACCCAGAAATTGAGTTGACGTATGTACCCCAAAATTGTAAGAAACAGATCAGATGGCTTGAAAATCAACATATGTGTATTCCCTACAACACCGGCTATGTAAACACTTCGGAATTGTTCAAAATTTTAACAAATTTAACGAAAGATGTGGATAGAATTTACGTTAAAGGACAAATAAAAGAAAACTTCTTGATGGGATATTTATCAAACGTGGAAATAATTAATATGGAAAAAATGCATGGCTGTCCGAAAATACGGAAAGGTGCACCATTATGTCTATTTCACACATCATCATTTTGCTATTGTAGTATTAACATTGTTAGACAAATGTATAACTTTATTATATCAAAAATGTCTTAACCCGCAGAAGTATAAATAAAACATAATTTAAAATATATATATGCTTTTTATTTGCAAATTACAACGTCTTGTTTGATAACAAAACAAAAATATGCAACGTGTAAAACATAAGCGAGAAACATGAGAAGATTGCTAACTACAAACTACTCTCTGATAATAAGGTTTACATTTAATAGCTGATAAAACAAAAACAATTAAAATAAGAAGTACACAAAACATAATTAAGAAAATTAAATACAGAGAATAATACGAGTCTACATATGTCTCAGCATTCCACAAAACAGGTACCCAATCCAAATCAACAGCTGTTCTATTTGAGAAAATTAATTTCAATTTATAGTATAAAACTGATGTTATAATTTTTTAAAAATATATCGGATTCATCCACAAATACCCATGTCTCGTTAAAATTTTGTAAATTCATTCTTCTCCAATCTTGAGGCCATTTTGGTATGTCAAGATCAACCTCAATTGTTGAACTAAAATACGTAGTGATAAATGCTTCCTGCACATTCTCGGGTTGTATAATAACAAGTTTGTTGTGTAAAAATGTCACTAATTGAAAAACAAGCACAGCACTATCAAATACCATTTTGATTTTGTTTTTCTCTATAGCAGGAGCAGTCGATAACTCTTGGATACCGACCGTGTCTTGACCAGGTTCAAACGTATAATGGTTCTTACATTCTTTATACAGTTCCATAAATGGATCTTTTCTTATATATTCCGGCAATAGACCCCAACTTTTCTCTAAATCCCAAACACTTATAGTTTTAATATAATTTTTCGGTAAATAATTAATATCTGTGACACTCATTTTTGATAGCGAACGAAGAATTTTATGTGATGCAATGGCTTCCCACACCTTATTCGCTATCAGTTGCTCACTCGTATTCATATTTAACGCGGACTATTTCCTCGACAAGTTGATACTCGTATATATTCTATTTAATATAGAGTAGTGGGAGGATGAAAGGTTAGTAGGTATAATAACCGCGAATATAATATTTTTACAGTTTTAAATGAACGTCTGAAATGAATAAATCAAAGCTGTTGTTAGAATCCAGATATTTTTTAAACAAATCTTATTCACTAAGTTTATCTGTGGGTATAAGTGTTGAGGAAAATTTCAAACCTCGAGTTCTCCTCTTGAAAAAATCGGTGGTGAGTGCCGTATCTTTCTCTCCTCACGAATACTCTGAATTTTTAAAATATAAAACAACTCTATCCGACTACTTTTGTTCAAATATTAGTGTGGAAGATATTCAGGGTAAAAACATCCAAATTGAAAATTATGTTTTAAAATTTTCAGAAGAATGTAGTGAAAGGATTTTAAAAATATGTGGTGTGAAAGGAAATGTTATTGCAATATTAAATGCTGAAAGCTTCAACAATATGCTTCTTTTAGAAATATTAACTCTTCATAAAATAGAACAGCTCGACTGCATCGATGTAAAATGGTACTACAGCTCTTGTCTCCACCGATATTTAGAAGCCCTTTCTACGCAAAGACAACTTACGTTGCAAGAATTTCTTTTAAAGGAAAAATTAGAACAGAAGACTACTGACGATTTAATTATAAGCATGCATGAAATAATATTATTTCACGAAAGACAGCTTTATAAAGATATTTCTTTAATAAAAATATATAAATTTTAACCATTGAAAAGTCATTAATAAACACTTGAAACACATATCTTTTTTATTCAACCTTCAGCCTCGCCTTTCACTAACAAGAAAATGGAACGTAACGCATAATTAACTATCGACTGCAATTATTACGAATGCAAATCTGTGAATGCGGCCGTCGCCGTCACAGTGGCGGCGTCGCGGGACCATGGGCGGCAAGCTATTCACTTCAAATTTACGGTTCCTACCTAGGGAGCTTTAGCAATATTCTAAATCTCGTCGATGGGGTGGCCCACGAAAATACCTATCATTTGACACCCCCCAAGATGGGTGGATTTTTTTTACTAAAATTCGGGGGGCTAGATTGGTGGGTCCTACCCGCAGTATTTTACCAATATTCAAAAGATGGGTGGTGGGCGCCTGCCAAAAACATCACCACAGGATGCCAACATTTGGCGGCTTGCTCTATCGCCCCGGGCCCCCTCGCAGCTTTAAATATTGTTTTAATACACTCAAATTCGACAGGAGAGTGGAAGGGGGTTCCAAAGACCGTACTTCCTACTACTAAAGTCAATAAATTCCCTCAAGCCAGGACATTGGGCAACCTGTGTCCATGGCTGAATGGCATCGGGGCCACAGGTGTCCCTAGCGGGGCCTCTGGAATATCGGGCAACCTTCCAGAGTATGCTTGCCTTGCCACAGTAATGCGGGGCTCTGCTGTGGGCTGTGGTAGAGTTGAATCCTTTGCTACTCGTGGGACTTTTACGGAAGACAGTAAAAAACCAACCTGACGACGGAGGTCAAACTCTCAATCCCCAGGCAACTGGGGAACTCATTGAGAATGGGGTGAATCCTACTCCTAATGAAAGCCCGATCCCATCGGATCAGGAGAGGAGGCTGCTAAAGTCTCCGACACCTGAGACCGGAGGAGGAGGCACTCCAGGGGATGAGGCATCCATATGTTTGGACAACCTCTCCCTTAGAAGGAGACGACTAAAAGAAGGTGCAAGAAAGCACCTAACTAGATTGCTTAAGAGCGGAGTACCTTACCAAACTGCCTTAAGTCAAGTGGTGAACCAGCCAAAACTTGATCCCAGCAGGAGAGATAAACAATCCTGTACCCCATTGTTGTTAATTTAAAAAAAATTGCTCATCTACTTCGATTTTGTATCGCTATATAAAATTGTATTTGGGTTTTGTTTAAATGTTACTGCACGTTTTTGATTATGTCCTGCCTATTTTCTTATTGTCTTATAATTATTAATTTGTTAGAAGTTTTTTTCTTAATAATTGTAGAAACATGTAACTGAGTTTTGTAACCTGTTTGTTTGGAATTAACAATAAATAAATAAGGAAGTTTTTATAATTTAAATTTATGTGTGCCTTTGTTCAACACTATTCCAGTTATTTTCTTTTTGAATAAAATTATTAGTTTCTTAGAACAACTAAAAGAGATAGATATAGGGAACCCTCATACCAATCGATAGAGAATATAATTGTACATGAAATTCCATAGAAATACCCGTTTAGCTTTCATTTTATTTAAGATTGCAAATTTCGAATGGAGTGGAAAAACCTTGTTTTCCATAAAAATCAAAATATCTTGGAAATGGTTACAGTTAGGTTTAGGAATAGGTAAGCATATGTAATTCCCATCAAATCAACGAGAACAACAGAAACACTTTTTAAAAAAGTATGTCAGTCCATTAAAAATAACGAAATTGATATCTACTTCCAGTGAAACTGAAAGTTCACTACCTCGAAATTATTTTGATTAGAAAGTTTATAAGTGATAATCTAGATAACCAAATTTTATGAAAAAAATTCTCATCTTAACGAATCAGTTGCGTGAAAGACCCTGTATATTTTCCAATGATCAATATGCAAAATATATTATAAAATCACATTAAGTATAGAAATAATAAAAAAAAACACACAGGAATTCAAACAAACGCAAGTGTAAAACGAGTCTCAGGACTCAAGAGTCAAAACACCCTCAATTCAAAATCAGAAATAATATTAACATAAATAAGATTCAAGGAATCATATCGAATAAAAATATTTTTTTATAATACTTTTTTTCTAATCAGTCCAAATTCTTTAAGAGGAAGTAATATAGCTAGTATGAAGAACTCCCAAATGCACAGCTTTTTTGTGAGTGGTTAAAATACAATCGACCAGTTCAAGTAAAGACCACTTTTACCGTGCTAAATGCATGTTTACTTTGCTGGATTTTTATGTGCCTATGCAGATAATATTATCTGTATAGACAAAATAATATTATTTTTGTAATATTAACTTTTGAAAATGTACCCAATTTATTTTTTTTTACTTAAGGTGAACTAATTAATATTTCCTAGATATTTGAAAGATTATTAAAAAAATGGGTAATAGGTAGGTACCTCTCTATATTCAGGATTATGGGAACTAGCAACATTTTCTACTTATCGGAAAATTTCATGGAGTAGGTGTATTATAACTAATTTTAATTGTACTTAAAAACAAAACAAAGACACTTGTTATAAGTTATATTATATTGAATATATTATATTATAAGTTATTATTGTTGAAAGTCATAATTAATTAATAAAAACATACTGTGTTTTATGTGATAACATAACTAAAGCTACCTTTTGACTGCTCATGTTATTTAGGTACACATTCTGTAAATTTTATCGATTATTATTTTTGGCTCACCCGTGTTATAATTTACGAGCAATGTTTGCGCCATCTACATAAACAGATCTGTTGTTAAATATATGTAATTTCTTTGCCAAAAACATATTCTCAAATTTGAAGATGATTTAAAGGAAAGGGCACTGTGCTGCCATCTGAGAAGTGTTATGACTTTAGTTCTTATGGATTTCTTAAATAAATTGTATCAAACCAATGTGACTACAAAAATGGAATCATGTAATGAAATAAAATGTTGCTTTTGGTTCATTTTATCAAGCAATGGAAAATTAAAGTAGCTACACTCGAAAGGAAATCTTGGAAAGTATTTGTCATTGAATTATTATTCAAATCATTACCACAATTTCGTAAATAATTAGGTACCGTTTACTGCATTAACTACAATACGTTCATTCAATTTCCACCATTTCACACATTTGTTAAAGTTCTTTACTTTTGCGCTAGTCACTTTTTACTTTCACTTTACTGTAAATATTTTCAGTGATGTTAACCTTTATCATTGACCGTAATCTGTAATAGTCAAAGAAAACACACCACAGTCCACACCGCACCACGAGCCACAGTCCTAGTCAAAGAAACGGAGTTATAGTGGATCTTAGTCTTTTTAACATGGAGTAATACCCATACTCATACAACTTTTGGCTGCTATTGAATGCTAAATGTAAATATTAATTGCAAGCAAGGGCATAGAGACAAACTAGCATGCATAAAAATACACTGACGTAGTTTTCCACATAATACCAAAACACTGCATTCGACATGCATTTCGCCAACTTAGTTGCATCGAGTGCAGTATAGTGCTTTGGTGTTATGTGGAAAACTACGTCAGTGTTATCTTCACACCAAACGTTCCAACCCCTTTCAAGATAAAAAACAAATTATAGTCATTTGGGACAAGTGTTGCCAAATATGAAGCAATTTTAGTTATTAGACAAGGTTTAAAATGATATAAGGTGTTTATACAATATAATAGTTTTATTTAGTAGTGGTGAGAAGCACACCGTAGTGCCCTCTTTTGGTCTTTGCTACTATCCGTCTGACAATTATTGTCAAATTGATAGGCAGATAGCGACCTGCTTTTCTGCAGGTGCCATTACAGCAGTGATCTCTATTGTCTTTGAGGAAGACAATCCTACTTTTTTATTTGAAAGAGATCGCAAAAACAACTACTTCACGACGGGCAATGTGCCCCGACTGGCGTTGCACGATTCCGGCAGCTCCATGGAAGTTGCCATATTCTTCATTGAGATCAACTACCAGACGCTGGCCCGTTCGATGAATCGATGAATGATGTTGCGACATGATTGCCTAAGGAGCATCGTGAATGTTAGTAGTGGTGAGAAACACACCGTACTGCCCTTTTTCGGTCTTTACTACTATCTTGCTGCTTTTCCCCAGGTGCCATTATAGCAGTGACCTCTTTAATACCAACCTTAAGGTAGGTATGAAAAAGAGTAAATCCAATATAAAGAATATTTAAAACAAGGAAAGTCATTAAAAGCTTCAACACATTGGCCCAAATATTCAATGTTATGCACAATGCTACAATTCAGAGTACAAACCAAATAAAGCTAAAACTTTTACCAAAGAAGAAATAAATAAATTATTAAGTAACACCTAACGATGTATTTTTATTAATGAAGGTAAAATATGTAGGGTAGAAACTTAGTGAAAATTTGTTCAATAGCTCAGAGACCTTCAATAGCTCAGAGACCATTTATTTAACTTTAGAGAAATTTTATTTGGCGTTTTCATAATATGCCTCTTGGCGTTTGTTTTCAAATTAGTTTGAATTATTGTACAGAATGTCTCATGTAAGGGTAACAGACTAAACCTATCTTTTTGATAAACCTTTTGTGTCTTTAAATGTGATTTTTGGCCTCGGAGACTAACCATATATTCCTGTTCCACCTAGTATATTATTTTTATACACGATATCTCTCGTCCTCTTCAGGCACTCATACCTGCAACAGACTGGGTGAAATAAAAATTATCAAATTAGTAATCTTAATTTTTTATTCTAACAATAAATCATTAAAAAAAATTAATAAGTTTCTGCCATTAGCAACAGTGTTAAAGCTGTCCATCCTGTAAATGGTCGGCAACCACTGCCTTCACCGGTCTTATCATTGTATTGCTCCCAAATATATCCAGTTTTATAATATTGATTTATTACATTATTAATGATATTATCTCTTAGCTCTTTATAAATTTTTTTAGCTAACAATTTGTATGGACCGTCTATACTGGAATAATAATGTAATGCTCTAGTAGCTAGAAAATTCATATTAATCCATATTTGACCCCTCCAATATGGAGGATCATGTTCTGTATTTCTTTTCATATATAAAGGGGCAGATTTTGAAAGTGACCTTAATCCAAAATTTGTCCATAAGAGCTCAGGTTTGTGAATATCTGATAAAATCTTTCCCAATTTTGGAGAATCAGGTCTTAATATTTGTAAAAAAAATGGAAACAAACTAACATATCCAAAAGTAGAATCAACTAATCTATATTCAGGTTTCTTAAAAACTACCCTGTACATTTCTAAATTTAGGTTTTGTGATCTAGGCAGAGGTTTAGGTTGTTCCAATTTCACAGCATCTGTATGTAATCCATAGTCTGCATAAATTTCTGCATATTCTGACCAATGTAAGACGTCCATTAAATCATTATTCATCAAATATTGTGCAGTTCTTTCATATTTATAACCATCTATCCCTAATAATTTAGACAATTTTGCCATAGTATCTGCAGCAACAGCAATCCAACAATACAAATCAATATGCCTTTCATTTTCGTCAGGATGAGATGCTCTTGGATAATCATCTAAACCAGATGTAAGAGTTTTTGGATTTAATTCTCTTGTGGTTAATTGATCACGTCCACGCCATCTATACGCACCAGGTAGATTTCCTTTCTGCGTTGTATTAAACCAGCTAAACCATGCCTTAAGTAAAAAGAAAAAAAAATTAATTTGAATTCTTGATTTTGTAAAAATCGAGTTATTTCAAATAATAAAAAAATTACGGAGAATAGAGTACAACAAGTGAGTAAATAACCTATTTAACGAAACTAAAACAGGAAACCATAATATAAGAAAGAACAAAATAAAAGAATATCTTGAACAATCATTAAATTGGTTTATTTTTTCCATTCATTTTTTACAATTCATGACATTTTCTGGTAAATAAATTTTATTTACCAATTTTAAATGCTTTCTGAGAAAACTTCCATATTTATAGCATATTCTTCTACATAGAAATGATTTTCACAGAAAAAAAAACAAATAAAATAGTATTAATAATAATATCAAAAGACTATAACTACTAAAGTTACGACTAGAGTTTAGTTAAGACTAAAGTTAAAAAAAATATATATATAATGCAAGCTGTGTATGAATGTTGTTGAGGAAATAATTATTATATATCATTACATATATTTTGCTTTGCCTTTCTAAAATAATTATATTTTATAATAATTTCAGAAATGTATTAAATGAATGAAAGTATTCTTATATTAAAATAAAGTGGGTAATTATGAAAAAAAATCTTAAATCAGGGTTTTAGTAAAAAATGTGGCATTATAATACATTAATACATGTTTAAATGTACTATGTATAATAGTGTTGCAGAACAATAATTCCTATCTATTAATGAAACTAATTTGCTTATTAGACAGCATATCAAGACTAATATCCCCTAATATATTGACAATTTGAAAAGTATTATTTACATATTTTGTCATAAAATGTGTATTGTAGGTGAGACACCCATCTTATTGAAACCATATGTTTTTAAACAGACCTGCAAACTGCGAACAACTGAAACTATTTGATTTTGCAAAAAATTTAAAATGCTTTTGTAAATGTTCTGAGTAGGTAATTTTGTCCATACTGTTATGGACAAATTTTTCATTATATCCTTGTAAACCATAAGGTATAAATATGAACTGAAAGTGCCCAACTACAGTCTCCCTTTTTTAAAAATAGTATACATAACCAACTTAGTAAGAGAGAAAAGCTCGAGAGCTTAATAGTTTAACAATATAGCTGAAGTGTATGTAACATGTAACTGAGAAATACAATAAACAAGTGTGTATTTGTAAATTTAAGTGACAATTTAATTCAATAACGGCAAGAAGTAGACAAACGGAAGTAGCTAAGTGACCCATTCCTTTCAATATCTATTGATTTATCCCATTTAATATTTCTCTAGTTCAATATAATTAGTTTCAATTTACTAGCATGATGGCCGATTTGGCAAAATAGAAAAATCAAAGGGGACAATTAAAGTCAAGGTTAACAGGTGTAAAAACATTTTACGATTATTTAAATTTAACAAAAATAGACAATGTAGTAAACACCGAGTTGGCATTATGACTAAAAAAATCGAACCCGTCTTCAATTAATTCGATCATATTCAATCAGAAATAGAAATAAAGTTCCAATGAAACATAAAACACACAAAAATGTACCAATTCCAAGTCTAAGGAAAAAGAACACGATGAATTTGAAAAGTCGTATTTTCAATTAAATGTGAACATTAGAAAAACTATGATTACATTTTACGTTACATCTAATCATAAATAATTTCAATAATAATAATAATAACAGTATATAGAGTAATTTAATTTTTTTGGCTAAATAACTAAATAAATATGTAAATATGAATAAGGGATAATAAGATAATCACTGGAAGTTACTTAAAATTGCTTTAAAAGAATGAAAAATTATATCAACAATCTGAAGAATGTGTGTAAATACAATACCTGTAGTCTTGGGTATAATCGTTCCAACAAATTCCACCTGTCATCAGTAAGATCATTGCTAAATTGATTTAAAATACTTTGTAAAGTTAAAAAAAATGTTGGTGGATTTGCATTTGTATTCCACTGAACAACAAATTCACTTGGAACTTTTGCCAACGCTTCTACACCTAAAATTTGTTCTCTAGGTATCCATCCTTCCACATTCATTAAATCAAACCAATGACCAATTATATCTAGCTCTATATCAAGATCCCATTTTGAAATTAATAATCCATGAAAACCTTCATCCCACATAAAACCCCTGGGAAAAAAACTCCTAAAAAAAAAACAAAATATTTAAAAATTAACACGTTGACATACATAATACATTATATGCATGGAAAGCCCCATGTCCATTACGGGACACATATATCCCGACATAAGGTAGACTGATGTGCGGCACGAGGAATATATGTCCCATATACATCTAGTTTATACTATCATTTAAACGTTTGTAAAAATAACTTTTAATTTAATATGTATTAAGAAAACATAAGTAAAGGCAAAATTATATTTTTTATGAACTGTCTAGCTGGGAAAATTTAATAAGTGCCAAAAGAATATTATTATATTCCTACCTTTATGTAACTCTATTGTAAGACTTCTATATATTTTTTAATAAAAATAAAACGGAAAATGTCATCAGTACGAGGTATATATGTCCCATATACATCTAGTCTATACTATCATCTAAATGTTTGTAAAAATAACTTTTAATGTAATATGTATTAAGGAATGTTATAAGTAAAGCCAAAATTATATTTTATATGAATGGTGTCTTAGGAAAATTTAATCACTGCCAAAAACAATATTATTATATTACTACTCTAATGTAACTGGATTGTAAGACTTCTATATATTGTTTAATAAGAATAAAACGATAAATGTCATATCAAAAAACTTTTATTAGTTGAAACACCATGCATCATAATCTTTATCAAATATTAAACCTTAAAAACAGTTTTTTGTTCTTAGTGAGCTTTATTAAAACCAGCAAGACAATAGGCAGGTTTCCCATCACATTCTTCGCTATAAGTATATACTTTCTTTACTTTTTTGTTTGCTTCATGGCTATTAAATGTTCCTAATATTTTGTAGCAACCTACGCACTTCTTTTTTTATTTTCTGGCCCCTCATAAAGACAAAGTATAATATCTTTTAGGTGTCCTTGGCCTTGGAATTTCTTCTTCTCTGCCACATTGATAGAGGGACTTTGCTAATTTATCCTTGTTGTAATATACATAGCTTATTTGTAAGTTTTGACTGTCATATATTAACCAAGCATTTACGACGGCTGCATTGAAAATCAATTTGTTGGCACTCTTTTTGTACTATTTTAGAGACTTACGTAAAGGGCTCTGGCATGAGCCCATTTAATCACTGTAGTCAACGCCTTTTTTTGCAATGTTATAATCAATAATACACTGAGGTTTTTCCTCTTCTGACTTTTCCTGTGCCTATTAACGTAATATCATGATTTACACAAGTTGTTAACATTAGTACAGGTCATGTATCCACCCATTTAGTAATTTTTTATATTCTCACACTCCCTGCCAAATATTTGACCCCTTTTCAGCTTTTGTAAAATGGATCTCAGGCGCAACTGTTTTCCAATTTTTCCTCAAAGTATCACAAACTCTGGTCTTTTTGGTTTAATTAGGTCGTAAATGTAATAAATAAATAGTGGGTGTAACCCTGATGCCATAGATATGTTTCACTGAAATATTTCGATAAACATAAATATAGTAAATCCCGCAAGATAAGTAGTTTTATCCAAATATACTGTCACACAGAGGTCTAGTGCTATAGGGGGCATATTCGCCCCATAACGCAGTCAACATGTGTTAAACAATTATTAAACTGAAATGAATATTAAATTAGGAATTGCTATACATACATATAGTATAATATACAGTGTATCTCACTTAATGGTGACGACCCATTAAAAATATTTTAACTCACTTTTACAAAGTGAAAATTTGAACATTAGGGTTTTCTAGTTTGGTCTCTTCAAATAAATTATTGACATCCTTGTGGCACTTTCGGTTATACCAGAAGTTGTCTGCAACTTTGTTATTTTAAATTGGACACCTTGTATATTTTTAGATTTCCAGAATGTTTGAAAACAACAGAAATTTTAAAAATTAATTTTTGTACTATTTTAGTTTTGTTAGTGTATCTATTACCTACAGTGACAATTTAATATTGAAAAATATTTCCCTAAAAAAAGTTTCTTTTTAAATCCACATAGGTACCTACCTAACATCTTCTTAAGACCTGTATCCCCTGATTTTTTTTTTACTAAGTTATGTTTTGTATTTTTGTATGCATATTTTTATAGTTATATATTTTAATATAATATATGTAAGCGTAATATATAAGCATTGACCAATACTTATCTTGAGGTTAACTTACAGATCAGATCATCTGTGTGAGAGATATCATCATCATCCCATACTATCATTTTAGTGGAACTTTCATCAGGCTTTCTTCCTCATGTTTAACTCAATTGCTGTTCGAGATATTTTGGTATTTTTCAAAAAACTAGATATTTCGTTGCCCAAGTTGTGACTGTCTGCTTCTGATATTGTACAAGTTAAATTGGTGATATTTTATAGGGAGGTTGGTGAATACTATGTATTTTACAAGCTGCTTTGTTTTATACAGGTTGATAAAAATTTAATGTTGAATTTACTAAATTGCAAGGCCCTGAAGGTTGATCTTTAAATGGAACACCCTGTATATTTTTTTAAATTGTGATGTAGAATTCTAATCTCTGTTAATCCATATTATTACACATACCTATGCCTATCTCTTACATTTTTTGTGTTATTTATGGTTTAATTACAACAGACAAACAAATATCTTTCAACTTTTTGTTTTGTGAGAGTGACTATGCAACAAGATCCCTAAACAAGTAGGTTACCTCAGTTCCATGCTTGTAGGAGAGGGTGTTGCGGTGTACACCGGGATGAGCGACGTCATCTGGCGACCTTCCCTCTCACTCTTTTTATGTACTTACATCATTGTCTCTCTCATAATGTCCTAATGTGTTTAAATTTGACAATAACTGAATAATCTGTCAATCCTGATTCTGTTTTGTGAACCAAGTGTAGAATTACAATAGATTAATAAATAAGCACTTAGGTAAGTAAACCAGCAATAATTTCTGTCAAATTACGTTGTCCTTCACTTAAAAAGTATTCCGCCCGAAATTCTTGGGCTATCTCATTATTTAAAGTGATCGAGGCTGTAATGTTTTATGTAGGATGAAAATAAAAAATAATTTGATCTTTCAGCAAGATGCCAGGGTGTCGATGTGCTGTTGCTACATGCCATAATAGTCTGGAAATTACCAAAGCTCTGAACAAAGATGTGTTATATCACAGGTTTCCGAAAAATCCAGTTGTGAATGCAATGAATCAAATATAATTTGAGTTACATAATAAAAATAAAATATCTGCAGTTATACCTAAAACTTAATTAAAAGTGAATAAGGAAATGTATTATTCTTAATAGATTATTCCAGTTATTCGTTTCTATTATTTTCAAACCATTTACAATCCGTACAAGACAAAATAACTATATATATACATTTTCATGTCACTTCCTAAAGTTCTGAAATTGTATGATATAAGTATTTTGCACTAGTAACTAATTTATACCTACTAGTATTGATTTCTGAATTTGATAGATCATTCATATCATATTATCTACATCGTATATATACACATATACCTACCATATCTAGGAGGTCCGCATAAAAGTTTGTAGTTGTGTTATGTATTTTTTATTGATTTTACGGTTTAATGTTTACCTGTAAAACGTTTTGTTATGTATACGTTATGTATACATGTAGGTATACAATACATGTATTTTAAACTGTTATAGTAAAATTATACTCTTAAGCATCATGAAATGCAATATTTACCAGTAATCATATCAAAATTTCGCTGCTTTCTGGACGCCAGATGACGTAACCTCAAACTAACCAATAGAATTTTTTCTCGAAACTGAGGTAACCTACTTGTTTAGGGATCTTGACTATGCAATTGTTGGCAGAATTACAAAACAAACGACTAAACTGTCAATCAGTTATTTATTACCTGACAATTTAATTAAGTGTTTATATAAAAGTGGAAACAATACTTATTCAAATGCTGATATCTTAATGTTAGGTAGTGTATATATATTGTACATATGAATTATATCTATAATATATACTAGGTTTATGGAAATTATATACTGGTACTAGCAGTTAGTCGTCACAGAAGACAGTATAAATAGGGCCATTGCATGTACCTACAACGGTTGTTACGAATCAAGGGTAAGGAATCGAATGTAATGTGGAACCACTCGATCAATAAAAGATTATAATGAATCTGTGTTTCTGTTCCAATACACAACACTTAAATTTATTATTTATTTACGGAAAGTGCAACCGATTTATAAACAGGATATGTAGAGTTTTCAATGATAGATACCCCAATTTATCACCAATGAGCAAGATGAAGTTAAGAAGAATTCTAAAAATCAACTAGAATATAGCCGAATTAATGCAGAAAGAATTTTGCCGAAGTCAATAACTCCAGATGAAGATAATGTAATAATATTTTGACATATTTTAATGCTTATTTAGAATCCTCAACTTGTGAAGGTTGAAATTTAGCAAATTCAACATAAAATTTTTATCACCCTATATAAAATGAAGCTTTTAAGGTAAGTTAGGTTAGGTTAGGTTCAAAAGTCAGTGGGCTGAAAACCAGACCCTCCACCGCAACCATGTGGTCTATTGTGGCTTACACCTACTTCTATTTAACCCAACAGGTCCAGGCTCTTAATGAAGCTGATTAGAGCTGGGTCGCTCATGAACAGCTCGCACAAATGTGCGGCACATATCAGTGTGCCGTGAGCGAACGACTCGCAACGAAAGAGCTCATCGCTCATTCCGCCATTTACACAGCACACAAACATGAGCTTTTTACACAATACGCATACGATGTTTGATTGTGCGAGTTCTTATGCATGGTTGATTGAACAATAATTTAGGAATAAATGAGTTAAAACAAATGTAATAGTAAAAATACTTAAATGTTTACTTACATTTATATATTGCTTTAATATAACCATATTAAACAAGGCTGAAACTAACAATTCTGATAAAAACTAAACATCAAAAGTTTGCAAATTACAAGTTTAAAACTCAGCTATCCTATTGTGTACAACGTACATCATCCTTGAATGCCACCAGAATTCAATGAGCGGCAAGAGTGAGCAACGACACGAGTGTGAACGACAAGATGAGTCAAATTTATGATCGAATGCTACAGTGACAGTGCCATGACCACGTCGCTCAAATGAACAACTCGCTCTGAGCGCTCATTTGAATGAGCTGTGCCGCACGTGCCGGCACGCTGAAAATGAACGAGCGACCCAGCTCTAAAGCTGATCACCTTATTGGGTGAGAACTTATTCAGATCCTCTGGCAGAAGTTATCCTTTGCCAAATAATGAGTATCTATATTCCCCAGCGGGGCAGGTGCTTATGCACCTGCCCCGCTTCATCTGCCCCGTTCATCATCACCTCCCCGTTCATCTGCATATGTTTTCAGCCGTTTCATCATCTTCTAAGCACAAGCGGCACTCAGCATCTTCTGCTAGGCCAAATTTGTACAGATGATATTTTAAGCGGACAGTTAATTAAAGTTCGTAGGTGCATCCTGCTTAACTCTAGTTAGGCAGGTCTTAAAGTTTTTTAGTTCTTGTTTTTGAAGGGTTTATTATGAACGCCTTCGAATGAACTAATCTTGGTAGTTCTTGCCAGTACTGAAGGATTTGCCCCTCAGCCCAGGTTAAGAGCGTTGCTTTGGCAATAGTCGAGGATATGCCAAGCACCGGTTCTGGTTCGACAAATTCAGAAGCAGCACTCTCCCTGGCTAGTGAGTCAGCTGCTTCATTCCCTTCATGGCCAGAATGGCCTGGGACCCAGACCAGAGTTACTCTATTTTTCCTCCTCAAATGAATTTGCCTGCCTGCTAACAACTCCATACTGTTTTTGAGTTACAACGGTAGAAACCAAGAGCTTAAGAGCTGCTTGGCTCTCTGAGATTTTTATCGATTTGCGTGTAAGTTGCGTTTGTTCCGGTCTCTGTATACACAATTCGATGGCATAGATTTCTGCCTGAAATATAGTTGCATAACTGCTAAGGGCTGAGGATATTTTTACCGTTAAGTTGCAACTATACACTCTGGCTCCAACACCCAGGGGTGTTTTGGAGCCATCTGCAAGCCAACAACTATCTACCCTCAATAGGTCAGCTTTATTCCGATCTCATTCATCTCTTCCCAGGAAGAGAATGTTAAAGGGCAGTTCATGGTTGGTCGTTGTAGGTATGACATCTGAAATCATCTGCAGGATGCTGTGATTTTCCATGTCATCCAGCAGCCTATTGTGCTCCATAATGTCAGACTGCAACATGTTAATAGCTGCCTGCTTTAGTCTGTATGTTGCCCATCTGGCCTCTCTCTCCAAATATATGTGAAGAGGAGGCAGGTCCAGTAGGATTTCTAGAGCTGCTGACGGTGTAGAACTAATTGCTCCAGTTATGGCCAGGCAGGCTTGTCTCTGTAAGCCAGAAAGATTGGTTTTGGTCCTGTTATAGTCCTTTGGGCCATCAAACTATGAAGCCGTACGCTATCGATAGGTCCTATGACAGTCATGTACAGCCAATATATTTGTTTGGGACCAATGCGCCAAGATTTCACACAGATTCGTCGATATGTCCATAAGGGGAGGGTGAAGGAAATTCCCTCTTCAGAGTTTCCTCTGACTAAAATGACTAGATCGTCCGCATATGCTTGAACCTCAACCTCCCACACAGAAAGTATGGCCACCAGGTCATCCACAAGCAGTGACCAAAGTAGGGGTGAAAGAACCCCATCTTGTGGACACCCTCTTGTGGCCCTACATCTGACTGTTTCTTCCTGAAGGGATGTCGTTATAGTTCTGTTTTCTAACATAGCCCGAATCCAGTCACTTATGGTTGGATCGACTCCCCTAGCAGCAGCAGCCGTGTATAGGGAGTCAGGCATACTTTTAGTTATTAAGAGGATGAATGCTTAACACACTGTTGCTAATGTATCCGTACAGTACCTATTCCAGACTTTTCAACAGAAATTATGTCAGGCTAATAGGTCTCAGCAATTTAGGGCATAGGTTTATTCGACCTGTATGTATACCACCCTAACTACTGACCAACTGGTTGGTATATAACTCCATGTCTCAGACTAGCTCTGAACAGTCTGATGAGAAACGGTATGATAATTTCCAATCCGTTTTGGAGCAGAGCTGGAAATACACCATCCTCACCGGGTGATTTGAATGGCTGAAAAGATTTAATAATACACTCAATGGCCGGTCTTGTGATAACCTTCCTAGCCACCAACCAGTCGTTTTTGATAGGTCGTTTAGATCGGCCAGCTTTTATCTCTCTACATACATATCTCTACAAATTATAAGTATTCACCAAATTTCATGGGCATTGAAAATATGACAAAAACCTATGATGCTTTTAATGATGTTATGATGATTTTAAACTACAAAGCTATATTCTTTAGAAAATAAACCATAATTAAAACAGTTTATTAATCTTAAAACATTAATACATTATTCATAAAATCCAAACGAAGGCCAACTGACTGATCCCAGTAAATTACGACAGCAAATATATAAATCCTCATATAAAATAAATATTTTGTATAATTTTAACCTTATAAATTTACCTAACCTTCAACTTTATAAATAATAAATTATTTATAAAGTTGAAATAAGTTTTTAGCTTTAATCTTGATTTTTGAAAAATATTTAATAATATAAAAATATATCAAACATGAGAAAGGAGAATATTAAACGAAAAAACATGTTTTTTTTATAGAAGACTAAATTGCATTGTTGCTATAACAGTTGTATATATAGGTATGTATAAGTGTCAGAGATTTGAAAAGTTACTACTACCAATCAAAAATCAAATTTGGTGTCCATAAGATATAAAAAAGTTGACAATCATATTTCTAAACTTAGAGACAATACAGAAAATCCATTTGAATTTTTGAGCTTGAAGTTGTCAATAAATTTAAAGTTTTAAATTTTACTACTATTTTTAAAATTGTTCTTATACAAGTTCTTCTCAATAAGTAATTCATAAACAGATCCAGATGATATGACTAAGTATTTTACGACATCAAACTTTCGGTATAAATAATAATAATAATATTTATTATCTGCATAAAAAATAGTACAATAATTTTATTGGTATAAATCTATATATCACATTAGTCAGTAACCCAGAAGAATATAAAATTCTTGAACGGGAATGTTACAAATGGCAATAAATAAGAATTACAGATAGAGAGGTGAATAACAATAATACTTAAATAAAGACTATGACATAAAATAATATAGCAGGACTCAATTGTACAAAAACATTGCAAAACGGACAAATTATTTACTAGAATTAAAAATCATCCTCTTTCCATAATCTTTTCCTTCATTTAAAAAGAATATTTTAGTCCAATCATTTTATGAATTTCTATTCTAGGTGTAGATGAGATATATTGCATTAAATGCTGTTTAAAAGATGAGATCGTTGGGATATTTTGTATGTTTAAAGGTAAGTAGTTGTATAACTTAGGGCCCAAATAAGCACATGATGTCTGGCCAATTGCTTTTGTCATTTTAGGAGTGATGTAGTTCTTTTTCCGCGTGTCATAATTATGTTTCAAAAATTACCGAAAAGTGTATAAATGTCCGTATGGTCAAATTTTTTAAGAAAAATAGTGTTGAATGATAATCTGTACGGCTTTCAAAAATGTAACAGTACATCAGATGCTTTGTATTAAGTTATTAATGAGGTTTCAATCAATCTCGATAATAATAAAAAATGTACTGCAGTCTTTCTTGACCTGGCAGAGGCTTTCGACACAGTACACCTTGAAAGACTACTTCAGGTTATAGAGTGATACGGAATCCGTGGTATTGTATTAGACCTTTTCAAAAGCTAATTAAGTAACCGATTGCAGTATGTCAAGATCAATGGTTGTTTAAGTGAATCTCAGCTGGTGAGGGTGAGTTTGCCTTAGGAAACTGTTCTTGGCTCTATACTGTTTATATTAACTATCTATTAAATCTTGATATTTATGGCTAAATAATATATTTTACTGATGACACTATGGTAATATTTAGTGAAGATGACTGAATGTAACTAGGGGAAGGGGTTGGGGTGGTTTATACACTGCAAAAATGTGGTCGGATGGGTATCAGTTGCCTTTGGATACAGATAAAACAAGTTATATAAGCATTTTCAATCATTGATGCAACAAGACTTAACTTTCGAAAAATTAACATTGATGACTTTGGAATAGACATAACAAGTTGAAAGTCTTAAATACTTAGGTATTGTTATAGACCAAGATATAAAATGGAAGCCCCATGTGACATATTGATGAAGAGGCTACGAATTTAATTCACAAATTTTATTTAAAAATGTGCTCATTTTAATATATAAATTTTTAGTTGAATCTCTTTTGAGATATGGCATACTGGTCTGGGGAGCTTTGTACTCTAACTCATTAAAAACTTTGTCTACAATTCAAAACTATATATTAAAAATTATTTATAAAAAAAAGGCAGATTGTACTCAAATAGACTGTTTCATAGAAATGATATACAGGCTATTTCATTAAGGGTGTAGAGGTAGCATATATCAGAAAGTAATAGTAGTAGAGTTTTGGGGAAAAAATTTCCTAAGAAAAGTGCCCACGATAAGTGGCTGGAAATAGTTTTCGAGTTCTTATCGCATACTACCGCAAGGAAGCGTCACTACTAGAGTCATTAAAAAAGGCAATTATCAGAATAATGTCCCCATATAAGGTGTCAAACAAATACTACTGCGTTAATTATATTAAAGTTCTGCATCTTTTTGGTTTGACACTTTTTTCTGTAGGACGTCAAATAAGAGTAGAAGGGAGGGGAGGGGGAGTATCTAATGATTAAAGTGTCTATAACTCTACTTTCGCCTAACCGAATTATGTAAACTAGGTCTCGTTTAAGAAAGGAAGCTTCATTGTTTAAAATAAGAAAATAATCATATTATATTGATTTTTGCAATCTTTGCTAGAGGGCGTTATTTGAAAGAATCGCAGGTTTTTCAATTTTTCTCCATTATTTCAAATAGAACCATATAACTTTTATAGCATAAAAACACACAAAAACGTGAAAACCACAGTTAGATATCTTCATTTGTTTCAGAGTTATTAAGGAAAATTATAATTAATAACATGTTAATTGAAGATATAATTATTTTCAAGTTCAGAGGTCCACTTTGCCATGACAAACTTAACTCCATTTTTTTAAATATTGTTCATCCAGGCTTAAGACTAGTCCAAACCACAAACACAAAATTTAGAGCATGTTTAAAGGCTAACGGGCCAAAAAAATTATAAAAATAACATTAACATCAACCGCACTAACATTATTGATTAAACCATAAAAAACTTGATACACAAACAGTAAACAGACTTTTTATACAAGGGATACAAGGGGCAGTGGACTAGGACGTTGATTCCTACCCTGGCACCCTGGGTAAATAGAAGGCACGGAGCAATGACGTTCTATCTGGCTCAAGCTCTCACAGGCCACGGATGCTTCCGGGCATATATACACTCGATTGGCAAGGCTATGGACGAGTTATGCGAAGACTGCGGAGAGGTTGACACTGCTGAGCACGCCCTGTTTGAGTGCGGATATGGGGAGAACGTTAGAAGTAACTGGAGAGCGGCAATGGGGGAAACAGTTACGAAACATAATATGGTAAACTTGATGCTAGAGTCCCAAGCGAACTGGAGGGAAATAGAAAATAGCATCACGGAATTAGTTAAGAGAAGGGAGGTGCGTGGAAGAGAGATGGAGAGAGGTGGTGGAGATAACTAAAGGAAGGAAAAGAATAGCTACCTCGGGTCTTGATGCCAGGTCCCACGACAGTCCCGAGTCCGAGGTAGAGAAGAAAAGGAGGGGTTTTAGTGGGAGTTGCGCCCCACACTCCCCGGTGCCGATAGAAACTAAGGCCCGGGGGTCATGCGATTTCCTCTCGTTATATAAAAAAAAAAAAAAAAAAAAAAAAAACAGACTTTTTATAAATGTTCAAAATGACCTTCGTTTTACTAAATGCGATTATTGATTTTTTCTAGAGAAGTAGATGATACAGCAGTTGCAATTTCAGTCCCTGCAATGGAAGTTACAGTATTTTCAAGACGCTCAATCATGTCGTCTTGCCCCAACCGTTCTGCCCCATAAGTAAAAATCTAAGACAGTTAAATCCGGAGATCTGGGCGACCATGGAAACAAACTACCCCTTCCAATCCAGCAATTGGGGTAACTAAAATTTAAAAAATCACGGATCCCTTAAGAGGAATGTGCCGGACAATTATCATGTTGAACCCACAATGATCTTCTAATATTCAAAGGAACATCTTCTAAAAGGATAGGCAACTCATTTCTCAAAAATCTAGATATGATTCGCCATTTAGACGCCCATGAAAAATAAACTGTCTGATAATTCTATCTCCTAAAATACCACACCACACGTTCATGCTCCACCTATTCTGGTGATCCACTTCCCGCATCCAATGAGGATTCGTTTTGACCAATAGTGCATATTGTGTAAATTAACTCTGCCACAATGAGTAAAAGTGGCTTCATAAGTAGATAAAACTGGGGAGAGGACCTGGGGATTTTCATTGCATATATCTCTTAGCCAATAGCAATAGTCCAACTGACTGTTAAAATCAGAATCGGAAAAAGCCTGCTGTAAAACTACATGATAAGGATGCAGTTTATAATCTTTTAAAATTTGGAACACTGAAACGCAACTTACATTTAAAACTAAAGAAATATCTTTTATGCTTAAGTACGGATCTGCTTCATATTGTCTTCATTCCTTACTGGACATCTTCTGATGGGAACTGCAACGTCAACTGTTTGTCTTAAACGTACTGCCAACCGTCGAAACACTTTCCTGCTATTATGTCTTCGTTCAGGATACCTTGCAGTATATTCACATTCTGCTAGAGGTGCATTTTCAAAACATTGGAAATATACGACAAGCATGTCGTAAGCATTGGCATTAGTATATGCCATTTTTGGAATTTCAGCACAAAATTTTGACAACAGAAAATAGTTATACAGTATTTTGTATACATAATACAAAATTTGAAATAATTGATAGTTATTTCAAATTTGTTTTGTTTCCATGGAAGGCACGGACATCAACAATATTTAAAAAAAAATAGAGTTAAGCTTGTTTGTCATGGCAAGCTGGATCTCTGAACTTTGAAAATAATTATATCTTCAATGAATGTGTTAAATCTTCAATCAACTATAATTTTGATTAATAACTTCGAAACAATTGAAGATATCAAACTGTGATTTTCACGTTTTTCTTGAAAATTTTATCTACTTTCCAATTATACTATAAAAGTTATATGGTTCTATTTCAAATTACGAAGAAAAATTTAAAAAACTGCGATTCTTACAAATAACACCCTCTAGCAGGGGTTACAAAAATCAATATGATATGGTTATTTTCTTATTTTAAACAAAGAATCTTCCTTCTTAAACGAGACCTAGTTTAATCATTAGATCGTCCCCCCTCTCTCACCTACTCTTATTTGACATCCCACAGAAAAAATTTGAAAGCAAAAAGATGCAGACCTTTAATATAATTAGCGTGGTAGTATTTTTTTGACACGTTATATGGGGACATTATTCCAAAAACTGGCTTTTTTGATGTGAACCTAGCAATTCAGCCCCTTGCAGTAGTTTGAAACTTGACAACTGTTTCCAGTAATTTCTCTTGGTCACTTTCTTGGGAAATTTTTTCCCCAAAGCTCTACGACTATTATTTCCTGATATATGGTACCGCGCCACCCTTAATGAAACACCCTGTATGTACTATACGATCACTTTACTTTCATACTTTCTCCAAATGCATGTAAAAAAAGACCGCCTTAAAAATGTGGTTTCTCATGAAATGATAACCTGTACTATAACTCAAAAACTTTTGAAAGTGCCAATCATCCAAAAAAATGTAAATAAAAGATTTGCATACCATTTAGCCACAGAAACATTATTAGCCACAGAAACACTATTGGATGTTAGAAATAATATGAATTAATGGTGGTACCTAATTAAAACTTACCTTGACGGAACTGCTGTATAAAGGGGGGCTCTCCAATAGTATACAGGCTCCTTAGTGTAAACACTTTGAACTTTTGAAGAACCATAAAAATAACCAATTCCTCCAATCATATTACTTAGCGCAGCTTGAGCAAAAGTTACTTGTTTATATGTAAATCTAAAAATATTAATTTAATTTTTAGTTGACTTTAGTTGTTAAAGTAACAAAAGTTAAATCCACACATCTGCATGCAGTCAATAAAAGAATTCCTTTTCAATAATTTTCATTTAAAAGTAGAACATTTACCATTAAACTTAAATATTCTTTATAAAACTGTAAATGTACATGATTTCTGAATTTACGACGTACAACCTACAGAATCCTCAAAAATATTTTAAAAAATATCAATATGAAAATAAATAGGTAGGTACACAAAATGTCTGAAATATTACATAGAATTTTTTTTATAAATCAGCAATTAATTTTGCATTCTATTCATATGAAGAGACTAATTTACAGAATGCGCATAATTTTAATTCCATGCATAAGGACTATTTCACGTCATCCTATAGGGCAGGGATCGGCAATGCGCGACCCGCGGGTCGCATAAGGCCCGTTGCAAGTTTTTGTGCGGTCCACCAAGCAATATAATTTTTTAACAAATTGCACTCGATGCACAGCTGAGCATACTCTGTACTCACACAAGTGCGCTTGCGTTATCTTTTAGAAATATGTACACTGGTACTCCGTATATTGCGTAGTACCAGTGTAACACATTCACGTTGACAAGCAAGTGACACTTCTCTCTAACAGGCAGGTGATTTATGCGACTTCTTCATTATTTTATATAGGTAAATTTGTTATTTTATCATAGCAAAAATGAATAAAATGCCATAATTTGCAAAGAATCTATAAGTATACTTAAAGATTTAATTTGCGTCGTCACCAAGACATGAAACTAAAATTAATATGATAAATTTGAATCGCAATTTAGACAAAATACCTATACCTATACTTTATAGTACCTTATGGTATTCAAACTGCAAATAAATTTAATGACTTGTTTAACTTATTTTTAATGAAAATTATACAAGTGTCTCCAGTAATATTTTGCGCATGTGAATATTACATCTCATTATTAAAATACAGTGTGATATTCCAGACAAAGAGGCCTAAGGAACGCATTTTAATGATGCCGGTATATGTGTGGGTTCTACTTTCACTTTTGATGAAATAAAACAATTCTATTTTATCTTATTAATTATTTCATACCACCATGGTAATGCCTTTGGACTTATTTCCAAAGTACCTTCTTTAGAAATAAGCAAAGTAGGAGCTCCAAAAAAGGGAGAAGATTTTAAAAAGTTTTAGAAAGAACTTCCGCATAAATTTATATTATTAACTTTTTTAATATTATTACAACAGCTAATAGTTTATACACAATGTGTAATGATGAGTTGTTAGTAGACATAACTTTAAAACTAATTTAGATATGTAGTCCAAATTTTTGTTCCAATCACATAATATATTAATAATAACCCCCTATTTATCTACCCCTCATTCTAATCACAAGGATTAGCCAGAAAGTCTGAAACTTGTGTAGGAGAAGGGGCGCATTTCACAGGCCGTATTTGCTCCTCAGGAACAACTTGGTTGGTAGACCCTAACCACCATTCAGTGCTGAAACCTTATTAGCTAGGGGGACAGTCAAACATCAACTGATTTTATTCTCCCACATTAACATCAAGCTGACATTCTTCCCATCCTAGGCCATCGGCAGGATGGTTGCCAAATGCCAATCCACCCCTGCGAACAAGCCTTAATTTACGAGTAAACAATTTAATTAAAAATTGTCTTGTGGAATGGGAACTTGAACCCACGACCTCTGGATTGAGTGATCGAGACACTAAACCCCGAGCCACAAAGTTATCTATATGATACCATGGTTTATCAATTGTCATATTTTATTACTTATATTTCTACAAGAGGTAGACATCACTTTTTTCTTACTTTTGTTTATAATTATTACTCTGTAATCTGTAATTATTCAGAACTGTGATATGTAATAAATCATTATTAATTTCAATTATAATAACTAATTGTACTATTATTCTATAATAACCTAATTGTTTGTGGAAATATTTTATTAATTTATTAATCTATATTGCCAATTATATCATTTGTTGCTCAAAAAGGAGCAACACTGGAAAGAGGAAGGAGTGTACTTGGAAAGTTTTGCAGGAGTTTTGATATTTGACATTTTTATAGATTTCAACGTGCTTTTTAAGAATTGTCACTATGCCACCTTGTATATTTGCAGCTCGAAAAAACAATTTATTGATAACATCGGACTCATTTTACGATGAAAGTAGGTTTGTGATACATTAAACTACAGAAAATTTTCTATAATTTATATACTAATCTTTTTTTTTTTTTTGTAAAATGAATAATTTCACTATATGAGCACTGCAAATTAACACCCGTGTACACCAACACGCGTGTTGACGAAAAATATTTTACCACCCATTGTAAATCCGGTATACGATTTGTTGCTATTGTCTGTGAACTGTTTTATTTGTGAAAACCCGTTACCTGGAAGTGAGGTGACTGAAGTCAGGTGTTAAAAGAAAGGACGATATGGGAAAACTCTTGAAGGGACTAAAATCGATATTGTTTCACGATGCGTGTCGAAGACCCTATCATAATGAGAAATTAATCTCTGCATCTTTGCGTAGAGGAAGCGATGTCGTACCTTCTCCTCCACATCTGCGATCCACTTCTTCAACAATTTCATTCAGAGATTATCATTACGAGTTCTAGCAATTTTGGAAGTTTTGTTGAAGTAGTGGATCACAAGGTGCGACATCGCTTCCTTTACGCAAAGATCCAAATTAATTTCTTATTATTATAGCATGTTCGACATGCATCATGAACCATTATCGATTTAAGACCCTCCAAGAGTATGCCCTTATCGTCCTTTCTTTTAACACTTGGACTTACAGAATATCTCGAATCCTTTCTACTGCACTTCAGTCGCCTCACTTCCTGTTAACGGATTTTCACAAATAAAACAGTTCACTTCCTTAGAAGTCATGGGACTTCCTCTTTATACTTGCAACAGACCGTAGACCGGATTTACACCGATTCGTAAAATATTTAAATATTTTTTGTCAATAAATGTATTGGTGTAGATGCATGTTGGTTAGGAGCGCTCTTATTCTGAAACTATTCATTTTACAAAAAAAAAGCTTAGTGTATAAATTATAGGAAGTTTTCTCTAGTTTAATCACAAACCTATTTTCATTGTAAATGAGTTGGAAAGGAGATATTATCAAAAAACTCTTTTTGGGCCCCATTTTTACAATATGGCGGAGCGAGCTGCAAAGATATGAGGCGGCAAAGTAAACATTCGAAAAACTCCCAGAAAACTTTCCAGATAAAACTACCAAATTACTGGACTATTTACTTGAATAAATGATCTATCTGTCTTACCCTTTATTCCTTAATTTGAATTTTCCTTCAAACTTTTCATCAAATCGACTTTCATGCCAAGCCAGTGATTTGGTATATGTTTCTCCAACAAGAGTTTCTTGTTTATTTGAAAAGCTTTCAGATTCAAATATCACATCAATAGCAAAAGGAATTCTTCCGGTTAGCTGAATTGCAACAAAATTTGGATCCTTCTATAATGAGAAATAATTATTAGCTAAGGCAAAAATAGACTACACATAAGATAGACTGCTATGTAACAGACTGATGCTTACTAATGATAAATATATGTCGGGAATCACTTCCTTTTTGAGATACAGGGTGTCAAAGTATTGTTTTTTTTTTTAGTATTTTCCACACAGCTCATATAGTTTTTAAGATACTTTATTCAAATTTTTACCATAGATTACCTATGATGGTCCACAATTTTGACATATATGTAAACGATTTGAAAACGTACAATGTGATATCTTTTCGGGGGCCAGGCCCCCTTTTACCGCTCAGAACTTTTTTGTGGTGCGCCACTGACTGCTTATTTGCAAAAATTTGGATTTCACGTTCAATTTAGAAACTTTTTCGTCTTTTGCATTTTTATCGTAGCTGTGACGGTTGTCGAGTAATTTAAAAAAGTCTCTGAAAGAATATTTTATTAAAAAAAAATATTTTCATCAAAATTTTTACTAAAAACAATTATTGTCAAACGAAAGATCATTAATCTAAATTGTCAAAGGTACATACTTACAGTACAACTTTTGCCACTAATTATTTATTTTTTTGTAGTAGGTATTTCAAAGCAATATAATAACTAAGTAAAATAATTAAGAACTAATAATAAACCAAGGTCTACATCCTGGCGACGAACAACGCAGAGTGAATTTTTGTCGTTGGATCCTTAACACATTAGAAAATAATAGAACTTTCTTATTCAACGTATTATGGACTGATAAATCTTGGTTCACTCGACGTGAAGCAAGTGTAATTTTTGCAAATAAGCAGTCAGTGGCGCACCACTAAAAAGTTCTGAGCGGTAAAAGGTGGCCTGGCCCCCGAAAAGATATCACCCTGTACGTTTTCAAATCGTTTACATATGTCGAAACTTGTGGACCATCATAGGTAATCTATGGTAAAAATAAAGTATCTTAATTACTATATGAGCTGTGTGGAAATTACTAAAAAAAAAAAACAAAACTTTGACACCCTGTATCTCAAAAAGGAAGCGATTCCCGACATATGTTTATATGACAAATTTAACTTAAAATAAGGTGCTCTATCTTCCCTTAAAGTTTGTCTACAAAATTTCGATCTCGACCATGTGTAATACATAGGTAATCTAAAGTGTTTTCCCGCCAAAAATCAATAATTTATTATTTTTTTTTTTTTAATCATGTTGTCTCCGAATAAAACAATTAACTACTGATTTTAAACTTTTCTGGAAATATCACTTTAAGAAATAATGTAAGAAGACCGCCTGTCAAGTCTGTTAATACACATGACATTTTGGAAAAGTGAGAAAGTTGTTGAACTTTCAAAGTAAATTATACATATATTCCGACCATTTCAGTTGCTTACAAAAAACACCCTGTACAAGCAAATAATTTTACGATGATGCGGTTTATAGTATAAGGGTTTGATTATATAAATACCGAATCTCAACCTTTAATTATCGAAAACAAGGTTAGTATGATTTTTTTACAAGGTTATGTTTTTCCCCAAATTTTTAGAAAAACCGAAATAACTTGGCAACCCCGCATACAAGATCAGCAAGCGGGGCATCAATGTATGGGGAATTTTAAGCTTAATCAAAATCTCGTATAAAATACAGGGCATTCCATATAAAAAACAAATGTTGGATGCTGTAACCCCTCAACGGTGCACCCTGTATATCTAAAAATAATTTTAGATTATAGAAAAAAAGAGATGAAACAACACCCCTTTTAAACATTTTGCTCTACCTCCATTATTTAAGGAGCTACTAAAGAATTCGTTCTTATTGACTCACCCTGTATATATATATATATATATATATATATATATATATAGAGGTATATACGGTCATTGATGAGCCCGTCGAAGATACTGACAGGTCGTTGTGTAGCCCGCAAATACGCTGTGTAGCCCGATTTCGGGCTCAACAGCGTATCCAGGTGTATTTGGTCATTACTAGGCTTATATAGTGTTAGTAAGGCTGTACACGAATTTTACGGAGGGCTTCACAAAGTAGTGTTTATGAGTTGGACATACGCCAGGAAGTTCATATAAACTCACTGTAGGTGGCGCTGTTTTGTATACCTTATATACAGTATAAGTCTTGTGTAGCCCACCAATGAACATGTCATTGTTTAGCCCGAAATCTGGCAACACCGCCGTTTCGATCACGGGGACAGTGGGCTTTTCAACGTGTAGTTAGTACTGATAATTTTAGAGAATTCACATACGTGCTTTTACTAATGTTTATTATATTATAGACTCGTATATATACTATTATTTTAATTGTAAGTAATTTTCTCGGATCCAAAATTCTTTTGCAGAATTTATAATTACTTATTTTTATATTTAACAGGCAAGCCAATGTCTTTGCAATTTAGAGCAGATAATTGTAAGTCTCTTATACTGTAGCGAAAAAATATCGGAACACTTATACCTACCTAATGGAAATATATCTACACATTTTGCAAAAACCAATTTCAAATAAGTTGTATTTTTGTAAATTTTTATTTGACTTTACTTAAATAAATAGGTATTAATATATACAGATCAAAATATTAACGTAAATAATTTAGATTAACATGTTGGCTTTCGACTGACGAAAATTAAAAAAAAAAATCCCTTTAAAATTAAAATTAAAATTTTAAATTTGATATCGGTGCTATAAGAATGGCAATCACCAACTTGCAATTTCATCGATGGTTGCTACCCTTGGGGGGTAGTTCGGCGTCAATTTTACGCCCAAAATATATTATATACTTGTATGATGAAGAAAACAGATTAATGCGACAATTGATACTTCCAGATAAATTTAATATTAACGAAATTGGATTTAGTGAGCAAAACAGAAAAGAATAGCAAAAGCATAAACAAAAGAATAGCCAAATGTGACTTACCAGTCAACTATTATTCTAAAGTGTTTTTCGAATATCAAATAAAAGAATCAGGTCATAGTATTTAAAAATTTAAAGTTAATAATATTAAAAGGACGAAACGTGGCAGGAAAAATCTGATGTCATACGTGTATAGAGCATAAAATGTTTTTCTACAAGTGTATTTGATTAACCATACATACAGTGTGTCCAGCCAGGAGATAACACGATCCATAGGTATCTCAGAAACTACTGCGGCGATTTTTAAAAAACTTTGTACGTATAGTAAATACAGGGTGTTCTCGGCAAACAAAATATTTTGACAGTTTTGTGACTTCCGGTTGCACCGGAAGTAGATAACATCTTGCTTGATTTAAATGGAACACCCTGTATATTTCTCCATATTTGGATTCTACATACAATTTTAGGGCCCCTTTGTGTATTCATAAAATGTAGTTTTCGAGATATTAATTTTTTTAAGAAAAATTTTACGGATGCTCACTTGCAAAGAAAATTTATCAGTGAATTTAGCCATCGACTAAATTAAAAGTATTTGATTGTGGGCGTTATAAGGAAGGCGGTAGGTAATTAATGGGCGATTTAAAAATATTTAGTTGTATACAGGGTGAGTACAGTGACAAAGGAAATATCCAACTAAAAAAAATAAATATCTTCAATTTTTTAAATGGAAACAACAATTTTTTTTTATTTTAATGAATTCTAAGACCAAAAATATGGGTGGTTTGTATTCAGTTCCCTACCTAATTAATTTTTTAATTAATTCTAAGTGGGCCATGTTAAAGAAAAAACAGTTTCTGTGAATTTATTTTAAGTAAGTATTACAATAATAATTGTTCAAACACCACCATTCACTTGTAAACCACTTTCGCATCTGCGATGTATAGCATCTGTTGTCACTTTTACATTTTCTCCGGTGATACAGGCTGAAAGGCTACGCACAGACTTTTATAAAAAAAATCAAGGGGTGCAACATCTCGTGATCTTGGTGACCAACGAAAAAGATCCCTATTTGCTACCCGCTGATTTTCAGAATTTTCAGTTAAAAGTTCTGTTTTATGTGATGGTGCCACGTTAAATTGATATTATAGTTTGGATTGTTCTTTATTTGACAAATATTTAATGTATTGGATTTAAAATTTTTTTAAAATGTCTAAATGGTTTTCACTTAAAATGAAAATTACTGTTGGAGATGATTTTGAAAAACGAAGAAAATTATAAAATTTGTAAGATACTCCCATATGTTAGATACTTGTATTTTACTCGGAAATAAAATAACTCTCTGTATAGAATAAATCTTTTAATAGCTCAACTGAACACCAACTCGCCTCTATATTATGAATGCCTTAAAAAATAATCAATCATATTCCAATATCGAAGTGTGTCATTATTTATAAACAATATTTCGGGTCCATGTGCTGAGTCAGGTACAGAGGAACTCATGGGGCTGGCGTGAATGCCAAGGTTGCTGAACTACAAGGTGTTTCAATTATAATGTGCTATCACATATCTAACCAGTTAAACTACTTTAATAAAATTTCAGGTAACAATGGAAGTGTTTCTTGCTGCACAAAACACATTATTTGTCAACTGGCCTGGAAATTTCGTTTCCTAATAAAATGAGGATTTACTTCGAACCTATATGAGTTATGTCGGTTGAATAATGTATTTTTTGTAAATTTAGATTCAACAGTTCACACCACGTCTAAGAAATCTTCATCTTATTGGTATTTTATTAAAATAAACTAGAAATGGGAGAAAATCGCTGATTTCTAGCCCTGCCGGGGGTCCTAGCCTGCAACCTGGGGTCACCCTTCGGATGACAAAAGCATCTAGAATAATATTATTTTTAAGAAAATACATATTAAGAAATTTTGTATCTGGAATGATGATGTAATTATACTAAACTTTTCTCAATATTTTGATGAATTGTAAGGGTACTCTATTCTTGATGGTAAAACATAATAATTTTTTAAGTGCTGAAAGTAGAATTTATTTTTCAGTAAACATTTTTATCAATTTTATCAACATTAACCAAACATATATTGCTGTCATAATTGTAGCAGCAAATTAATATTGTAGGTATTTACTTTTGTAAGCTAAAATGATGAATTTTACAGACTGCCAAAATTAAGGAATTAATTCCAAACTAATACTATAAATAATTGGAATTAAAAAGGGAAAAAGAAGTTAGCCGCCAGCGTGACTCGAACTCGCGAAATCAGCATTATGATTTTTGGAATCCTACAACTATCCCATTGCGCTACTGAGACTGTTGTCACAAATTTACCTTGAGATGTTTAAGTATGTAAACTGTACGTGTTATCCTAAAAAAATATTTTTACCGATTTTCTAATTGGAAAAGCATTACGCTTCAGTATTTTGGTAATGAGAAGTGTTTGGCAGTCAGTAGGTACTATCGATTCCGTTAGCAATATTTCTCATAGGAAAATAATGAAAATAACCTATCTGAAGTTTAATTAATTTGACAGTTTTCGTGGGAGGTGCTTGTCTTGTTAGTGCAATCTCACATCGGTAGATAAAATGAGAAAAAAGTTGAGACAGATGCGACTAGAGATTTTGGAAGACGAAGGACGTAGATGAAGTCCCCGTACGGTCTCGAAAAAAAAATCTCAAAGGATTAGAGAAAGGACTGAACTTTCGCGTGAAACCCTTAAAAGAAAGCCGTAAAAATTAGAAGTGGGGAGAGGCGAGGGGGTTCCGCGAAAAGTCGGGATTTCGGCGGGCGTGACGGGACCATTAGGCGCGAGGACAAACGCCGGTGCTTGCCGCATCTCTCGCCGAACGGCGATCGAAGAAAATTTTGCAGAGGTTTTTTGAAAAGGCGTTTAAATTGGGAAAACGCGTAAGAAACGGGACGAAAATACCCTTACGCATTGGAAAAAGGCCGGGGGCGACGGTCGCCCGCGGGGATCGCGGAGATCGCGAATCCCCGCTCGAAGGAGAGAGCTTTGAAACTTTGTGGATTCAGCGACGGAATTTAGAGCGAGACAGAATCGACGCGTTTTAATATACATGGAATATGGATTCACAGAAACTGTTTTTTCTTTAACATGGCTTACTTGGAATTAATTAAATAAGGAAGCATAAAATTTTTTTGGATTTATAGAATTTCTATTAATAACTTAGAAACTGTTATCAAAGTCTACACATAAAATAAGTCCGCTCACACAAAATAGAAGGTATATAGAATGAGCATTGCTTATTTTCTCTATTTTTTTGTTTAAATGTTTAATCTGAGGCATGTGTTTTGTTGCTGATAAACCATTTTAAAAATATCCAATATTTTTTAATTATATTATTGTAGCAACCGCGTAGTAGTTATGAAAGATATTTCGTAGGTACCTAGTGTAAATTTGGAAGGAAGTACCCTAGTGACATAAATAATGTTTGCCTACTATAAGTTGTCAATATATTTAGGAAAAAAATAGTTTTCCAGCTGGAAATCTAGGATATGACTAGAAATACGCCTTTTTCTGTTTTTCCATTTTACACTACTCATTAATAACATTTTACAGAACAACTTATTTAAGTTTTAGAAGTATTTTATATTTATGTACGTACTGCTAACGCATGTAACTTATAACTAGTTAAATGATTCTTGAAAATTGACAGTGCATTCTCAGTTTACAATTATTTACTTAAAAATTCAGTATGTGTAAAGAATATCATCTGTCTGAATGTAATTTTGCTTGAGTATTTTCTATGTAGCCTTAAAGAAGATGGATAGTAAAAAAAATATTTCAGCAATTTAGTGTTTTATATCGCCAATGTCTTGTATTGAATGTTATGTTATTTTTATTAACATAATAGAAGCACAACTAGTTCAGAAATATTATTATAATAGATATTATAGGTACTTACCTAACACTGGGCGTGCAGAATTAATAAGAAAAAAGAAGTCACAGAGATAAGTTAGATGCGATCTAATTTTGATGCGGGCTCAGTGAAAGGCGGAGGCTAGTCAAAAATGACTTTGATTTATATTTAATTCCGTATTTCAGTTACTACAGTTAAAATTATGATTTTCGGCTCTAAGCATATAAGACAAGAAGAATGAAAGAGTTAAAGACTTCAACTTAAAGAAAATACAATGTGAAGAATCGATTGTTAAATTACAATTAGATTCTTGAGAAGTTCTAAGGGAGATAATTAAATACCTATTTACATTTGTTCTTCCATTAAGAGAAAATACAATTAGTGATTTTTGAAAAATATTAAATACCTAAATATTGTACAAATTTTATTTCAAATATTTGGTACCTACATAAAAATATTGGTTCGTTAGTGCTCCATGTGTTGGTATTATCTCGTTTTTTAATATACTATCCTTTTGTGAATTTCGGGATTATAAATAACTATTACACGAGCTTAAATTTTATGTAAGTTTGTTAAAATCCTGAATTGAAATGTCCAAGAATATTACGGGTACCTACTCTATTTTAAAAAACACGGAATCATTTGCGTTGACAAGTCAGGAAATAAAAAAGTTATATGCATGAGCCAGTATTTTGTGACATTCAGTATATTAAAATACACATATGGAAAAATCATTTTGACATCACATAGACAGCTATACAGCTATTATGTAAAAGACACAAGAGAAAAATAATTTAACTTTTCCCTTTGCAAAGTTTACAAGCTTCTTACCTCGACTTACAAAGATTTAATCAGAAAAACACATCACTTGGCTCCTTGAGCATCTTCCACAGACAGATACAATTTTTATCATTTGATCAATTTGCTTTTCAGGTCAAGTTAATATAGATAATGGTATTTAAACGGGCACAAAAATATGGCAACACTGCCGGGCTACATAAGAACCGTAAGACTTATAAAAATATATACTCGGGCTACACAAACTAACGTTTACATCTTTGGGCTTTACAACGTCCTGTTATTACATAAAATTTTAAATTAAGCAACCAAGTTACCCCTCTGACAATGCCCTGATTTGTAGTTAAAAGAAGGATTAATGGTCACAGTATATACTCCTTTAACTCTGTTATTAAGCCCGGGTGCAACAGAGACCCGTCCGTCTCGCGGGCTCAACAACATACCTATTATAAGTATATATATATATATATATATATATATATATATATATATATATATATACAGGGTGAGTCAGTTTATACTAGCAGGACTCTGGCATTCGATAGAACACCTGATTTTAAGTTAAGTTTGTCATATAAACATATGTCGGGAATTGCTTCGTTTTTGAGATACAGGGTGTCAAAGTTTTGGTTTTTTTTTAGTATTTTTCACACAGCTCATATAGTTTTTAAGATACTTTATTCAAATTTTTACGATAGATTACCTATGATGGTCCACAAGTTTTGACATATGTAAACAATTTGAAAACGTACAGGGTGATATTTTTTTGGGGTCAGGCCCCCTTTTACCGCTTAGAACTTTTTTGTGGTGCGCTTATTTGGAAAAATTTGGATTCCACGTTCAATTTAGAAACTTTTTCGTCACTTGCATTTTTATCGTAGCTGTGACGGTTGTCGAGTAATTTGAAAAAGTCTCTGAAAGAATATTTTATTAAAAAAAAATATTTTTATCAAAATTTTCACTAAAAACAAGTATTGTCAAACGAAAGTTCATCAATCTAAATTGTCAAAGGTACGAACTTACAGTACAACATTTGCCACATATTATTTATTTTTTTGTGGTATTTCAAAGCCATATTAACTATGTAAAATAATTAAGAATTAATAATAAACCAAGGCAAATACAAGTAACTTTACAAATAACCTGAAATAATTTAATTTTCAAATTAAATATTCAAAATACGATCCATTTTGTTGGATACATAATCGGCATCGCGTTTCAATAGACCTTCTTGCTGAAACTAAGTGATGAACTCTTATGTCTTCGCAAGCATGCCTTATATGCCCTCTATAAGATCTTCAACATCTTGAACAGGAGTGGCATACACTTTTTCTTTAAGAAAGCCCCACACAAAAAAATCCATTGGTGTTATATCTGGGGAACCTGAGGGCCGTGCGATTGGACCTCCACGTCCAATACATCTCTCTGGCTAATTGTCGTCTAACCAAGCTCTTACATGTTTTCCAAAATGAGCTGGGCAGCAATCCAACTAGAACCAATCTTGCTGTCTTAAATTTAGAGGGACATTTTCCCACATATTATGATGCTCGGTTTCTCGAAACTCTAAGAAGTTTTGCGAACAGACCCTTTCTGGCAAAAAATATGGTCCAAATAAACGATTTTCTAAAATTCCTACCCATACGTTAATGCTAAACTCATTTTGGAATTTTCTTAGCCTAATAGCACGTGGATTTTGCTCTACCCAAATATGTTGACTTTTGAAATTTACTATCCACGTCGGGTGAAGCAAGATTCATCAATCCATAATACGTTGGATAAGAAAGTTCTATTTTTTTCTAATGTGTTAAGGATCCAACGACAAAAATTCACTCTGCGTTGTTCGTCGCCAGGATGTAGATCTTGGTTTATTATTAATTTTTAATTATTTTACTTAGTTATTAAAAGTCTTTGAAATGTTACAAAAAAATAAATAATTAGTGGCAAAAGTTGTACTGTAAGTATGTAACCTTTAACAATTTAGATTAATGAACTTTCGTTTGACAATAATTGTTTCTAGTGAAAGTTTTGATGAAAATATTTTTTTTTTAATAAAATGTTCTTTCATAGACTTTTTCAAATTACTCGATAACTGTTACAGCTACGATAAAAATGCAGAAGACAAAAAAGTTTCTAAATTGAACATAGAATTCAAATTTTGGCAAATCAGTAGTTAGTGGAGCACTACAAAAAAGTTCTGGACGATAAAAGGGGGCCTGACCCACGAAAAAATATCACCCTGTACGTTTTCAAATCGTTTACATATGTCAAAATGTGTGGACCATCATAGGTAATCTACCGTAAAAATTTGAATAAATTATCTTAAAAACTATAGGAGCTGTGTGGAAAACACTAAAAAAAACCCAAAACTTTGACACCCTGTATCTCAAAAATGAAGCGATTCCGGACATATGTTTATATGACAAACTTCACTTAAAATAAGTTGCTCTATCAAATGCCAGAGTCCTGCATATGTCGCATATTTTTAGTAGTAGTTCTGAACTTGAAATGTATCGAGATAGACACACGGTGTGGTGGTACGGAGGAAAAATTATAATAAAAGTGTATTTGTGGTAAATTAAAGACAGAATCTGTAAACAATTTGTGTTTTTACCAAATTAAGCTATCATCAGAAGTGGGATCACTCCCTTTATGCCCTTACGTTAGGAGAAAGGACCTAAAACATAAAGACTAAAAAAAAAATCGTGATCAAAATAGCGGACCAAGAAGAACGCACATCGGTAGTTAACGACACTGAAAACGATACTGTGATAAGTGAACAGGACAGTGTAAACGGACAGATATTAACAATGTGGAAAGTGCAACAAGAAAGCAACATGGAATTTCAAAAACAAATGATGCAGATCCTTTCAACAATGGCCGCTCAAAGTACTTCCAGCAACATCGTGTCAGCTGGTACATCAGCATCAACTACGCCTACGTCGGATATCGTCAAATCCGCTCTAGCGCACATTCAACTCTCGAGATTTGACCCTGACGATACTCCGTTTTCCATGATGGAATGGATGGACAAAGTTATCCGAATCCAACAGGAAATCGGCATTTCAGACACGTTAATTGTGCCAAAGGCTGGTGACGCACTGCGTGGACGAGCTGCGCGATTTTACAAACAATGGAAGCCGCTTGTACGGGACTGGGCTTCATTTCGACACGATTTTGAAGTCACATTTCCAGAACAAGGCACTCCCACTACAAGAATTCGTACTTTCCTTGCCATTTTAAGTTAAGATTTTGCTTCCTTAGTCGAATATGGAAATGTGATGCTTGCTGCTTTAAAAAGAGATTTTACTCTAACTTTCCCTGGGAAATAACTCTCAGTATCGTTGAGTATGATATACAGGAGACCGAAGTTAAAAATAGAATATGTATACAGGAACCGAAATGTGAGGCTGATTTGTTAAAATTATTGGCTGCTTGTGACGCACGCAAAAATATAGAAAAGAAACATAAGCCAGTTTCCAATCGTCTTAGTTTCCGTGAAACATCTCGCTAGCGACGCTATGGCTCGCCTCCTCGACTGTTACGTGGTTGTGAACCCATTTTTCCTGGAAGATGTCGGAAATGTGATAAATACGGACATAAACAAACTGACTGTAGACTGGCATCGAAAACTTCTTCTGACTCTCGAGCCTCTCAAGCATTAAACAAAAACACTTCTACCGCACAAGCAAAACCAAAAATGTGTACTTATTGTAAGAATGTGGGGCATACCGAAGATGAATGTTACCAAAAACCAGGAAGTTCCAAAAGAACCATGTTGACACGAAAAACACGTTTCATACGATCGTGCCCATCAGCTAAAATAGTGAACGACAGTACTGTTGTCCCTGTAGCATATTTAGTAGACATGGGTGCAGATGTTAGCTTAATTCACGAAGCTATAGCACGAACCCTAAATTTACAAATTGAAACAAACACTCAGAATCTAGCTGGATTGGGAAACTCTGTTACAAAATCTCGTGGCTTGTATACAGCAGTCATGTTTATCCCATCAATGACCCTTGAAGCTGAGTTTGTAGTAGTTTCGAACGGATCTATCCCTGGAGGTGATATCGATGTTCTTATTGGACTTGACATGTTAAAACGACCTGACATTAAAATCGACATCGGTGCAAATGGAGTCGATATTGTTCACAACCCACTTAGTATGGCATACATATGAAATGTGAGGCAACAGTATAATGAAAATGAATTAAATGTGTCAAGAATGGCTAAGCGAGAGAGTACTGAATTAAAACAAATTCTACGAGCAGCCTAAATACAAACACCGCCAGCTGTAATAACCGGCAAAATGAAGATATCATTAAGGGATTCCCAATCGGTGGCTTACAGGCTACGTCATCTTGCATATGCGGAGCGTGTACAAGTTAAACGAATTATCGAAGAACAGCTGAAAACCCATATCATTCGAGAGAGTGAATCATTGTGCGCCAGCCCAATTGTATTGGTAAAAAAACGTAATGGTGACCTTCGATTGTGTGTTGACTTTCGTGAAGTAAATAAACGTGTGTTACGAGACCATTATCCACCCCCTCGAATTCAGGATGAGATTGACAACCTTGTAAAAGCTGTCTACTTTTGTACGCTAGATATGAAAGCAAGCTTCCATCAAGTGGAGATTGAGGAAGCATCGAAACATATTACTGCATTTACTGCAGTAATATGTTTGGATTACTGCAAAAGAAAACGCACAGTATACACATTCACACAACTAGATTTAGTAAATCTTCCACATATATATATGAAGCACCGGTTTATAGATTAGATACAGGAAAAGTGATGCCATATTCGGGTGTATATTTGTTATGGTACAGCCGATTCTGTAAGATATATAGTGATATTTAAAGTGTATACTTACACATGAGCCGCACTATCCTGAAGCATACATATTTTTGGTACCATCCTAAAGCTAAATATACAATAATAGGTAGCTGTACGGTTGTTCCTGAAGCACGACAATGTTACCGTACTTAAGGGTCTGTTCTGGTAAATTTGACAGACATGAATTCGGGTTCGGGTTGAGAGGTTGAGTAGCCGATGGGTGAAGACTTACATATTCCCCTACCGAATTATTTAGATTTCGGAGGTGCACGTAAAGCCGAAGTAAAAACGTACATGGAAATAAAGTTAGCCCTTATTGCAATGGTCCCGGATTTGTCTTATAATTGCAACAAAATTTCTTTTTAATGGTATAAATTATATATCACTGGAAAGATCAAAAGATAAACTAGATCCCTATAGTAGCAAATTTTTGTTTAATACATGTATTTTAGAGAAAATAATTTTTGAAAATACGCTATTTTAGTACAAGATTGTTTGCCTGGAATTTTAAAAATAAAAAAGAATTACAAAAAATTACTACACCGATTTAACTTAAAAAGTAAAAAACAGCCGTTAAAATAAAACTTTATCATGTGGACCTAATTTTAATTATTCTCGAACTCATATTTTATATTTGACGTTTTAGGCAATAGACAATACCTAATTTTTAGGTATTACCTATTTATTTATAATAAAATGTTGACATATTTAAATGGGTGGTGATCGACGGGTTGCTAGTTTCATCCTGATGAAATAAAACGCGCTTATTGAATTTTCAGTACAGACTGACTATTTAATTATTTTAATTTATTTCACATACGGATGAGGCTAAAGTTGAAACAAAATATTGCTGGCAAGAATAAGAAAGATGTAGAAAGAAATCGATACATTCTTAGAACTATAAATTATACAATAGTGACTAATTTAATATACTACATATAATATTTTGGGCTTATTTCAACACCCCCTTGCAAATATCTACCATATTAAAAAACAAAAAACAATATAGGTACCGGGTTTTCCAAAAGTTTTATATAAAAGTTTTATAATTTTTTACGAACTTTCCAGATATGTAGTTGAACAGCCAAAATAAGTGCAGCTTAAAGAAATATGAACCTAGGTCCAATCTTTTTAAATGGAATACCCTGTATATTTTTTGATTATTGCATTCTACAGGTTTTTCTTATTTCAAAAATATATATATGTGCTATAATCGGTGCAACGGTTGTCATTTTATGGAGCTTTTTTATAACACGTTTTGGAAGCAATTACTCCTATTTGAGGCCTTATTTCTATCCAAGGCTAATTTGATAAATGAACAATGTCTGAGATAGCTGCAGTTTCTGTGTTATAAAAAAAGCTCCATAAAATGACAACTGAAAAAAAAAAATGGGCCATGAATCCTGATCTATGGCCCAATGGTGCATATATAAGTCGTTTTTTACAGAAACGCCCCAAAACCTTAACCCAAACAACCTAATGACTCCGAATTTAATTTTTATGAATATCCAAACAATAAGTGTCATCAAAGTACATTTTGTTAACTGAGATTAATTGTTATCAAGATCTAAACTTTCTTTGCCTGGTAGAGGTTGAAGTAGAGAAGGATTTCTTGGAAAATATAAACATAAATGGTTTTGCATTGAGGAGTTCTTACTGCAGACCAACGTTAAAATGTGGTGGCGTTGCAATTTGGGTGAAAAAGAATATTAAAGCAAAATCTATTGATCTGAGTCATTTTTGTGTAGAAAAACACTTTGAAGTGTGTGCTGTTTCTTGTGTGTATGATAGTGGTGATAACATTATTCTAAATTGTTACAGATCTCCAACTGGAGACCTCAATGAATTCTTGAACAGGTTGTCTGAAGTTTTTGATTATCTGTATAAGCCTAATGTAAATATTGTAGTTTCGGGTGATTTTAACCTGGATATGTATAGGAATGTAAAGTTTGATTCATTGTGTACTGTTATGTCATGTTTCGATTGCTGGCCTATGGTGGGGTGGCCCACTAGGGTTACTGCGACTAGTTGTACATTGATTGACCAAATATTTATAAATTTTGAAAGTTGTGGCACTTGCTATGTCTTTGATAATATTATATCGGATCACCGAACTGTATATATTGAAATGGATATTTTTTCTGACAAAAAGGCTTCTGCAAGTAGAAGAGTTTGCAAAAATTCATTCAATACTCAAAATATATTAAATTTTGAATGCTCACTTAAAGCAGAGCATTGGCTTGACGTTTACAACATGAGTGGCCTCGATGAAGCCTTCAATGTATTCTATGGAACTTTGATTTACCATTTTGAGCAAAATTTTCCTAAAAGAAACGTATATATTAGTACTAAAGACAAAACGTGGATAAACGATCATATCAAGAAATCAAGCTCCTTATTGAAGGATCTTTTTAATTTAAAGAGGGCACTTCCCTCCCTGACAAATGCATATGTCTTAACAAAAAAGAAACACATATCACTAATCAATAGAACGAAAAAAGAATATTATCAACAGAAAATTTATCAATCTGAAAATAATTTAAAGAAAATGTGGAACGTAGTTTCCGAATTAACAAACAAACAAAACAAAAATTTTAATATTGAGATTAAAACTAGGGATGATATGATATGTGCTCCTAATAGAACTGCTTCTGAGTTTAATGATTATTTCATTGACTCAGCTTCTAGCCTAGTAATAACATACAAAGAAATACCATCAATCACCCTATCAGTAGAAATAGCTTTTCTATTTTTCTGCAACCTTATACAGAACTCGAACTTTTTAACATGTTAAACACAAAGATGAAAAATAAAAGATCAGCCGGTTCTGACGACATGCCGGTGTCTATTTTGAAGAGGATTTTGAATATTATAATTGAACCGCTTACGTTTTTAATCAATCTGTCCTTTTTAACTGGAGTTTTTCCCAATGGCCTGAAAAAGAGGAGGGTCACACCTATTTCTAAAGGAAAAGAATCAACCATGGTGAGTAACTATAGACCTGTAACCACACCAGAAAGTCTCGCGAAAGTATTTGAGTACGCTTTTTTTGACAGACTGCTGAATTTCATAAACCAAAATAATATTTTAACACCTAAACAATATGGTTTTCGGTCCGGAAAATCCACATCCACCGCATAACTCGCGTTCTACCAGGATATAATTAACTCCGTTGACGCTGGCGAGTGTCCTATCGCAATATTTTGTGACTTAAGTAGGGCATTTGACTGCGTCAACCATCAGAAACTCTTGTGTATACTTGAGTCTTATGGAATAAGAGGCGTTGCTCTGAGTTGGATCTCCTCATTTTTGACTAACCGTACTCAATACGTTTCTTTTAAGTATCAAAATGGCGACTCTGTTCTCCAGTCAAATTCTGAACTTAGATCGGTTCATATGGGAGTACCACAGGGGTCCATAATGGGCGCAATTCTATTTTTATTGTATACAAATAGTATAGAATCGGCGATCTGTCACTCGCAGTTCGTAGCATATGCGGATGATGTTTCATTAATCTTTTCTGCGAAAAATGTAGGGCACATTAAACCTAAATGTGAAGCGGTTGTAACAGCAGCCTCAAATTTTTTTGGTGATCTTGACTTATACTTCAATGCTTCGAAGACGCAAATTTTGCAGTTTCACAACTTTAACAATAGACTGGAACCAGTGACAATTAATGTTAACAATACTAAATTGCAAAACATACATTCTGACGTAAAGTTCTTGGGAGTGTTTTTTGACGAATGTCTAAACTGGAAAACCCATTGCTGTAATTTGATAGCCAGATTGAGTTCCATATCTCATATTTTTAGAAACATACGTTTGGTTCTTGAACGTGATCAGCTGATCAGTGTGTACTATGCGCAGGTTGAGTCTAGGTTACAATATGGTGTCTGCCTGTGGGGCGACTCTACCATGGCCAAGGACGTTTTTAAAGTACAAAAACAAATTTTGCGTTGCATGGGAAGCATTTCAAGCAG
Organism: Pogonocherus hispidulus; assembly: GCA_963924545.1. Lineage (NCBI taxonomy): Eukaryota > Metazoa > Arthropoda > Insecta > Coleoptera > Cerambycidae > Pogonocherus > Pogonocherus hispidulus. Next base: position 39,399,963 of record OZ004695.1, read on the forward strand.
ACACACATGTAGAGATTTATTTATTAGTTTTAATGTATTGACTCTGACTAGCTTATATATACAGGGTGGTCCAACTTATAATAGCAGAACTTCATCAAATGATAGATAACGTTAAAATAATAGCAGTTTCTCAATACACTTATATCCGGGAAAGCTTCCTTTTCTAGATACAGGGTGTTGAAATTTTGGAAGAAAAGTATTTTATTTTAAATATTGCCAAAACGGCTAGTTAGAAAAATTGGAAATTTGGCACACAGTATCAGCTAAGAATCCTTCAAGATTTAAGGCTTATGATGATAAATTACGAAAACCAGCGGCGGAGTTATGGGTATGCCATCACCCCTTTTCGAAAAAATCTTGTACGCCACTGAAGTTATTGCAAATACAATAACGTAATTAAATGCCCCATGCTTTTTAGAACAAAAAAGTATTCTTTCATTTTTTTCATACGGCGCACCGTTTTCGAGATATTTGAGGTTTTATCAGGTAATGTTGGGCCATTTACATTTAGAATTTAGAATGCGCTGGGCACCCATCAAGTTGGAACCAGGCTTGTCTTTGCAAATGGAGTGGAATGTCATCCCACATATTCGGATTCTCACTCTCCAAAAATTCCAGAAAGTTTTCAGAATTTAGTCGCTGTGGAAGTACATAAGGGCCAAAGAGATTTCCATTGTAGATCCCTATCCAAATGTTAATACTAAATTCTTGTTGAAACTTTCGTGGTTTAATTTCATGTGGATTTTCATGTACCCATACATGTTGATTGTGAAAATTTACAATACCTCGTCGAGTAAAACATGACTCATCGGTCCATAGAATATTTCTTAAGAAATCCTCATTGTTGTCCAGAAGCCACCTACAAAATACCATCCTGTATTCTTCGTCTCCTGGATGTAAACCATGGACAGGTTGGAGATGAAAAGGATGTCGATGATCCCGTTTTAACACTCTTAAAATAGTGCTTTCAGGAGTTCCAGTGGTTCGACTCACTCTTCTTTAACTTGTTCTCGGATCTCTGTTAAATTCACACAGTATACGATTATTTTTTCTTACGGTGTTAATATTATGACGATTAGGATTCCTAGGTATGGACCTTAATCCCTGATTAACGAATTGATTGTGGACATTTGAAAAAACATTATGATGTGGCTATCGTCTGTTGGGGGATCGTCTGCGGTATTCTCGAGCTGCTTCTACCGTATTTCCATCACAAAATCCATAAATAAAGTGTATGTCAGCATATTCTTGATTAGAAAATCGGAAAGGCATTTTAATGTTTCAAAATAACAGACAGATTTGCTTTAAAGTAACTTAGTGACACTTATAAGGAAGTATTAAATTGGTCAAAACTTCTCACAGTCTACTTCATAAAATTTAAATTAAATTCTAAATGTAAATGGCCCAACATTACCTGATAAAACCTCAAATATCTCAAAAACGGTGCGCCTTATGAAAAAAATTAAAGAATACTTTTTTGTTCTAAAAAGCATAGGGCATTGAATTACGTTATTGTATTTGCAATAAAGTCAGTGGCGTAAAAGATTTTTTCGAAAAGGGGTGATGGCATACCCATAACTCCGCCGCTGGTTTTCGTAGTTTATCACAATAAGCCTTAAATCGTAAAGGATCCTTAGCTGATACTGTGTGCCAAATTTCCAATTTTTCTAACTAGCCGTTTTGGCAATATTTAAAATAATATACTTTTTTTTCCAAAATTTCAACACCCTGTATCTAGAAAAGGAAGCTTTCCCGGATATAAGTGTATTGAGAAACTGCTATTATTTTAACGTTATCTATCATTTGATGAAGTTCTGCTATTATAAGTTGGACCACCCTGTATATATGAACTGTCACTGTATGTATATAAAAACAAGAGCGACTTTCTGCTTAACAGCGATATTCATAAAGTTAATACTCGACAGAAAGACTTAATTCGCATACCATTTTCAAGGTATAAAATTGTAAATAAATCCCCTAATTTCATGGGGCCAAAAATTTTTAACCATCTCCCGGACTATATCAAGTCCAGTAGAACTATAAAAATATTTAAAGATAAATTGAGGTCGTTTTTGTTGGAGCGATGTTTTTATACAGTGGCAGAGTTTTATCTTGCTACAGCTGTATAATTCGTTAGTTGTAAGTTTTTTGTGTTGACTATTCCTATACAATTGTATGTTGTCTTTGTGGAAAATAAATATTTACATATATTTACATTTACAACTGTTGCATCGATTATAGCACATACATATATATTTTTGAAATCAGAAAAACCCGTAGAATGCAATAATCAAACAATATACAGGGTATTCCATTTAAAAAAATTCAACCTAGGTCCATATTTCTTTAGGCTGCACTTATTTTGGCTGTTCAACTACATATCTGGAAAGCTCGTAAAAAATTATAAAACTTTTGTATACATTTTTTTATTAGCACCACAAATAAGAAAGATATAAAGGGGGCGAGTCATTTCGTTGGAAAACCCGGTACATAGATAAAACAGTAAATTGTACGCAATTTATGAAATAATTATGATGCGTATGTAATTTATGAAAAAATTCATATAAGCATGTGCTAAAAAATTCTTTGGTTTGAATGTAGTACAGGGTGATCGATTTAACTGGAGAAATGAGGTTTTCTGGGAAACGGCCGAGTATATGAAATATTCTAAAAACGATTACTTTTTGAGTTACTTTTACTAAAACGTAAGGTAGAAATACAGAAGTTATGATGACACTTGCCCGTCTGCGACGCTTCAAAAAAACTTTTTTGGCAACATACATTTTTGAATAGTGTTTCTATTTAGGTTGCAGTTTTTAAATATTTATTATTTAAAAAGTTATGGGTAATTCCCATACCGTTATAATGTTGATATGACACCATAATACAAACCTATTTAATGGCCCTATAATTTAAATGATTTTTAGATTGCATTGCAAGATTACTGTAATCTTCCAGTGCAACTATAAGTGAAAATAATAAGTCATACATTTTTACCTATTGTGATAGTTTTTTACCTCACATTTCTAGTTTCTGGAAGATCCATCACTACTAGGTATCAAAAGACATTACAAAAGACACTGAAACAAATTAATTTTAAGTAACAGAATCATACACAAGTGATTGATTACTTTTGAATACTCGAGGTCGATAAAAATAATACTTGAAATGTGATGATGTCATAAAAAACCGTACGCATCTATATTTGTTGCAGCAAGTTGCAACATAATTAGTACAATAATTAAATAAATCACAAACTGATAAAGGATATTTGCCAATATTCAACAGTTGTTGGTCAACTATTCTCAAGAAATCCACGTACCTTTTTGTCACCCCGGCTAAGTCATTACTTCATAAATAACGGAACTAGGAATTCTCATCGGCCTATTTTTATAGTGCAACACAATTTACAATTTCTTACAAAGTGGTCAATAACTTTATTCACCTGACCATCTGGTGAGGATAAAAATTTTACAATTATTTTCTACCTTTATTATCCTTCCAAGAAACGTCTAGTTGAAGTTGAATGTCGAATGAAGCACAGTGTGAAAAAAACAACAAGACGAGTAAATTTGGCGAATTTTTATTAAGTTGTAGATTAATAAATAAATGTTACGATTAAAATGCTAAGTTCACTAGTTTCTAAACAAGTTGGATAGTACTGAGTGTCCACTTATTACACGGAAGTCCAATATCTTGCTTAATAAAATAGTTACGCTATTTCTTTTTTGCAGACTTTTCAGTCGTATAGAGGAACACTAACCAAAAATAATTTCACTTGTACAGGGTGTTCTGCCTTCCCTGGGCCGGTGTCCACTTCGTTTTTTTAAATGGCAGCATATATTTTTTTATCATTTGTTTAAATTCTACTCTTTATTTTAGTATGACTTTCATCACATTTCCCTAACCTAAAACTTCATATTTTCTGACATAGTTTAATTTAAAAAATCCCCATTAACTATTTAACGCCGTATTTTCGGCAAATTAAAAGATAGAGGCCTATTTTTCTCAGGCAATCTAGTCGAAGCCATGTACTTTTAGAAAAAATATAAAAATATAAAAAAATTATACAGGGTCATCATAATTCTATACCAACTTTCGTCAATTTGAATAGTAAATAAGTCGGTTTTTTTAAATGGAACACCCTGTATTTTATAAGGCTATATGAACCACTGATAAGTACTCTGTCAATTTGCTGAAGCATTATTCCCTAAGACTAAATCAACAAATTTTCGGTAAAAATGCATATTTATTGAAAATTGTAAATTTTATGGATTTTAATCTGAAAAATCATAGCCACTTGTTAAAAAGTCCTAAGTCAGATTTCTATAAAAGTGAATTTTATAAGAATAATAATTTTTTTTATTACTTAACTATGCAATGTAACAATTAAAAGCAAACTATGCAGTAATTCATGTGAAATTTTATTTTATTTATAATGCAAAAGTGCCTAAGTACTAGGTATTAGGGGCACAGATTAACTATTTTAGATATTTGTTATTTATTAACAAAGTTCAAACACAGATATATTATGAAATAACCATAATCATTATGATATATAATACTATATCATAATAAATATTATGATATATAATAAAATTTCGAAAAATTCTATACATTTTCTGAACGTACAAGGCTTTGACTAGATAGACCCTATCTTTTAATTTGTCGAAAATACTAAATGGCGCTAAATGGTTAACGGTAAAAATTTAAAAAAATATAGGTATATAAATATCTCAGAAAATAATAAATTTGGGTATACCTAGAGAAACGTGATGAAAATCATGCTAAAATAAGTAATGGGATTAAAAAAAATAACAAAAGTAGGTATATGTTGCCATTTAAAAAAACAAAATTGATGTCTCCCCAGAGAACGCAGAACACCTCGTACAAGTGAAATTATTTTTAGTTTGTGCTACTCTATAGGATTATTAACGGAGATATTAAACTTCCGCGTACTTCCGCGTACTAGGTGGACACCCGGTATATAAATTAACGAAACGTTCTTTTGATAGAAAAATATTTTTCCATTAAAATAACTACGCAATTTGGTTCATTTATGTACTACCCAGCTAATTGACAAACAATCCAAGGTTTATCGCTAAAGTATTAACCACTAATTGTACACATATAACCAAGTGTTTGATTAGTTTCTAAATTTTGTGTATAACTTCTTTGATGTTTATAGCAATTCATATTTTCGTTTATATGAAATAAGCAGGTAAGCCATCTGAAACTTAAATTATTTTATTGAAAACATGTACTGTTATGTAACAAGGACTAACTTTTTTGCCCCAAAAACCAAGTTTAAAGTAAAAAATTTTGAAATGTCTAACCTACTAACTTTGAGACTTAAAAGTAGATGTAACCACTTAAACATGTGTTAATATTTGTGTTTAAATGTGTTTTCTTATAATATTCTGGTGCTTTGACATTCCAATTAACTTCAAAAAATTTAATTATGAAAAATAATGTTCTATTTTCAGTTTTGAGAATGGTACGAATTCATTACCTTGAAATAGCAATAATTTTGAAAAATTGCAAATATTACGTGCTTATTTTGTAACTAGTCGTTTGACAACGATCTCGTTGAATTACGACATCATTTTGTAACGACTTTTAGAAGAAATCCAATTTTGTAAGCAAGTCGTTAAAGATTTTTTACTGCAACGCCAACCGCCAACGTTTTTACGTCGAGTAATAGCACAAACCGTACATTTGAACTATTTATATCAAAAACAAGTAAATTTATTAACCTAAAACCATTTGACATTCGTTTCGTAAATATAAATTTGCAAATTTTACAAACTAAAATGGACAAATAAGTAAAGAACATTATTGTAAAAGTTATATTTCACGAGCACCTGTTTTTTTAGATTAGAGACTCCATTTAAAAAAAGGAAAACAAAAACGACTTTGGCCCAGTATGAATTATATGTGGAAATGCTGGAAACAAAGCCCTATTTCCGCGAAAACAAAATTACTCCTACACATCCCTATGACGTAGCTGACAGTTGGGGCAAGTTAGTTAAAAATTTAAATGCAAGCGGTGGCCCACAAAAAACATTACCCGAGTGGAAAAGGGTGAGGGTATTTCTTCGCTTATCTTTATTTCCCTATTATAAAAGTGCATACTATTTTCTAGGTATTCACAGATTGGAAGAGCCAAGTACGCAAAAGAGGAAGATTAATGAAAAATATATTTAAGGAAACAGGAAATAAGGAAGAACCTGAAAAGGACCTTACAGAACTTGAAAAGAAACTACTATATTTAACTGGTAATGTGGTGGTTGAAGGAGTTAGTGGTGTGCCCGAAATAGGTATAGAAAATCAAGAAAATATAGAGAAGGCTTTAGAAGAACAGAAAAAAGTTGTGACAGAAACATATTAACAGAAATTAATGCAAATTTGGAAAAATTGGTTGAACTAAAAAAACAAGAGCTGGAATTAAAATATATAAAATATAAATTAAAGTATAATGTAGAGGTGCAATCAGGAGACGAAAATGAGTAGTTGGTGAAAAGTAATATATACCTTCTATGACAAATAAAACAGTTTTGTTAGTATTCTGTTGTTTTTTTTTTATCGAAAATGATTTCTAATTAAATTATTTCTAGTATATACGCCATTTTGATGAAATTCTAATTCATTAACATCTCCATTATCAGCAATTTCTTCTTCTTCAGCAATATAATCATCAATGTCAATATTTGCAGTTTTCAGTATATTATATAAAGTAGCGCAAGCAATAACTATTTTTGCTGTAGTCCTGGGACTATAATGAAGGTTTCTATCCTTTAATAAACATCTAAAAGTTCCTTTTAACACACCAATTGACCTCTCTATACAGTTTCTTGCTGAGCATAATGCAGTGTTATATCCACCTTCAGGTGTACCAGCATGGGCACCTGCAATAGGAGTTAACAGAAAGGGTTGTAAAGGATAGCCCGAGTCACCTAATAACCACGAATTTCTTCCGCCATTCTGGTAATGAAGTTTTAGGTTATTGTAAATATTACTCATAATCCAAATTCCAGAATCATGCACACTTCCGGGGTACCTGGAACAAATTGCCAGTATTTTCAGGTTTGAATCACAAATTATTTGGCAATTCAGGCTGTAATAATTTTTTCTATTGAGAAATACAGCTCGTGGTGGTATTCTTCCAAATACTGGAGGTATAATTGAAATATGAGTTCCATCTATAATTTCTATTATTCTAGGAAAATTAAATTTTTCGAAAAATGCATTTTTTACTTCGGTAATGTCATTCAATGTCGATGGAAATCTAATGAATCTACCAGAAAAGTGATGAACAATGACATTAGTCACACTTCTGATGCAACTACTCACAGATGATCGAGACATTGGGCAATGACAGTCAGTCCCAACTGATTTTTGATAACTCCCTTGTGCAAAAAAATGTAGAGTGACTACAAATCGTAGAACTTTTGGTATTCTTGTTATTCTTGCCATCTTCTAAAAATGGGCTAAGTTCTAAAAACAAATCATGTGCAAGATTCACAGGAAGACGGTACAATTTCCTAAATAGATTATTGGGTATATTGAAGGGATTACTGGCATCCCTCAATTGCCTAAGCAACAGTCGATTTTCATTTCTAAAATAAGTAGAAAATGAAGTGACGGAAAGAAAAGACATACCTTCTTTGGTGCTGTACTTCCATAAGGAAAAATTTAGGAAAGTCAATGACAATAAGTGCAACTGCCACTTTTTAAGTTAAAATTGCAAGTAAACCACTAGTCAGGATGTTATACAATCAAGTCGTAAAAAAATTGAATTATAACGATGTTTAACAACAGCTCTTACAAGTGTCGTTGGCCAACGACAAAATTCTAACCTCAAAGTCGTTACTTAACAAGATCGTTAAGAGTTACAAAATAAGAATAATCGTTGCATTACGACATTTTTTTACCAACTATATCGTTGTAGTTACAAAATAGCCCTATTATAGTGTAGGTACTATTACTTTTAATCACTGCTTTTATTATAAGTACTATGAATGTAGAACTGATGATATTGTTAAATGAAATATCAGAAATAATATGATGCTCTCTTAAAAACCTTTCACATAATAATAATAAACGGTGAAAATCAGTGAGTCTCCGAAAAGGCTCCTCATATCATTAATTTTTTAAAGATAACACTTTGATAATTATTTAAAAAAAAATTAAATTAACTTGAAATTATCATTGTCTTAGATTTTCTATTTAAAAAATTATTCGAAAACAGGTTCACACCCCGTAGATCTACGCCTATGTAAATATTTTTTACAAATGTTTTGACATGCTTATACATGATATGGATTTGACATGGATATAGCTTTTAATAAAACGAAACTATGCCCCAAACTATAAAGAAATTAATAGACAAATTTTCCAATTACACCTCGAAAACCATATAAAAAATTAAATGTAAGCAAAATGTATTTCAATAACTATACTGCCGTCCTTAACAAGAAAGTCGTAAGTGCATTTAGCTTAGTTATGAGAAAATGGCGTTTAAAGAACAGGACATAAAAGAATTACAATAACTTCATTTCTTTTACACAAAACGGGATAATATTTTTCTAGAACTTTAACTGCGATATTATACCGTAGGTTAAACGTAGTTTACTTTGTAAATAAAATCGTTTTCTAATAAAACAGGTGCACTTACGTTATTTTGATTAAGTAATTCTTGTATTATACTAGGAATAAAAAACGTAAGTATGGCTATAAAATTTTGTATTTTTAAACTAAATACCTTATTTTTTATACATTACTAGTTTCCACCTGAACACACTGTATTCAAAATAAAACTAGAATACCAGAAATAAAATCATACTTAAAGAAACATGTTTTTAATCGCTTTTAAGTATTATAAGCGTATTTTATAGTTACGGGGTGCTCTAGTCTCGTCGAGATAAATAATGCCAAATTGCTAGACAAAAACAACGCAAGTGCATACTTACGTTGTTTATATTATGTTTTTTATATCAAAATGTTGTACATACGGTAAAACAGTGCACATGTGTTCATTATGTTATGTATTATGCATAATTACTCTTAGAATGTACAATACGACAATTTTTTAAACATATTTTTTTTATATTTAAAATACGAATTTCGATAAAATTCCTATTTTATTCGATATTAGACACCCCAGGCTTATTAAAAAACAAAAAACCTCATTTTGCCTAAAATTGCTCTTACGACTTTTTTGTTAAGGGGGGCAGTATAGGTCTTACGAAAAAGTAGCATACTTTGAAAAGTTAATATTTTTTACTCATTTATGGATTCTAATATTTTCCGTATTAAATAGTGATACACCCTGTTTATAGCCATGTAGACAAGGTACCAGTTAATAGGTAACATATAAAAATTTTAATAACACATTTACTTTTTGAGAAAAATGTTAAATTTACTAAAATTATCAGGGTCCACTTGTTACCATATGTAATAATTGAAGTGTAATATTATTTAGTTTTTGAGGAAAAAATTTAAATTCAATTAAGTAATCAATATGATTAAGGGCGCATGGAGCATTTTTTTTTCACTTACGGACCTCTTGAAATAGTGTTTTGAAAAGCAATGCTTAATTATTTATGCCCTATTAGAGCAAAGGAAACAAGGTATTTATATAAAAAAAAAAGATTTTTGAGACCTTTGACTTTGAATATTTTTTTTTACTCATGTACATGAGACTTTTGAGTTAACTTATAAAATGTCAAAACAAAGATTTATACAAGTTTATAGCTTATTATCTTTCATTTCGAAATTTATCCATTTTTCACCTTATATGACTGTACCTACTATAAAGACTAATTTGAAATATCGAGACTAAATTTTCTACGACGTTTTATCATACATAATGTTTAATTAATAAAAATAAAACCTAATAAAGCAAATGAAGCAATTTTTTTTATAAAAAATGACTTCCTAAATAAAAAATGGAAACAGTTTCCTTTTCCAGGTAGTAACTCGAGGCTAAACTGTATGTAGGTAGGTATATATTATGATAAAACTTATAAAACACCTAGTTAGAGACAACCTCTATGATAAAATGTTGGAGAATGAAATTTGCCCTAATTTGTATCGATTTATTTATCGATCCCTAATTTAATAAAAATTGTTGGTAATAAACATATTTTGTATCAATCAAAATAGTAAACGAACAGCCAATAATAGGAACTTATCTGTCCACCTGCTTGCTGCAAACAAAATACTATGCTGGAGTGTGATTATAGTCACATAAAATGATATTTCTCTGTCTCTTTTTTTAATATGGAACAATCTATTTTCTTTGGACATACATAATTCTTTACTTTATCTTTATAGTATTTGTACAATAAAGAATATGAGATGCGTCTATTTACACAGAAAATTAATTACTGTAGAAATCTGCAACACTGAATAATATTCGATCAATGTTTCATCATCTGTGCTATAGGTGGCGCAGAAATATTTTCTTTAGAACTTCATTAATTTCAAATTTAATACTATGTGCGTCACCTACTAGAAAATATGTTATTTAATTTTTTATCCTAACGCTTTCCATAAGGATTGTATTTCTATAGATTCTATATACAACGGTTTGCTTTTTTACCCATCAAATTCTTCTAAGCTTAGTAAATGTTAAGGATTATTAAATATTCCATCCTTAAAATAGATACTTCAAGGTGCATTTAGACCAATAAATCCACTAAATATATATAAATATAAATTGTTAATTACTTTATCAGCCATAGGAAGTAGTTCTCCAGCTAAAACAATTTTTCGTGGAGCTTTTGAGCTATCTTGGGCTAGTCTTAAAGATGAAATTACAGTTTCTTTTAATAAATGTAGTCCAGGGGCTGTAGTACTCAAAAAAGATTCATGTTCCAAAATACCTACAATAAATATAAAACTATATAAATTGATAAATAAAGTTGACCATTTTTATAATACAAATCTAAAAAATTTAGTAAAACAGCAGGATATAAAAGTTATATATTCAGGGTGAACCAAACATGATTGCTACTACAGATATCTAAGAAACTATTAGAACTACAAGGAAGCTTAAATGGGCAAAGTAGTACAAAATTAATTGTGCATGTGTAAATCAACATTAATTGATTTCTGTTTCGCTGCGATTTTATTTAGAAAAAAAAGAAAATGGTAATTTTTTTAAAAATTAGCTGCAACATTTTTATTTGTTGTCCGATCGAAAAATTCTTGAATGGTTTTGTTTGGTTTTCTAAAGACTTTCAGTGGCAAGTCAATGGTTTCCCAGAAAATAACAGAGACTTTATTTTTTCTTATGGATGACATATTTCTTATTAGATTTTTTCGAACTCAGTGAAATTTTCTAATTAATTTGATGTATAATATGCCCTACTTCAAAGTGCAAAATAGGCTTGTGACACAAAACATTATAACAAAAAAATAACTGTTAGTATCATAGTAGGAATCATTACAGAAATATTGAAAAATTTACGTTTCCAATTTGTAGAATGAGATCATATTTGTAGAATGAGATCAAATGTAGTAATTGCATAATTTGGGAAATTTAATTTGACTTCAACAAGACAGAGCACCGCCGAACAACACCAATACTATGTGTAAATATTTAGATGCAGTATTTCCCCGTACATCGACTGGCAGAAATGCTCCACATCTGTAGCCTCCAAGAAGCACTGACTTATCTCTGTTTGATTTTTCTGTTGAGTAGTATTAAAGATGTCTGTAATGATCAATACGATACACTTGAAGAGTTGCAAAAAGTTGAAGAAACGCTGTCAGGTCGATCTTAAATAGGTGTGTTAAATATAGGAATAATAATGGTGGATATTTTGAACACTGGTAGATAAATTTAAATATTAGTTTTGGTATAAGCATTATGTTTAAATATTACACGTATCCGTAGTATTCACGTCTGATTTGGATTTTTCAATATATTTCTAATGATACCACAGAATGACGAATTAGTAGTTTTTTTCTAATACAATAAAAAAGTTGTCAAAATATTTTTTGTGCCATAATTCATCTCATTTCCTGCTAAGGAATCTAATAATTAGAAATAATGTTTTGCACCACAAGCCTATTTCGCACTTTTGAAGTACCTATGGCATATTACCATCAAATTAATCAGAAAATTTCAGCAAATTCAAAAATGATATTATATTCTGGAAAACCATTGACTAAAAAACTAGTTACGTCGTTGAAAACCCTTAGAAAATTAAAAAAATATTCAAGAATTTTTTTGATTGAATTACAACTAAAAAAATACAGCTAATTATTAAAAATTATCATTTTCATTTTTTTTTCTAAATAAAATAAAAACAAAACAAAATAAATAAATTTTCAGCAGTTGAGAATGTTAACGCACATTAGGGCCTACCAATGTAAATCATTCCTGAGGCGCTAATGCGGCCCACGAAATAATAGTATGCTGCCCCCTCTTCCAAACAATTCTCAGACTTTCGGCCTAATCTTTGTGATTAGAATGAGGAGTAGAGATATTATTATTATTATTATTATTATTATTATTATTATTAAATTCTGCACTACTTTGCCCATTTAAGCTTTCTTGTAGCTCTAGTTATCCAGTTTCCGAGATCTCTGTAGGGATAATCAAATTTAATTCACCTTCTATATATAATATATTAGGGTAGAAAGAAGGTAACAAAAAAAATATTTTTTCTATATTTAATTTGTAATAGGGAGGAAAACTTGTGAATTGATGGAGTTACTACTTAGGTAAAATTTGGAACTTCTGAAGCTACTTCTTGAGGTGCCGCATTTAGATTAAAAATTGATAAAAACGTGTTTTTCAAGGACTTTAATTTGTTTATATTAGAACACTATAAGTTATGCGGTTAATAATAATGATTACAATGACTTTTTGTGAAAAAACTCATTGTCATTCTAGATTCATGTCTGGTGTGAATAAAACCATCTCTTGAATCAGCTCCACAAACTGCACTTAAAGCCTCAGTAACTAATTTAATACACCTTTTAACTGCTCGAGTGTGACAAGGAAATCAAGGGAAGTCTATAATGGCAATTTTTTCGTTGTTCTTTATCATATTTCTCAATTCATCATGAGACACCTGGAATGTTAATGGTGGATCTGTAATTCGCGACTAATCAATTAGATTGAAATATTGATCAGCGTCAAAATAAATTTTTGATATATTAAATACACGAATTTATTTGCCTGTCCTGTGTGTTCTGGCCTTCAATAATAATTGTGTAATACCTAATCGTGTAATTTCCCTTGTATGTTGTTGATCATCAGTAATCATACTCAAGAGCATATTTTCTGAATAGACAAAATATTCATTTCGCTGAATTACAGGGTCAATCACATTTTTTATTTCTACACTGAGGTATCTACTAAGCTTAATTGTTTGCCACATGTGCCTTGGCTCCATCTTTGCATGAATGATGAATGGATTTTGATTGAGAACCGGATAGGGGCATAAATTTTCAAGATGTATGTCGCTAAGCTTTTAGTTCATGTGATTCGAGTTCAGTGATAATACCTACACAAGCGTAAAATGTGATTTGTTGTAGACAGCCATCTTCCATGGGACATTTTTCCAGGATTTCGTTGTGCTAACCCAGCAAGAACATTTACCATTTTCGATTGCTTGACACATCTCAAGCAAATATTTTTGGTTAGACTGCTGTTGACATTGACTGACATGGATACATTTTCAATAACTTTTTCAAAATTATCGGCAGACTTACCAAACAAGGATCCTCTAATCACTTTTCAATAGATCCAGAAAAACTTTAAGACCCTGTTATCCAGACAATAAAAAAGATAATGATAATTCGTTGGTGTTCAATACAATTGACACACAAACCACTGCAAAGGACGACCGAGTTTTAATTCTAACCTTCTAATAACCCCTCCATTTGAGTCTGTATTTATGATGGTTCCATCAATATCTATCGTACTCAAGTCCAAATATCTGTTGTCAGAATTAAGAAATGTGAAAATCTATAACTTCTCTACTTTCTTCTGCTGAACCAGCACGAGGTGAAATATGTATTATACAGGGTGTCCCACGACGAACTGCGGCGATCGATCTCTCGAAAAGTAGTCATTGGAAAATCTTAAAAATTTGGTAGTATACCATGTCGATGGGGACAATTCGGCTAAAATATTTTGAAAATGGTGGCACTTCCGGTTATACCCGAAGTAGATGTCAACTTGCTTATTTTAAATAGAACACCCTATATATTATTTCATTTCTGGATTCTATGTCAAATTCTAAACACATTCCATGTGTAATATCGTATACCTAAGTCTAACTGTTTTTGACATATTTCAAATTTTATGTAAAAAATGACATTTGCGAAAAAGAATTACCAATATTGACTGTACAAGAGCCTTTATAATTTAACTTAGGTGGTTTCTATGTAGAAAGGGACCTACTTTAACAGACTTAGTATAATATTTTGATAATAATTAACACAGGGTGCTGAAAAAACGAGAATAAAAATTTAATTGAAAAAAAATGTCAAAAGTTAATTTTTTCAAATAGAAATAGCCTGTTTTTATTATTTCATCTTATTCAGCATTAAAATAAGGGTAACTTTGTATAAGGTCATCTATTTCAAAAATTTGTAGTTTTCGAAATGTTGGCAATTTAATATTTTTCTACTGTAAAAATGCTATGGCTTTTAAGTTCAGTTACTTTTAGTTGGCCATGACGGAGTTAGAAAACAATCAAGTGCTAAATAGATGTCACTGTCCAAGAACCCTAAACAAAGAAGGACTGATCAATTCATTCATAAAAATTTGAAGGTCATTTTCAACAGATTTCTCGTAAAACGTCAGTGGATCCCCTATTGGCAAATTTGCCTCTAATTGCAATTTCAAAAATTTTCAGTCAAAATATCCAACCCAATATTATTTCAGAGACTGTATTAATGCAATCAAATGTGATTTTAAAGTACTTATATATGTGTTTTACGATATATATCTTATGATTTGAAGTGCGTTGTGCAAAAATCGTTGTCGATTTGACAACTGCGATAACTTGTGTTTTGTTAATCAGTGCACAGATTACTATGATATGATACAGAAATACTTTGATATGATGACATGACTGATGACAGTGATGACATTCCAAAGACAACCGAGACATTCTACATGACAATGTGACATATATAGGTTATGTTAAAAGGTTAAAGCTGTCAAATTAAAACAAAGAGGATATTTAAATTTCAAATCTCCCGCTAAAGGGAATCCACTGACGTCACATAAGTGATAAACAAATGTGATTGGCTGTTACTGATTGATTAGTCCTTCTTTGTTTAGGGTTCTTGGTCACTGTCACCTATTTGCTAAAAATTATTAACAAAAATGCCGGATTGCTTAAATTATACAAATGAAGATTATTTCAATCTATTTATTATTTATGGAGAATGCAATAAAGTAATATCAAGAATGTGTGATACATTTGCAGAAAAAAATTGATTTAGAAAAGAAGACAATGAGAATTAGAGAACATTAGAGTTTAAAAGAAATAGTTTTTTCAGTAAATGTTCAAATTGACATCCTTAAACTTCCAAACATTTTTGGCATATTAACAATAATTATTCATAGGTTGCTTTTCTTATTGATTCAGAATTTAAATTTTCAAACTCATTCCTTACTCGCTGCATGTAGTCTTCCATGGTTGTTACTGTGATGAGGTGAACTCGATTTTTAACTGTACCATAAATAAAAAAATCGAGCACTGATAGATCTGGGGAACAGGATGCCCACAAAAAAAAGGACCATTGTTGGCTATCCATTGGTCATAAAAAGGCCTTGTAAAAAATTGTTGATTAAGTAGTCACTATGTGGAGGTGTGTCATGCTGGTAAAATAAGTTTCTGTGATCAGCTAGCGGAAAATTGGGTAAATAATAATTTTTTTTGGTAGATATGGAGTAGCAAATGTATCACACGTTCTTGATATTACTTCATCACATTCTCCACATCACATAAATAAAATAAAAAGATTCAAATAATCTTCATTTGTATAATTTAAGCGTTGTGGCATTACTGTTAATAATTGTTAGCAAGTAGGTGACAATGACATTAATTTAGCACTTGATTGTTTTCTAACTGCGTCATGGCCAACTAAAAGTAACTGAACTTAAAACCCATAGCATTTTTGCAATAGGTAGGTAAATGTTAAATTGCCAATATTTCGAAAACTACAAATTCTCGGAATAGATGACTATATACAAAGTTACCCTTATTTTTAATGCTGAATAAGATAAAATAATCAAAATACGGTGTTCCAATTTTAAAGAATTGACTTTAGGCAGTTTTTTTAATTTCATTTTGATTCTTGTTTTTTGAGCACACTGTGTTAATAATAATGAAAATATTATACGAAGCCAGTTAAAGTAGATCCTTTTCTACATGGAAACAACCCGAGTTCAATTATAAAGACTATCATCGTACAGTCAAAATTGGTAATTATTTCATTTTTTACATAAAATTTAAAAAATGTCAAAAACGGTTAGACTTAGGTATAGGATGTTACACATGAAATGTGTTTAGTCGACATCGACAATAGTATACTACCAAATTTACAAAATTTTCCAACAGCTACTTTTCGAGATATCGATCGCCGCAGTTCGTCGTGGGACACCTTGTATATTAAGATGTAGATTTTTGAACTAGAGCATAATGTTCCTCAGTTAAGACTTTTTCATAATTTTTAGATCCTTTTTGTTGCTCTCCGAATGTTCATTCACGCAGAAAGGTAAATCTGACTTACTAAAATAAACGAAGACAAACGCTGATCAGAAATGATTTCACCTACCTGGAGAAGGGGTGGAACCGAGATATTTCTTTCAGCCGTAGTCGGAGGATTTTTACTATTCAGCAGCTTCTTTCCTGAGGACACCGGTGGGTTTTTTCTTGATTAGGTTTGCCGATTAACATTAAGGTTTATGCAGTTGTAGCACGCATCACGATCTTGTTTCATCTCATACTGTGCACGTGCACGCCGTCTTCCTCTCCAAAAAGAACGGAGGTGCGCAAGCGCGCGGAAGGTAACTGGGGTAGGATATCACAGGAATATGGGTGGGAAACATTTCCGGTGTAGACCGCGAAAAATACAAATTAACAAACTAAATGATAGCATGAACACCGAACGTCTTATCTTTTCATCCATCGAAGTATAGCCCCCTAAGTTTTAGTCGATCTATCTTCGATAGTATTTGTAAATTGGACCTAACTTTTTGTTGTTGTGGCCGAATCTTCATTCTATCAATTGCATTGCCCACATCACCTGTTATTAATCCAATATCCTCTAAAACTGCAGTAGGTAGCTGCAGTTCTGTCTGATAATCCAGTACGGTCACAAACTTTAGCTGAATGAGTTAAATGCTTTCATATTTGTTATTCTTCTCATTTTTTTTGTTGTTTTTTTTACAGTATCAGCAGTGCAGTATTTGCAGTAACTTCGAACAACATGAAAAAAGATCCGAAGATGTTTGTGTCTCTGATAAAACAGGCATTTGCAAGATTGAGGGACCTGTCTGCTATTTTTCTGCAGTCCTGTAAGTTATTTCTTATCCTTCAAGTTTCCTCTTCGATCTAGAAAATTAGGTTGCTTTATCTTTTGTCTATATAATGAACCAATTATGTTCTTATCTTTGATCTAAAAGAAAATAACGCTCATTAACTGTAACTTTTCTGTCTTTTGCACATGAGCACATGTTAATATTTTACAGTTAAATGCTGCAATGTCAATAAGGTTCTTAGAATTTTCTTAGAATCTTCTCTCTTGAATGTTCACTTTATATTAATAACTGCTAAGACCACTTTTACCTTTAGATGATTTAAGCAGGTTTCTCAATTTGTCATGATATGTACAAATCATTTGTAGGATTCTGGTACATGATACAATTGGAATTGAGGACTCCACAAATGTTCCCGTTTTACGACAATATTTTCTTCTATTTCACTGACAGCAGGTTCTTTGCTTGAAGAAGTATATTTTAACTCTTGTTTGATAGATAAAGTTTATAACATCCTCATGCGTTGCTAGCACAAGTTCTGTAAATTCCTGCTACTTACCAAATATAACAGAAATATCTTTTTGACTTATTTCAATTTCACAACATTTTTTCTTCATTTTGTTTTAGTATTAAGTCACTATTTATGATGTAAATATATGAACTATAAACAATAATACTAGAAAATTACTCGAAGTACTTTAAGACATTTACAACATAATGAACCTGCTCATGCTTAACTGATGTTAAACGAACACTACGAATAGTTATGTCAGTATTCAGTTTTACAAAACCAATGAATTCGAGGTGGGGATGCCACCCTTTTCAAGCAACAGGTGTTGTCAATTCGACGAAATCAGACATATCTATACATGTTTACAATTTTATTACCATCGGATGCTATGTAAGTAATTCTAGACACAATAGAAACAAACATTTTTAAATTAAATAACAGCCCAATATAGCTATTTTCATGATCCGGTGGCACCTCTAAACATTAATCAATTTGAAAATGGTTTATACACATTTTATTAGAACCATAATACTACTACTAGACTATTAGAATTCAGAATTAAAAATGTTTTTTTTGTTCCACCCTAATATACATATAACATATATATAGAGTGTTCCTGGAAGATCGTTAGTTAGCCGAATCTTGGCTATCTGAACATTTCTCATAAAAATTTGTACAGGAGGTTTTAAGAAATACTGAATTCAATTAAAATATTTTCAACTTTGACACACTTCCGGTTTTACTGGAAGCTCATACTAACCCACTTATTTCAAATGGGACGGGTTACATACAGTGTGTTTCAAATTGGATGCAATAACATTCATATATTTTTCATCTATCATAAATATCTATCATATACAAGGTGTTTCAGAAATGAGTATTCAAAATTTCAAAGGATGTAGAAGACGTTGAAAGATGACGAAAACCTTAGTACACTTTATGTCAGGGGCGGCTCCTAAGGGAGATACTGCCCCTTAAAGGGGTTATCTCAGAAACGGTTTTTGTTGCGTAACTTCATAACCGAATAACTAAGATGAATGAAATTTTGAGTGAGTATGTACATTTTTATTCCTAACGATTAGCATACATTACATTTTAAAATTTAAAACAGGGACGTACGAAAATGGTGGGGGCGCGGGGTAAATTTATTCAAATCTTTTTTATGAGCAATTTTTTTCTGTTTCTGATGGGAAAATATAAAAATTTAAAGTATTTTACATAAAAAAGATACTCTAGTTCAATTTCGCTAGAACGCGCCGTTCTCCAGTAAAATCGATTTTAAAAATCCGTAACATGCTGAAAAATTCAAATTGCTTTAGGTGAAATAATAAAATAATCAAAGTGTGCCATGAGAAAAAAACAATAACTTAGCAGTGACAGTTATCATTAACAACGTCGTTTATTATTGTGTTTTAACTTGTGCTGCAGCGTAGAGTGTAAACGTTCAAAATTATTGAAGAGAATGCCACGGTATATATTTTCTGAATATGTAGATATGTTGTTGACATTAGGCGAATGTCATGGGAGTGCAAGAGCTGCTGCAAGAAGGTATGCTGAGAAGTTCCCAAATAGAAATGTACCGAACTATAAAACTTTTCTTTGTACGGAAAGGCGTTTACGAGAGCAAGGGACATTAAAAGGAAACAATAATGAACGAGGAAGACAGAAATGTAAGAAATGTTTTAAATGAAGAGAATACTTTGAACCTGGTTGAAATTAACCCTAGGGTCAGTACAAGACGGCTAGCAGCACAAACCGATATGTCGTATGCGACAATATGGAGGATAATAAGGGAGCAACAATTGCATCCTTATGATTATAGGCAGGTCCAGGACATTTTACCTACAGACAGGCCCTTGCGTATCCAACTTTGTCAATTACTTTTAGACAGGCAAGCACACGATCCAATGTTTTTGTCTAATATTATTTTTAGCGATGAAGCTACGCGAAGTGGGGTGTTTAATATGCATAATGATCATGTTTGGGCCGAAGAAAATCCGAATGCTCGAAAGATAACTCATTATCAACATTCTTTTAAAATAAATGTATGGGCTGCCACATTAGGGAATAACATACTTGGTTATTATATACTTCCTGGAAACTTAACAGGGGCCATGTACTATGAGTTTTTGTCTACCAGACTGCATGAATTTTTAGAGGATATTCCTTTGGCAAGAAGAAGATCCTTATGGTATATGCATGACGGCGCGCCTCCTCATTTCGACCTTCGATGTCGTGAATGGTTAAACCAACACTTCCCCAATCATTAGATTGGTCGTGGAAATGATGTTACTATAAATTGGTCTCCACGTACACCAGATTTGAATCCTATGGATTTCAACGTGTGGGGCCAAATGAAAGAGAAGGTATATTCACAAGTCATTGACAATGAGGAGCAGTTACGTCAGCGTGTAGAAGATGCGTTTATTGAACTCACCCTGGAGCGGAACCTATTTTCTTTGGAACGCAGATTACGCGCTTGTATTGCTGCAAATGGTGGACCATTTTGAAATTTAAATATCTTTAATACCACTGCAAATAGCGTAATATCACCTATTCCTATTTGAATTTTGTTCCTTTGTGTTCTTATTATTATGTTGTTGTTACTACTGTGTAAGAATCAGTATTCTTATATTTGTTATGTTGTCATTAAATTTGTTTTCAATTGATACTATGTTTGTATACAGGGTGGTCCAGATTTTAATAGACAAACTTCAGGAAAGTATAAAACAACAAAAATTAATATCACTTTGCTTAATGAACATGGGCGGAAAAAGGCACCATTTCTGAGACAATGGGTCTTGAAAATAATAAAAAAAAAAAACGAATTCTTAAAATATGTGAAAAACGGCTTTACCAAATTAAACCAAATTCGGTACAGAATTTTCACTAAATATTCCTCGCAGTTATGGATCTACAAAACCCAAATTTAAATAAAAGTGCCGGAGAATCAGGGGTACTATTTCCCTATTTAAAATTAACTTCTACGCCACTGGATTAATGGGCAATATGATTACATTTTATAATTTCTAGAGGTTTTCCAGATAAAAATCCATTTTTCCAGTGCAATGGATGATTAGCTGCTTATAAGACACACATCATAAAAAACACTTGTAATAAAATAATTTGTTTCAGTCAGTCAAGAACTTCAACCAAGTTCAAAATATTCTCTCCATTTAAAACATTTCTATTCATGCAGGTTGGTAGACCAGAAGTCATATCTAATTTGGGAACATCTCAGCATACCTTCTTGCGCTCCCATGACATTCGCCTAATGTCAACAACATATCTACATATTCAGAAAATGTATACTGTGGCATTCTCTTCAATAATTTTGAACGTTTATACTCTACGCTGCAGCACAAGTTAAAACACAATAATAAACGACGTTGTTAATGATAACTCTCACTTCCAAGTTAGTGTTTTTTTCTCATGGCACACTTTGATTATTTTATTATTTCACCTAAAGCAATTTGAATTTTTCAGCATGTTACGAATTTTTAAAATCGATTTTACTGGAGAACAGCGTGTTCTAGCAAAATTGAACTAGAGTACCTTTTTTATGTAAAATACTTTAAATTTTTATATTTTCCCATAAGAAACAGAAAAAAATTGCTCATAAAAAAGATTTGAATAAATTTACCCCGCGCCCCCACCATTTTCGTACGCCCCTGTTTTAAATTTTAAAATGTAATGTATGCTAATCGTTAGGAATAAAAATGTACATACTCACTCAAAATTTCATTCATCTTAGTTATTCGGTTATGAAGTTATGCAACAAAAACCGTTTCTGAGATAACCCCTTTAAGGGGCAGTATCTCCCTTAGGAGCCGCCACTGACATAAAGTGTACTAAGGTTTTCGTCATCTTTCAACGTCTTCTACATCCTCTGAAATTTTGAATACTCATTTCTGAAACACCTTTATATCATAAATTTTGGAAATTCGTATTTATAAAATTTCAGACTTGTTTGAAGTGCTATTGAAATAAAAAGGATACTTTCTCATAGCAACTCTTTAGGCTCTATCGGATGGCGTAAACAGTTTTTTAAGTAATGTTTCGTCTTTTCAAAACCATCATCAAATTCATTTTTTCTAATACAGCCCCAGTAATATTTTTACGTCACTCAATAGCATTTTTCATTCTGAGTTCAATGATGTATCATATGCTATAGTTTGATCACATTTTGAACGTTGAAAACCATCATCAAACTCATCTGTGTATGTATGTATTAACAAAAGGATAACAAAAAAGTAACAAATCATTAAATAACAAAATAAATAATCAGTTAATAACAATTAATTAACAAAAATAAGAACCATTAACAAAACAACAATAAATTAAAATATTTTTTTAATTTATTGTTGTTTTGTTTCACTATTATTTAATAATAGTGAACAGTTAATGTGACAATAAGGAATAAGAAAGATGTGTGTGATAATGTGTAAGGAAGAAGTAAGGAACTGTACAGAGCAAAATATTTATTTCTGCTCCGACAGTCAGGCGGCTGTAAAGGCTTTAGAATCTCCAAGGACAAGATCCACTCTTCTCCAAGAGTGCGAAGATACCCTGGAGAAGCTGGCCAGAGGAAAAGAGGTTAAATTGGTATGGGTACCAAGGGCATAGTGGAATCCCAGGGAAGGAAAGAGCCGATGAACTGGCTCGACTCGGATCTCAGGGACCCAGCCAAGGAACAGAACCAATTTTAGGCATTACACAGGCATCAACATGGCTCTTAATAATTGGGCTCATGAAACACTAAGTAAAAACTGGAGAAGGAGTGGAAGTTGTAGACAAGCTTGCAACTTTATAGTGGAGCCAAGCAAGACCAAGACAGCCTGGCTGTTAAGTCATAGCCGGAAGGCTCTAAACCAGTTGGTGGGAGTTTTAACGGGTCACTGCAGGCTTAGAAGACATCTATCATTGATGGGTGTTGAGGGAGACCCTATCTGCCCAAACTGCGGGGAGGGCGACGAAACGCCTTCCCACTTCTCGGCAGAATGTGTGGCTTTCGCCAGACTAAGACACGACGTCAAGGGGCCGGGGAGCTGCAAGAGAAAGAGGTCAGTTCCCTTGAATGGACCGATATTCTGACCTACATTAGAAGGTCAGGAAGGTTCGACGAGGGAAGAGGTGACGGAGTTAGGTAGGGGACGACAGGGGTAGGCAAAAAGCGCCCGCTTGTGGCCTATTTGCCAGGTCTTGGCCGCCCCATACACCACTACTACTACTACTAATGTGACAATAAACAAACTATAGCATATGATACATCATTGCACTCACAAGGAAAAAAATTAAGTTGATGGTGATTCTAAAGAGTTTTGATAGAGTGTAAAAAGTTGGTATAAGAAAGTGTCTTTTTTATTTCAATAGATCTTCAAATAAGTCTGAAATTTTACAAAAACGAATTTCCAAAACTTCGATTTTTTTCAAATATCTCAAAAACTAATCATCTTAGCCTTGATTTTTTTGAGGCATATTATTGGTCACCAAATTACGCAACTTTGCCCCAGTTTAACCTAGTCTGACAGTTTCCAAGATACCAATATTATTGCTTCAAATTTGAAACACACTGTATAATTACATTTTTGAATTCATTCAGAAAGTGCCATACATGAACGGTAACCGCAATGGTTTTTGACTTGTTTCCATTTTTTTTTTTTTTTTGTAAATACAATGTAAAAACAATAACAATTTGAAAACTATTAAACTGTTTCTATGAAATATGTGGACTTCAGCACTCATATTTCACTTTTATTATAAAGGTTGCACACTTATAACCATTATGAGTTTGTTCATCTTTGAGTCAAAGAAATGCAATTTTCTTAAATGGGACACCCTATAAATATATCATCAGGAGTTATCAATTCTACTAAAATATGTTGCTATATATAACCATAGACTAACTGTTAAAAGACTGCTCTATCTTGTGTTTGACAGGATACAGTCAATCAAAAGGAAAATCAAATTATCAATCAAACTTTTCTGCTTCAGTGAACTCATTACAACCAGCTACGAGTAAATAGGTATGGTATCTTCAATAAGGTCACTAAATAATAGTAATAATATCTCTATCCCTCATTCTCATCTTAATGATGCGCCCGGAAGTCAGAGACTTGTTTATTTATTTATTTATTTATTTATTTATTTCAATAAAATATCCAACGGGTCAAAAACCCACTTACAGGATAAGTTACACACTTACAAAAAATGACAGAAAATGACACAATGTGCATCCACGTATACAAGCACAACTAATAGAACATACATATTATCTAATAACGAATACAAAAAGACTACAATTTATACACTGAAAACAATAACGAAACAATAGGTAAAAGGTAGGAGTATATATCCGATTATATCAACAAGTTCTTAATCTCCCTAAGAGAGCATGATAAAATGTCCACGGTTATCTCAACATCATGATACTTATCATTTGATATATCGGTGATTTAATTAAAATGTTAGTGCGAGCCTGTGGTAATCCAAATAGACTACTATATCGGGTGTTTAGTCTAGGTACTCTATACTTAATATGTGACACAATTGACTCACATTTTATTACATAGTGAATAGCTTTAATGATAAAAATCACAGAATGAATTTTTCGTCTCACTAATAGACTTTGCTTATTGAAGCGATCATAAAATAAACATTGCGGGGTACCCCTTGTAGGATAAATTCAATCAAGCATAAATACTACAGTTTTAAAAAATCTGCGCTGAACGCGTTCTAACAAAGTAACATGACTTGCATAAATATCACTCCATATAACTGACCCATATTCAAGTCTTGATCTCACAAACGTATTAAACAACAGTTGTAATGTCGATAAATTAGTAAAATCCTTAGAATTCCGCGTTATAAAACCAAGACTCTTATACACCCCAGCTACACAGGATTCAATGTGGCGACAAAAACTAAGTTCCGGATCAAAGTATACACCTAAATCTTTAACCAGAGCAGGCCTCTTGAGAATGTCATTACTAAGTGTATAATCAAATAAAACTGCATTCTTTTTCCTGTGAAACGACATGATGACACATTTGCTTGCATTCAGTGGAAGTCCATTATCATTACACCAACTATCAAGTGCGAGAAGGTTATTCTGGATATTCTGTCAGTCAGAGAGAAAAGTAATTTTGGAAAATAATTTTAGGTAATCTGCGTATAACAGATAATAGACGTTCATAGCACTAGCAATGTTAATAAATATTATAAAAAAGAGAGGAGCCAGAACTGAACTCTGAGGTATCCCAGATGTTTGAACGAACATGTTGGATTTGAAGCCGCGATATTGCACAAATTGAGTTCGACCCGTAAGGTAAGATTCACATAATTTAAGTAAAATAGAACATAATCCAAACTCATTAAGTTTTTTTAAAATGATAGCATGATCTAGCCTGTCGAATGCTTTAGAGAAGTCTGTGTAGATAACATCCACCTGACCTCCCCCATCCAAAACTTCAGAGATAAATTGGGTTTTAGAAGTTAGGTTAGAAATTGTGGACCGACCTTGTATAAAACCATGTTGTTCAGGTATTACTATATTAGAGACGTGATGTGAAATAAAGCTATGCATAACAGGTTCAAAGACTTACAAAAATTATTTAAAATAGCTATGGGTCGGTAATTAGCAAAATCATTTCGCGCATCTTTTTTGTGAACCGGTGTAATTCTAGATAATTTCCAAATGTCAAGAAATGTCCCCTAGGTGATTATTAGATTAAACAGAATGACCAAAGGTTTACAAAAAATGATCGCACAGTCCCTGACTAGGAAGGACGGTATTAAATCTGGACCCATACAC
The DNA here is from genome assembly GCA_963924545.1 of Pogonocherus hispidulus. Taxonomy (NCBI): domain Eukaryota; kingdom Metazoa; phylum Arthropoda; class Insecta; order Coleoptera; family Cerambycidae; genus Pogonocherus; species Pogonocherus hispidulus. Next base: position 39,425,808 of record OZ004695.1, read on the forward strand.
ATGTTGTTCTTCAATTTTTTAATTGCTATTAAAATGTCAGACTCTGAAACAGTCATTAAGTGCAACACATTTACATTTGGGAACTAGTAAGAGTTGTTATCGCCATGGCCAGAGGGTACAAATGCGTCAGAGAAAATATTTGCAAAATTATTAACTATTTCCAGTCCTGTGGGTCAACTATCTCTTGATCATCTTTTACCATAGCAGATGGTATGGCCGTAGAACTTTTTTTAGAATTTATAAATGTCCAAAAATGATTTGGATTGGTTTTTACGGAGTTTTCGGCTACAGACACAAAGTTGGCGTAACCATCCTTAACTTTTATTTTAAGTGTTGATCTTAGAACTCTAAACGCATCATAGTCCTGAGGAGACTTTGATGATTTAAATTTCTTATATGCTTTATTTTTCAACTTCCATAGTTGAATAATATCTTAAAACCATCTGGGGAACTGTCTGCTAATTTTTACAGATTTTTTTACAGGGACATGTTTTTTTAGCATATCGTTTAGCATATTATAGAATAGCGCAACAGAATTATTTATCTCCGAAGTTGTGGACAAGCACGACCAGTCAGTCGAAGCCAATTCTAAATATAAGCAATTAAAATTGGCTTCTTTGAAATTTAAGAGTGGTTCCTCATCAGCAAAATCATTCAATGGAAAGAGTGCACTAACGTCTACGCAACTGCAATAGACCTCCACAAAGAAAGCAGGATGATGCCTATTTTCAGGTAATAGTATCTCAGGAGGAGAAACAACAGTACAAGTTTCATTACACAATACTAAGTCAAGAATCCTGTTATTTTCATTGTGAATATAATTAAACTGCTGTAGATTAAGGTAGCTCATGAAATTATTTAACGAGGTGACATCAGGATGTGGAGAGCTAGAAGAATATTCTGGAATATTGAAATCACCCATTATAAGTACATTGGAGCCGTAAATCGGATATAGGGACTCAAAAGCATCAAATAAGTTAATATATTCAGCAGACCCTATACCTCTGGGAATAGGGTCAACAGGAATATAAACAACAAAAATAAACTATTTGCATTTACTTTCAATTTAACAGCAACATCTATATAATCTATGTCCAAGAAAGTGTCACATATGGTATTGATATCGAAATAACTAGACTCAAGATTTTTATTAATGGCCAGCAGGACACCACCACCTCTTTTTTGTTACATAATTTAAAGTTTCGATCTTTACGATAGACAGTGTACGCGCGAGAATCAAAAACTTCCGCACTGTCTATCCCTTCATGGAGCCAAGTTTCACTTATGGCAATAATATCATAATCATTACAAATGATAGCTGTAAGTAAATCATTAGTTTTTGTACAAACACCATGGCAATTCTGGTAATACCATTGAAGATGAGAAACCTGACGGTCATGAACTAATTGCTACTGCAAATCCAACATATTGCTCTTATGTTTCTGGAAAGCTAGATTATACACATAGCAGGAATTATCCCAAGAAGCACTATCCCTACTTGTGTAGGAGAGTATATAAATAAATAACACCAATAAATAATTTACCAATAACACATTGTTAAATTATTGGCTGGACTTATTTGACTTTAAAATTACCTGAATGATTAATAAACTTCATAGTAAATTCTCCCAAGGTAGGTGTTTGACCTCTAATACCAGTCAATTTCGTTGCAGAGTTGGTTGGTTCTATATATCCTCTAGTGTCTTCATCCAAAGCTGTATACCATATCAAAGATACTTCTTCGGTTAATTCTTTATAATTCGGCTAAAATATTTTTTCAAAATCAATAATTCAAATTAAAAAAAATATGTACTATTAAGAGTTCGAGCAGCTTTTAATCATGTTCTTATGGATTTTAAACAATTGACAGTTTACAGGTAGTAAGTAATGTGAAAATATTCACATTGAACAGTAAATTTTTTATTTTTGTGATTTGTAGACAATTAGAGGATTTAGATGTTGACGAAAACGAAGGTCAAACAGAGGAATATATAGACTTTAATATATGTAATATACAGAATATAAAAATTTCTGCTGGCCAATAAAGCTCGATAAATAGCTCGATTCTTTATTATTACAGTTAATAATACAGGAAAGATATATTTCGTGTGCTGCAAATGCAAAAATGCAAACACGCCCAAAACAGTATTAATAAAATTCAACATCATAAAAAAGCGATTTTCTGAACAAAAAATTTTCATTCAACTTATTTTGCAAAAAATTATTACTATGCATGATTTTTTCGTGGGATGCTTTTGTTCAACCATCCATAGAAATAAATAAGAAGTGAAAATGCCCCCCAATTTTTTAAAATATTTTTCAATATTAACCAGGCTAAAATAAAAAAGTAAAATTTTCTAAATATGTAGGTAAACTGTTATAAAATCGAATAAATAATATAAAAGATATCCTTAACATTATGACAATGTGTGTCTTAAATTAGAACAATTAATTCATGATACATTTTATATATAACACATTTTTTAATAAAAGCCTAAAATTCCAATTTTGTTTTGTTTTTTATCGATATAAGAAGTTATACTGCCTTATAAAACATGTACAAAGTTTTAAAAACAACAAACTTCCAAAAAGACAGGTAGGTACTTACTTATATAACTATTATTACTTACTTATTATATAAGTAATCATGCTTATGACCTGTTTAGGGAAATATTTTGTCAAATACATATACCTAAACGGTTTAATTATAAAAAAAATAATTATTACATATAAAATAATTCCGCTTTTGGCCGCCTTTGGCCCTCGCACGCTTTGCACCGAGAAATGCTTCTTATTATTTTGCTACTGGTTTCAATAACATACTAATGAAAACAACAACAGCAACACATTTAAACTTAGAGCCCTTTTAATTGAACGCTAATAGTAAAATTTATTTTTAATTTGTATGTAAGTATCCCAACTATTAAAGTTGCAAATGAGTTACTGCAGAAAACATTTAGAATTATCATTACTTGACATGACATAATTATTATTACTGTTACCCTTAGATCGAATACTAGATAATTAATTATTTTGAAAAAAAATATAGTTCTCATTTAAATGTTTCAAGAAATATATAGAAAACACTCTATATACTAGTATTTCGGCTTGTTAGGCCTTTCTCGATAGAGTAAATGTCTATTAGGTGTGATAAATGTCTATTACTCAGTAATAGACATTTACTCTATTGAGAAAGGCCGAACAAGCCGAAATACTAGTATATAGAGAGTTTTCTATATATTTCTAGAAACATCTAAATGAGAACTGTGTTTTTTCAAAACAATTTTTTTCACGATGTTCCATAAAAAACCATCCGCTTCCAGTATCTACTTTACTAGATAATTAATTTTAAATGTATGCTCCATGTGCCTTCTTTGTCCTAATAAAATGGATACTACTGCCTTTGGGTTTGGTCCCTGGGTTTAGAGTATCTGTTAGCGTATACGTAACAGTATTTCATATCACATCAGTAGGCTGATAATTATCAAATTTTTTATCATTTCATTACTTCCGAGTTTTAGTCAGCAAAAATTATATCGATTTAGATTTGAGTATTTCTCCACTGTATCAAATGCTCATGGACTTATTCTGAATGAAAATAAACTGAGGTACTTATAGTATATAGTTCACACTGGGAAGCTATTGTAACTAACCTTGTCCTAAATATAATACTTAATGGTAAGATCCTCCTACTCCTTTTCTATCTTTAAAACATTTGGCAATCTAACTTGTTAATTACTTTAGATTTCAGAGACATGTATCTAATCTAATCCAGGATTTATATTGTAAATTAAAGCCCCTTTATCACTATAAATATATTCGTGGTACTGAAGTAAATTTAAAGCTGTGTGATAAATTGATACTTAGCTATGTAGCATACGATGATGTTTTTTATTGACCTACCATATTAAATAGACAAGGAGAGCCTTCAGAGGATCCAAAATTTAATATTTCCTTATAACCTAAGAAAATTTGACCACGTAAGTGGCAAGTATTTGAAGTCCTTGGTTAAAGCTAGGGGAATGGTATATGATCCATATAGACCTTGTCTACAAAATAAACAAAGTAGATTCTAAATATCTTTTTAATAAATTTATTAAGGGCCATAGTAGGCAAAACCAATTCACTAATAAATGATTGATATTTCTAGTGATGAAAATAAAATGCTTCTGTTCATTGTCTGACTTGATTTATCCAGTGAAGATAAATTTGATACACTTGTATACTGCATTAACATAAAATACTACATGCTACATTACATATTATGCTTGGAGCTAAACAGTGTTATGTTTGTGATAGGTATTCCCAGATTCAATGTAAATTGTGTTCTGAACACGTAGGTAACAATACAATACACAAACAATAAATGTAAACTTAAATACTACTGCTCTGAATGTTTTGAAGATGATAGAAATATTACCCAACAGAAGAAGCTAACTGAAGAACATGTACAACCGAGAAAAATACTTAATGAGGAATCTAATTTAATGGGAAAACTGAAAAATATGGAAAGCACAAGATACCTATATGGAGTTGATGACTCAAACTAACGATGCCATTGCCCAAATACAGTTAACCTATCAAGCTGAAATGAAATAATTGCATAATCAATTTAAAGATATACAAGACAGCAATGTAGACCTAATAAACCCTCTAACATCTAATAACAAATTTAATATCATGCATAATATAGCATATCAAACAAGCACTATAACTCAAAATCAAAATCCTCAACGGGTTAATAATGGATGTTTATATCTAGGGTAGCAGATGACATAACGGAAGATAATATAAAACAGTACATATCGGCTAAGACTAAAACTCAAGATATTTATGTAAAAAAATAACGCATTATAAAGCAAACAATAATCAATCCTTTATGGTTAGGTGTCCAAAAGGAATTGAAAGAAAAAATGTATGATCCTAACTTCTGGCCAAGAAATGTTACCTATGACCATTTCAATTTCAGATTAGGTAAATATTTTCTTGATAATCATCAAGCTGGCGGCTATCGAGATCAACAAGGGTCACTGATAAACGATAGTGCAAATTCGTTAAACTCGTCTTTTTTAGATATATAGATAAGTACCTCAATTCTGGGGTGTTCATTTTCCACATTAATGTTTAATGTTTAAGAAACAAAATTCTTGAATCGGCGGAACACTTTCTGACACAGAATGCACATGTTAAAATTATATGTGTTACTGAACATTGGCTTAAAGCTTATGAGATCGGATGCTTCGGCATCAATGGTTTTAACATCCACTAGGTTTCTAGTGGTGAATAACTTTGTGGAGAAATTGTATAACCTTTTGAAATTCACCGAGTCATTTAATAATAACCCTAAAATACGCATTATGGGGAATTTTAATGTACAATTTAATAAAGAAAATTATATAAATGTTAAGAGAATTACAGATACTCATGAATTTTGGTTTTCAAAAATTAATTCGTGAACCTACACATAAAATGGCTTAGATGTTTTTGTGAATTTTAATAAAACTGGCTTAAAGGCAACAGTATCTCTAGGTATTCCGGATCATAGTGGTCAGCTCATAGAATTATATTATACTAAACATAAAACTACTGGTGATTGTGTGGAATATGCAAGGTAGTACAGTATCAATAACGTTAATCAAATATTGTTTTATTTGCGCAAAGAAACATGGTATTATATATATACAGGCTGATTCACTTAAGGAGGCTCACCATTGGGATATCAGTAATGGTAAGAGATACAGGGTGGCTCAAATTACAAAAAAGTTGCGCAATTTTATGACGAATATTTTGGTAAAAGCAAACCTGAAATATCTTTTTTAATTTCTGAAATATTCTGAAAAAACTGAAAATTTAGATTTTTTAATTTTTGCCGTAATTCATTTGTTTTTCAAGATAAGTTCATGAAATTCGGTTCCCAGGCATAAAATGCTCTATTGATTGCATTGGCGAAGTCAGATCACCTCTATCTCTTATTGTTTTTGAGAGACGATAGTCAACTTTTTTTTTTCTTATGGGCGCCATATTGAATTTTTATATTTTCAGATAGCTCTTCTCATTCTCTTTACGACGATGTATCATAGTATGGGTAAATTTAAATTATTAGGGTAATAGTCATAAAAAAATATTTTTGATTAGACTGCTATGAAATTAAACTAAAACTTGTCAGTTCATTGATTATCAAAAGTGTTTATTCTAGCATCGTTGCACTAATTCGTTCATATTTGTATTGCTACTGTTACCATTAAAATGTTTTCAAACGACGAAAAATATGTATTCTATTTATATTCAGTGCAGAAGAAATTCTATAGCAGCTGAGCAGATGTATTTAAATATGTATCCCGAAAGAGAACAACCACATAGAACGTTATTAGGTTTAATAAAATTAATAAAAAAAAACACAGACACACAACCATTCCCTGGGAGAGGTCCCATTTCTCCCCTGGCGAGATTCGAACTAGCGCAGCAATATTCCATCCATAATAGAATGGTATAACCATTCTATTAGTCACAAGCTATCACCCAGCATCTAACAGAATGAGCTATCGCCGCGGCTAAATAAAAACAATACTATGTATTATATTTTTTAAATAACCCTGTAAGGGAATCAATTCTAAATACATTTTATAACATTTTACTACAGATTTTTTCATTTGCAAAGTTATAATCACATCAACTTATTTATTTTACTTTGAGTTTAACAGGAAATGCCGAACACTGATCGGGAATACGAAAAAGGTCTTTTCTCAAAAGACCGATGTCATAACAGCCTAATAAAAAAAAAATTATGACTATTACCCTAATAATTTAAATTTACCCATACTATGATACATCGTCGTAAAGAGAATGAGAAGAGCTATCTGAAAATATAAAAATTCAATATGGCGCCCATAAGAAAAAAAAAAGTTGACTATCGTCTCTCAAAAACAATAAGAGATAGAGGTGATCTGACTTCGCCAATGCAATCAATAGAGCATTTTATGCCTGGGAACCGAATTTCATGAACTTATCTTGAAAAACAAATGAATTACGGCAAAAATTAAAAAATCTAAATTTTCAGTTTTTTCAGAATATTTCAGAAATTAAAAAAGATATTTCAGGTTTGCTTTTACCAAAATATTCGTCATAAAATTGCGCAACTTTTTTGTAATTTGAGCCACCCTGTATCTCTTACCATTACTGATATCCCAATGGTGAGCCTCCTTAAGTAAATCAGCCTGTATATATATATATATATATATTTCTGAAGAGGCTGATCAGAAGTACACTGATTTCCATAGTATATTTCTGTTCTATTACAATTTATGTTTCTCACTAGCACCTGTTAAAAATATCAATAGTAATAAAAATTAGGTAACACCGGAACTTGATGTGGCAAGAAACAGACTTTTTTCTTACACAGCTGCTTCAAGCAATCTACTACTAGTCAATTTAAAGAATTATACCTCATGTATAAAAAAAATACAATAATACAATAGAAAATACTACTCAATATAAAGAATTATACCTCATATATAAAAAAAAATACAATAATCTATTGACCGCTGCTTAACAAAAGTACTACCTACCAAAACCAATTAAGATACTCTGATAATTTCAGAAAAACAGCTTGGGATATAATAAATTTTGAAACGGGTAGGGGAAATAAACAAATTACATATTCTATCAACTTCCCAGCTGATTGACTAAATAATTTTTTTATCTTTAATGTAGTCAATAATAAATAACTTACCAGCACCTATGTCACGTTTTGAGACTTTTTTAGAAAGTAAATTCCATAACGTCAATTCAATGTTTTTTAATCATATCATCACGGAAGATGTAAAAGCAGTTATAATAAGCAAATTAAGACAGAAGATGCATATGGTGTCAATATGTACTTAATAAAGAAATGTACTGAATATATTATTGAACCTCTTACCAATATAATAAATGCATGTTTACTTCAAGGTCACTTTCCAAATGCTCTAAAGAAAGGGAAAGTCATTCCCATCCCTAAAAAGGGTGATGGTTTACAAGCTGAGAATTACAGACAAATATCGATGTTACCATGTGTGTTAAAAATTATTGAAACTGTGATTTATAATAATTTAGTGACTTATTTAGATTCAAATGGTATACTAAGTGCTCAACAGTTTGGTGTTAGAAGGGGATTGTCAACTTCTGATGCAATTCTCACTTTGACTAACATGATCAGAAATTCATTTGAAAATAAAGAACAATGTCTTGGAATATTTACAGACCTAACTGCAGTGTTTGATTGTGTGGAGCATAATATATTGCTCTATAAACTTGAATTTTATGGTATAAGAGGAAACTGCTTAAACTTATTCAGATCTTACTTGGGCTGTCGAAGACAGTTTGTACAATGTGACAACCGAAAAAGTGATGTAATGTAAATTGAGAGGGGGGTTCCTCAAGGGTTTGTGTTGGGACCTTTACTCTTCCTTGTATATATAAATAATTTAACTTATTGTCCGAGTGATTTAAATGTATCAACTATAACGTATGCAGACGATGCAACATTTGTATTAAATATATGCAGGGAGGATGACATAACAGTACATCCTAAATATTATTGAGCAGGCTAAGCATTGGTTTACACCCAACCAACTAGTTTTAAACCAGAACAGAACTGCACCATTACTGTTTGAGTCTAGATCAACCACCTCAGATTGTAATTTTAATTGAATCAGTATTGACTTAAACAGTAATGTAACATTTCTGGAAGTTAAAATTGACAGAAATTTAATATGATCTGAGCACATCAAGGTACTTTGTAGCAAGTTAAGTAAGGCAATATATGCTATTCGTAAAATAAGAAAGACTGTAAATGAGCAGGCTGCATTGACAATTTATTTCTCACTTTAATTCACACCTCATATATGGAATTTTAACTTGAGGAAATTCAACCTTTAGTAAACTACAGAAAGTGTTTTTAATACAAAAAGAGGTAGTGAGAAGTATAGTTAATGCCTCTTGGAACGAAACTTGTAATCCATTGTTTCTGTCATTAAGAGTTATGATTCTATATTCTGTCATTGTATATCACAATATACTACATGTTCGACAAAATCTTCAACAATACGTTACGTATGAGGAATTACATAATCATGATACTAGAAATAAAGTTAATTTGCAAAAGACTTCAAAGAACAAGTCAATTGAAAATTAATTTATACAATGCTCTACCTTCTCATTTTCATGATCTTGCATTGGCAAAGTTCAAAATAAGACTTAAAAAAATATTAACTCACAACTGTTTATACAGCATTTCAGAGTTTTTTGAACTTGTAAGGGAAAATGAGCACATTTGGGATTGATGTTGTCATTTTATATTGTTTACTATTGTATTTGTCTTGATTAATATTTGATAACTTTTGTGTACTTCATCGGTTTTAATATATCATTTTATAGATTGTACTTATTTGATTGTTCTTGCTTTTGTAATGTTTTGTGATTGTGTGTTGCATTTGTTCAGCTTATTAATGGAAATATAGATTTGAACTGTTTTATTGAGTTGTCTATAAATGTACGCATTTCTCAAGACAAATAAAGTTTTATTATTATTAAAAACCAAAATTAAAATGGTGAAGCTAATGTTCAACAACATTTTAATGAAAATGAATCATCTTCAATAAGGACAACTGAAAGAAAAATACACATTTCTAAAGAACACTAAATATCTATATAGTATTGTGATGCTCTTGTAACTTTCCCTGTTCCAGAACGCCGAATTGTGACGCTCCCTTAATTTATTTTCGGTTTTAGTACCCTTAATACTAAACAGTTGGTCAGTTTATTTTTGTATCTTGCGCCACCATTCATAGGTTTTAATGTGGTGAATGGTTTAACAGACTCTACTCGCTGATGAATACAGGCTGGGTAGCTACAGTGAAAAAGAAGGTGCATTAAATGTACTAGCCAGGGGTCAGTGTTTCTTTAATCTAGATAATAAAAGTCGGTTTAATTCTAGTTAATGCAAGATTTGTTAACATTTAACTATAATAGACAAGCAGCAATAGTAAACAAGCAAGCAGTAATAATAGACAAATAGCAATAATATACAAGCAAAAATATAATACTCGCACAAACATATATCATCAGGTACCATCATCTTTCAAAACAATGTTCGTCAAATAATTCTGTGTCCCGTATGTACCGCAAATCATAAACTTGAGGAGTGTCCAAAGCCCAATGCATATTCTTCCATCAATTGTATAAATTATAATAAGAACAATAAAAACACTGTTAGCACAAATCATGCCGCATAAGATAATACTTGTCACATTTATAGCATAACTCTTAAAAAACTTTGGGACTCTATAATCCATCCCCAATAGCAATCAACACATTTAGGTAGGCAGCAATCTCTGAGTGACAAAGTTGTAGCAGGTTGTACTCCCAGTTTTACACTGTATTACCAAAACATTTCAGGATCTCATACTAAGACGGTTAACGTATTTGTTAGTATCTTGGTTACACAGTATGACATTATTGCTTTAACAGAGACATAGCTTAACGATAGTTTCTACAATGCGGAGTTATTTAATACTAACTATTATGACGTCTTTCGCTGTGATTGAAATTTTGTGGCAACAAATAGCTCTAGCAGGGGGTAGTGTTTTAATAGTGCTTAATAAGAAAATAAATGCTTGTCTTTTTGATCACAAAAACAATTGTGATATTTTTGATGAATTATTTAATATTGATATTATCTCTGTGAAAATTAAATTAAATGTTCTATATACCACCTGACTTAAATAACGAGTCTTATGAAAAACTATTTTATGCTTTCGAGTCCTTATATGACACTTATACATCAGAGATAATTATTATAGTTGACTTCAATATTCCTATGTGAGTCAGACTTCAGATACGATTTGCTCAAAAGTAAATTTACTGAATAATTTTGTAATGTTTATGATCTCCACCAATATAATGTTGTTTTAAACTGTGGTAATAGAATCCTTGTTCTTGTTCTCTCCAATATTAAGTATAATGTTATCAAAAGTTCTAATTTCTTATTATCCAAGGATCAACACCATCCTGCACTAACAGCTGATATTTTTGTAACGGAACAAATAAAGAAACCACAGAGACTTTGGCTTAGATCTTAACCTTAATTTTAAAAAGGCTAACTTTCCAGTCCTGTTAAAAGCACTTTGTGCGGTGGATTGGTCTCTTAAGGGGTTTGCGGATGTTATCGAACTTGTTACTCGATTTTATGAGATGTTACAATTACTTTTCATGAAGCACGTCGCACAAAAAATATTTTCAAATAGACACTATCCACCATGGTTTGATAAGGTTTTAATTGATTGTATTAGACAAAAGAATACAGCCTGGTGTAAGTACAGAGTCACAAAAAATGTAGATGATCTTATTGAATTTAAACGGTTACGATATTAAGTAAAGAATAAAATAAATATAGGTTATAAGCAATATATTACTTTTTCGGAGAATCAACTGCAATACAAACCTAAAAAGTTCTGGACGTTTGTTAATGCCAAAAAGGGTAGCTCAACCATTTCAAGTAAAATGTTGTATAACGATCAGTTTGTTGATGATTCTAAATTACAAGGACAGATTTACAGGGGGGGGGGTAATAGGGTAATTACCCCCTCCCCCCAAACCCCAAACAATTAAGGTCATTAAATGACAAAATCTTTAACTCGCCTTTAAATTAGGTTTTTGGTTTATGCTAGTGTAAAATTAAATTTGAATTCATGGAGGGGGGGGAGTAATAGGGTAATTACCCCCCCATGAATTCAAATTTCAATGCATGAATTCAAACCACAAAAAGCCGAACATAAATTATTATGAAACAATGAAGGTTATTAAATATCAAAATCTTTAACTCGCCTTTAAATTACATTTTTGCTTTATGCTAGTGTAAAATTTGAATTCATGGGGTACCCCCCCCCCCTTCCATGAATTCAAATTTAATTTTACACTAACATAAAGCAAAAACCTAATTTAAAGGCGAGTTAAAGATTTTGTCATTTAATAACCTTAATTGTTTCATAATAATTTATGTTCGGCTTTTTGTGCTGTGCATGTTATTTTTTATATTTGTTGTTATTGTTTTGTAATATGTTTATGTTTCTTTGTTTGTTATTTTATTTTCTTTAAGAGATTTATATTTTAGTTTTTGAATGTCCAAGTTCAAGAAGAATAATAAAGATATACTTTTTCAGCTCACTTAAGGAGGTTTTTCTGTGCTTCTATTTACTATTTCATGTTTGTTCAAAGAAAAACGTACCACCTTACTAATTGTACTTTTTGAAAATGTGGTTTTTTGAGATACCCTCTTGTTGAAAATCTAAATCCGCCATTGCTAAATTAATTGTGGATAGTTTTGCTGATTATTTTGCTAGTGCGTTTATCCAGTCCAGTGTTTTTCGTAATTTGAATTTTTCTCATAATAACATCAATACCCTCTCTCTCAACTTTATTTCTCTGGATGAAGTTTTTGAATCAATGAAGCAGTTAAAACCTAAAATGACCATGGTCTAGATCTCATACATGCCTTCCTTATTTGAGATTGCATTGCGGTATTCTGTGAACCCATTCATATTTTATTTAATTTAATTTTGTCAACTTACTTGTACTTTTCCAAATTACTGGAAGGTATCAAGAGTATTTCCAGTCTATAAAAAGAATGACAAAAATGATATTAGAAACTACCGACCGATTGCAATTCTTTGAAATTTTAGTAAAATCTTTACACGTAAAAAAGATTATACTGCCTGAACAACATGGTTTTATGGATGGTCGATCGACGGTCACCAATTTAACATGAATTACTCAATACATAAGTGTGGAGTTATCGATCAGGGTAGCCAAATTGATGTCATCTACACCGATTTTTCTAAGGCCCTTGATACACTGGATCATGGACTACTACTATCTAAACTTAACTCAGTTGGTTTTTCCCACAAGTTATTAAACCTTATGGGTTTGTATCCTAGCGGCCGAATACAGTTTGTTCAGATATCCGGTGTTAAGTCTGTCAACTTCGCTCAAACATCTGGAGTATCCCAAGGTTCCGTTTTAGGACCACTGCTTTTCACAATATTTATTTATGACATCATGAACGAACTGAGTCTGCGATATTTTCTGTATGCGGATGATATGAAGATTTCTTGTCATATTGACAATGAGGTGTAGATACATTGTGACGCTCTTTTTCCCTTCCCTATTTTGGGATGCCAAATTATGATGTCGCCCTTAATTTATTTTCGGTTTTAGTAGGTACCCTTAAACGGTTGGTCGGTCTATTTTTTCATCTCGAGCGCTACCACTCATTGGTTTTATGTGGTGAATGGTCAACACGGACTCTACTCACTAACGAGTAGAGGCTGGGTAGTTACAGTGAAGAAGGTGTAATAATACACATATCAGGGGTCAGTTTTTCTTTCAACCTACGTAATAAAAGACAAACAATTCCAAATACTAAAATATTTATTTATATTCTAAATAAATCGGTCGATAAATAGAGGAATAACAATAAACAAGCATAAAATATTAATAGCAATAAATGGTATTAAGTAGCGGTAAATAGTCCAAGCAAACAATATTACATAAGTAAATAAACCCATATTATTAGCAGTAATGCATTTTACTCAAGCATTAAATCGGCAGTGACAAATTAAAGCTTTTATCACAGTTTAAGAAAAGAAGCGGTGTAAATATTAATCAATTTATAAAAAAAAAAAATTAGACTGCCCTATGAAAGCAGAACAAAGGGACAAGTAAAGATATAGAAGTCTTCCTGGTGATTAAACACGCACCGCAGGTTATTCATCGAGAATGTACCAAAGGGTTCGGGACAGGTATATAGCTGTAGAAGTCTTCCTGGGGGTTAAACACGCACCACAGGTTATTCATCAGCTTTTACCAAAAGGGTGGGGGAGGAAACCTAACAAGTAGAACTTACTCTAACTGCTACTTCAGAGATCGGTGAAATACTGTCTGAACGAAAATCAGCTCAGCTTTTATAATCATCAGCCGACGGCTCAACCAATCAGAAAAGCGGATTTCATGCCATGACCGAATATGGTCCCAAATTTTATATATTTAGCGGAATATTTATTTGAACTTAAATTAAAATATCGACAAATAAATAATATCTATCAAACAATGTCTAATTCGTTATTTTATTCGGTTAGAAGCATTTAACATAACTTAATTTAATTTAAGCTAATTTGGTAAAAATTCGCAAATACGGTTTATTAATAAATCAAAGATTTTGGAAAAACATAGTTACGCTTAATCGGTTCTATCTCTTCTAGTTTTTAATCTAAAGTCTATGCCAGGATTAATCAAAGTGGAATGACCTCGCCGATCTGGTAAAATGCGGTGATGCATGGGCGTGCGGATTCTGTTTTACCATTGGGCACATTTCAGTTAATATGTACTCGTATACTATTCTATAGAATACTTCTAGTATATGCACTTTCACTTTTTTATCTAACACAAATAAGTATAAACACTGACACAAAGAATAAGTACACTGATAATTTTACCACAAATTTTTACCGTTAAGAAACGCGCGCGAAATAATCCAACATCACGCCACTGTGTCCTTACTATCTCGAGCGCAGTTGCTTGTTGGTTCCTGATTCGACCAGATTCGACCAATGAACGTCGTTGAATCTCAGAAAAAGAAAGCGTAAATGCAAGAATATGTATGTTAAATAAGGATGAACAGCTTGTCGTCAACTTTACGACTTTCGCAGTTGTCACATATTGCAAAATTCCTTGATATTATTAAGTAAAAAACAAATTAAACAGTGTGTTTGCTTTAATAAAGTACCATAGAAAATATAGTAGTACTATATTTTCTATGATAATGTACAATAGGGATAAGGGACTTTAAAGACAAGTAAAAAAATGGGTAAATAAGGTAATTAATACGTTTCCTCTTTTAAATAAGAATACTTTAGAAATAAATGTGACAACACCGATCTACTCTTTTTCCGGTCATTGCACTTTGATTAATTCTGGTGTCAAGTATAGAGGGCTTAAATTTTAGACGAGAAATACTAAAAGGTATCCAAACATCTGTAGTATTCGAAAGTTGATCCAAGTTACACAGGACGTTGAAAAAACACCGACCAATTGTGTCAAATTGAAAGTTCAATAACTCGCTTATTTTAAATACAACACCCTATGTTTTATAATGCTAATGGATGTAGCTTTTAATTCTCTTTCGATTGGTATTAGCATTCCCTATACCTAAATTCCACCGATTTGAAGATATTTGGACATTATTCCTGTAACGAAAATAATTCGACAGTCAGCTGCAGGTTGGCTGTGAAACGAAAAAATTTATATGTCACTTGGCGTACTTACTTATTTAGCAATGTTGCAGTCATTGCTGTAAAGTGAGTTTGCCGATTTAGTTGTAATATTTTTAATAATAATGGCATACTCCGGTTACACAAACGAAGACTTTTTAAATTTAATTGTCGTTTATGGGGAGTGTAATCGAATTGTTAGTAGAACATGTCTTATGTTTCTAGAGTCCAGATAAACACAGACCAACTAAGGACATGGTCAGAAGACATTAGATAAATGAATACTAAAAAAAGACTATTACTTTATAATTTTTTTATTCTTAATGTTATTGTTACCATTATGTGAATGCTGAATATTGTAGATATTTATAATAAACGCATATTGTATTAGTTGTGTCAAATTATTTCAAAAAGTAAAATTTGAGTTCTGTCGAGTTCATTTGAATGTTCTAATGAGTAATATTAAAGTAACGCTAATTCAGAACCAATACCTAATTAAAAATTAAATAAAAAATTGAAACTTAGTTAAATCTAATTAACAAAAACGTACGCAAAATGCTAATTTGTGCGTATTTAAAAATTCCACATGACTATCTAATGATCTAAACAGTGACAATGACGTTTGATAAAAATTTCTTCACATTTAATGTTTTTCCCCAGCCAACTGCAGCTTTCGGATTATTTTCGTTGAGCAATAATGTCCAAATATCTTCAAATCGGTGGAATTTAGATATAGGAAATGCTAATACTAATCGAAAGAGAATTAAAAGCTGCATCCACTAGCATTATAAAACCTAGGGTGTTGTATTTAAAATAAGCGAGTTATTTAACTTTCAATTTGACACAATTGGTTGGTCTTTTTTCGACGCCCTGTGTAATTCGCATCAACTTTCAAATACTCCAGATATTTGGATACCTTTAATATTTCTCGTCTAAAATTTTAGCACTCTAGATTAAAAACTATAAAAGATTAAGCATAAGTATGTTTTTTCCAAAATTTTTTAAAAAGTCGAAATATCTCAGCAACGTTTGAGTTTAGGGATAGGTTATTCTTATGAAACTTACCTTTAAATTTGACGTAGAATCCAAAAATGAAATAAAAAAATAGTACATTCCATTTGAAATAAGCTAGTTGATGTTAACTTCCGTTAGAACCGGAAGTGTGACGTCATCGGCAATATTTTTAATCGATATAAAATTGTGAGAAGCCCCCGTATATAAATTTTCAGAATTCTAGTAGGCGCAGTATTCCAGAAACGTCTAATGGAAGGTCTATGTGGAACACCCTGTATTGAGAAAATGCAATGTAGGTTTTTAAACCCGCGACATTTGTTTGTACTTGATGGTCACTATCTACCGCGGAGATTTGCAGCACAGCAAAAAGCAGTACAGTGTTTATAGTCCTCAGCCGATGGCTGAACCAATCAGAGACACAGATTTCTTTCCATGACCAGATATGGCCTGAAATTTTATGTACTTAGCAGAGTATTTAGTCTAGTTTAAATTAAAATATCACTAAACAAATAGTTTCAATCAAACGGGTAATTAGAATCTCTAACAACCTAGAAAAGCCTCTTCATTTATATGCCTCACTGCATCAACCTGCATTTAAATATCGACTTATAACAAAAGACCATATTCAAAAATTTGTGTTTAACAAACAAAACTACTAACTAAACAACATAACTTAATTTAATGTCTGTAACTTAATTGTGGTGCATTTTTATGATTCATTGTATTCTTTTTTGGGATTACTTGTAAAAGTAGATAATACTGGGTTTTCAATTCATATAATTTGTTTCTTTTGGGATTACAACACCTGTAAAATAACAAAAAGCAGAAAACCAGAAGTATTCAAATTAAATATTCAAAGTGTATTAAGTGTATTAAGGCAAACTTCTAAAGTTTGCCCCAAAAAACACTGTATATGCAATAAAAAAATATTTGATAAATTAACTAAATTTCGTCAATGGTTTTTCAGTTTTATAAAATTGTGTAACATTACAAATCATATTTTGAATTGTCTAAATAAAATAATTATTATAATAAAATTTAAAAGAAATGAAACACTTCACTAGCTTTTTTCTAAAAGTTTCCAGTCGATCCTCTACTCGTCGTCATTAAAAAGTTTTTCTGATAAAAAATTGTCAGATTGACATTTTGATTTCAAAATTTTCCACTGGTAACATCCTTCTGAAGTAGAGGAAGCCACGTTTGATCCAACATCAATCCAGTTTGCTGACAGGGTTGATTGTACACAGGGTAAAATTTTACAAGAAAAATTAAAAGAAAATTAAAGGAAAGGGTTTTTATTAAAACTAATGTTGATAATTGCATCTCGTCAGTAACATTATTCTTGGATCAAACGTGGCTTCCTATACTCCAGAAGGATGTTAAAAGTGGAAAATTGATAATAACATAGTGGTCAGTGCATGTGATTTTGAATTAAAAATGTCAATCGGACAATTTTTTATCATATACTCTTTCTACTGACGAGTCGAGGATAGACTGGAAATATTTAGAAAAAAGCTAGTTAAGTGTTTAACGTCTTTTGAATTTTATTATAATAATTATCTTATTTAGACATAATTCAAAATATGATTTGTAATATTACACAATTTTGTATAAAACTGAAAAACTACTGATGAAATTTAGTTAATTTATGAAATATTTATTTTATTGCATATTATACAGTGGTTTTTTGGGGCAAACTTTAGAAGTTTGCCTTGATATTACACTTTGAATATTTAATTTGAATACTTCTGGTTTCCCGTTTTTTTTATTTCACAGGTGGTGTAATGTCAAAAAATACCACAATGATTAACTCAATTTAATTTGAGATAATTCGGTAAAATCGGCAAATAGGGTTTATCAATAAATCAAAAATAATTCAGACATATCCACCTTAATAATTTTAACAAATTCGGTAATCACTTATTTATGATAAGTGCATCAGTAAACACATTAATGGTCATAGCATGATTTTATCGAGAGCTAATTATTCCAAACTTTGTCATAATAATAATATAATAATAATAATACCTCTATCCCTCATTCTCATCTTAGTGATGAGCCCGGAAGTCAGAGACTTGTGTGGGAGAGGGAGCGGCATATTATTATTTTGCGGGCCGCGAGTGCGCCCAGGAACGACTTACGATGTTATAACTTTAATTACCATTTAGTACGAGAATAAGGGAAACCTGGAAAACCTTATTAATTAAAGTGTACAGTAGGTTGTTAGCCATTTATACAGTGATATTGTAGTACTAGCCTATTAGCCTATTAAGAACGCTACCAGCCTTACACACACAGATTTAATAATAATAATAATAATAATAATAATAATAATAATGTTTATTGACAATAATACGCTATTAACACAATGTAGGGAAAATATAAAAGTATACAATAAGTGGTACCCTTAAATACATTCAAATGTGTATATGTATGTATACCTGTGAATGTGTACATACATTCTCCCACAAAAAAAAAAAATATAATTCTATTTAACGATCCAAATAGTCCATAAACAATAATTAAACCTCATAATAGTTTTAATTAAACTGTGCGTGAGTGCATATTAATGTAATTTTTTATTTTTTTTTTTTTTGAATTCGTGTGGTCGGGAAGAGTCTCCTTTTATATAAAAATAAAATAATGCTGCATATTACTAAATGCTACATTTTACAAAGAATGAAAACTAAGTGCAATGTGATACTTTACTTAAAAATAGCAGATTAAAGTTTATTACAGTTAGTTGTCCATTCGATAGATACACAGTCACTAAAACATTCCCGTATTTATGAATTTGTCTAATATTTCATATTTAGTATTTTTTATCCATTTATACGCTTCTATTTTGAATCTATTCCTGGTAACAGTTTTGAATTGAATGGGCAATTTATTATAAATTCTGGGAGCATAATATGCCCAGTATTTTGTTCCAACTGTTTTTTTAGCCCTTGGTGTTACAAGTGGATGCTGATTTTTTCGTCTAGTTGAATACTGATGGCTAATTTCTTCAAATTCGTTTTTATTATTATGTTGATGAATTAAAAGGTTTTTACAATACAACTGTCTAATATTTAAGAGCTCACTTTCATGATATAATTGTATTGTAGGATAGAAATAGTCTTTTTTATGAATTATTTTTAAAATTCTTTTGTGTAGTTGGGCAAGTGGGTATAAGTTTGTTTTGTTTACACCGCCCCATCCCAGGATGCCATATTGCAATATTGATTTAACTAACCCATTATAGATAGTTTTGAGCGTCTGATATGTAAGTAAATTTTTCAGTTGTTTAAAAGTATATATAAGGGATCTCAATTTTTTTGATAGATGTTGAATATGGTATTTCCATGTAAGATGTACGTCTATGTATATTCCCAGATATTTTATTGAGTAGTCTAGTTTAATAGCTTGGTCAGTATTATTAATTAATATTGTATCATAATCAGGTAGGTTTGTTGCAGATGAAAAAGGTAAGAATTTAGTTTTGTCAATGTTTATGGTTAGGAGGTGTAAATCAAACCAATCTTTGATTTGTTTCAGGTGTTGGCTAGTCATATCGTACACGTCTTTCCATGATGATGCAGAAAATAATACTACGGTGTCATCGGCAAACGATATAATATCTGCATTCGTTTCTAGAGTGAGTAGGCCATTCAGATATATACTAAACAATAATGGAGCGAGAACCGTCCCTTGCGGCAAGCCATACTCTACATCTCTTGCTTCGCTTAAATAAGAGTTTATTTTAACATATTGTGTTCTGTTAAGTAAATAGTTTTTAAGTAAAGTATAACTTTTACCCCTAAATCCAATATCCCATAACTTTCCTAACATTTGAGAATGACTTATAGTGTCGAAGGCCTTTGCAAGATCGATAAAAACGCCTAAGCAGGGCCTTCGATTATCAACGCATTGGTATACTTTATCTGTTAATGATATTATGGCATCCTGAGTTGAAGTTTTTGCTCTAAACCCAAATTGTTTTTTTGACAATAGTTTATATTTATACAGGAAATTATCCATACGACATTTTAATGCTTTTTCGAAAATTTTAGAAAATGTTGGTGTGAGGGTTATAGGTCGGTAATTAATAATTTTGGTCTTATCACCGCTCTTAAATAATGGCTTTATTACTCCTAACTTAAAATGGCTGGGATATATTCCCGTTAGAAAGATAATATTTATAAGATGTGTTAGTAAGGGCGTCATAATGTCTGAACACTCTTTTATTAAGTCGTTTGTTATTTCATCAATACCAGGAGCTTTGAATTTTTTTAAGCTGGCTATATATGTTTCTATTTCTTTTTCGGTTACATCTGGCAAAAGATGAAAATTTTTTTCAAATATTTTATTAGTAAATGTTATGTTAGGTTTTGTTATTTTGTTTGCTAGTTTAGGACCTATTTCAGAATAATGTTTGTTAAATTCGTTTACAATAGTTTTTTGGTCAGTCACAGTATCACCATTCTCAAGCCGAATTTTATTTACAGGTTGATTTTCATTTTCATTAATTGTATTGGCGATTGCTCTTACAGTATTCCAGATACCTTTTGAGTTGTTTTTGTTTTTTTCTATTTTATTTTTAAAATAGTCGCTTTTTACCTTTTTTATTAAATTGTTGGTTTTGTTTCTATAAACACGATATCTTTCTTTTAAAATAACATTATTTGGTGTTTGCTGCCATTCTACTTGGTACTTATCACGTGTTTTGATAGAGTTTATTATGCCTGCCGTAATCCATTCTTTGCGTTTATTATTTTTCATATATACTTTTTTTTCAGTGCTTTCATTGAGGTAATATTTAATTTTCGATATTAGTAAGTTACATGCTATTTCAGGATTTTCAGCATTGTAGAAAGTCGTCCAGTCATCATTTAATATTAAATTTTTGAATTTGTTTTGATTTATTTTGTTTATGAATTTTATATCCGTTTTTTTAGGTGTATATTTATTATTAGTTTTAATGAAGTTAATAGTACTGTAATGATCAGTAATGTTAGATCGCAGGATAGTTGCATTTATATCTTCTTTTTGTTGTGATTTTATAAAAATATGGTCAATGCAGCTTTTACTGTTATTTTGTATCCTTGTCGGCTTGTTTATATATGATACGAAACCTTTTTCATATAATATGTCTAAGTACTCACTTACGTAATCCACATCTCGCAAAAGATCAATATTTATATCTCCAATTAACAGATTATAATCCGTTGTATTCAGGGATTTTAAATACCGTCTTAATGTTTTATTAAAGTCATGGACATCGGTTGAGGGCAGTCGATAGATCAAACTAACTAGGATATTTTTGTTTTGTTTTTTTGCTTTAATTTGAATGAAGTTAGTGTTCCCCACATTTACAATATTTGCTGTATGATCAATAGATTTTTTAACATACAAAATAGTGCCGTCACTTTTATTAATAGTACTGTTATTATAATAAGTAGTATAATCGGATAAAGAGTAATTGAGTATATTTTCAACCTTGTAAGTTTCGGTAAGACAAATGAAGTCGAAGTTTGATTCAGATAAATAGATTTCAAGTTCATGAAAGTGTTTATGGATGCTACGGATGTTGTTATGGAAAAATGAAATGGATTTTGAAAAATTATTCGTATATACATCAATGCTATCAGTATACTGTGTATCATATTCTTTATATTGGAAGTCTCTAACAAACTGGTCCATATCTTTAATAACAAGAATTATAAGATAATAAGGAATTATTATTTTACAAAAAAGTTTAATAAATAGCCATTTTTTTTTTTTATTTACTATTCAGTTCACTCTTAAACTATAAATATTATGTATTATATACTTATAACGATGTTTTTTTTTTTTCTTCTTTTTAGTTACCCTCTGAAACGCCCTTACTGGAAGTCGCTGGTTGCGAAGCTGTATTCATAATTTTGTTCTTTGACCTCGTGCTGCTAGCAGGTGCCTTGGATTTGGGATGACTCACTAGATTTTTATTGTATTTCAAATCTTGTGTTTGTTCTTTGTCTACGTTGCCATACACTTTTTGTTGAATTTGTATTTTTATTTCATCTAGATTAAAAGACGACTGACCGATAGTGATTTTGTTATTTTTTATTATAGCTTCAGGATTTTTTGTTCTTATTTCTTTTAAATATGTCCTCAGTTCTTTTTGAATTTCACGGTCTTTTTTGTTTAAATTGTTTGACACTGCATACGGAGTATTTTTGAGTACTTTACCTTGCTTAAGGATGTCTATTTTTTTATGTAAACATACAAACTTCACTACTGTTGGTCTCACCTTACCATATTTTCCAAACTTGTAAATATGATTAATTTCAGTTTTGTCGACTTTTATATTAAAGTAGTTTTGGAAAAACTTGCCTACTTTGAAATATATATCTTCACCATCCTCCTCTTCTAACCCAAAAATTATTATGTCATTCTTCCTTACAGTTTGAGTGTTTTCTTCTATAAGCTTATGGATGTTTTTATTTTCTTTTTCAAGTGACTGTATTTTACTGTTTGCTTCTTCCAGACTTTTAACCAATTGTTTATTTGTGTTTATTAATTCTGCTTTTATACTTGCTGTTTGACTTTCAATTATATTCTTCAGTTTTATTGGATAATTATTGGATAATTGCAATATTGGAGCAATTAGAAAAAGTTGACCACGGTGAGTATCGAACCGTCGTCAACCGCGAGAGAACGATAAATATGTATAAATGTGTCATAAAATGTATTAATTGATATATTACATTAGGACTTTAACAAATTAGTTAGTGTTAGTTTGTTTTATTCCTCCATCCTATAAATGGTTTCAGTACTGTTGAATGGTGTATTATAAAATAAAATAAATAAAAATTCCATATAATTCTTATACTGTATACAGTGTGTTTAAAATAAAACTGGAAATATATGTTTCTTATTTCAATTATTATGGAATGAACATTAACTTCATTACAGTTTACATTTCTACAAAATAAACAAAGTAGGTCCTATTTGCTTTTTGCCTAAAATTTGCATTGTTTTAGCAATTTGATTGGATTTTTTGCACTTACGTCTCTCTTATGTCTTATGTGAATTCATTGTGTAGACCTAAAAATCTAAACATTTTGAATGAAATTAATTATACAGCTATTAATAGCCATTACATTGATGTTAAAAAGTATGAAGACATTTTAAAAGAACAATAATTAGTACAAAACACTATAAAAGTTTAAATCGAGTTTTGCGTTAGAGTAAGTTTTTCAAAGTAGACTATAAATTAACTAATTTGAATAAATTAATTTACCATTTGTTCATTACTACATTTAAAACATTTTAGTATTTGGAATCAGTGTGTGGACAGTATCATGATATTCTGATAAAATGGATATAAGCATTCAGTTATTCCCATTACTAAACTCAAATAAGAGTTGCAAAATCAGTCCTATTAAGGCAACAAATCTAACAACCTCAATTCAATTTTATATTAAACATATTTGGTGCTCAGCATATGATATTTAATTAATATATATCCTCAAGTAATAATAAAACATGAGTAGAAAAAAAATAAATGTAAGCATCACATGAAGTTAAGAGGAACTAAATTTTTGAAAGAGTAACAAAGGAAAAAGTTCATATCTTACTAAAACATCCACTGATACTCTTGCAGTCCATTCCCCTCCTCTGGTACCAGGTCTTTTTACAAACGATGTTATTAATTTAAATGGTCCATCAATAATTTCTTGTATACCAAAATTGCTACCATCATGTTTTAACCACCCATATTTTTCCAAATTATCACCTTGTTCACACCAATGCCTAAAAATGTGGAGCATTATTGTCATACAGAAATTATGTTAATATAAAGTTTTATCGCATATTTATAGGAGCAAGTAAGCTTGTGTTTGTAGAGAAGTTTATTTGAAAATAAAGGCTTATTATAAGTAATCAATGGACTCATAATAGTCGAAAGTCTGAGGTGATCATATAGTTTGTTTATTAGAATTCTGAACTTTTGTCTGTGAAACAGGTGTTCCATTAAGGGAAGATTAATTATTGTTGATATATTGTGCTTTTTGTATTGTACTATTTGCAATTAGTTATTTGGCAACTACAATTTAAAATAGAAGATATTGATTCCAAATTAGCAAATATAGAAAGACAATTGACTGTGAAAACTGATTAGTATATTAAATACTCATCTGAATAACGATTCATACTTAACGAAGTATGTCTTTATTTGTTAATAATGAGGTTTATATATAAAATATTAAATAATTTTTTATAATATACAGTGTATCCCAAATTGGTGATGAATGTATTGGTATCGCGGAAACTATAAAATATAAAAAAACGGTAAAATTAAAGTTATGGATAATGCTCATGGATGGTTTTTGAGATATTCTGAGAAAAAGAAAAAAAATCCGCATTTTCGAGAAACTTCTTTATTTCCAGTAAATTATAAAATCTGTGATAACATTAATAGGTACACTATCTTTTTGCGATGAATTTTGCCGGGATCTCATATTTTGATTTTGATGTTACTGTTGCGGGAAACCATCTTCATTGATCTTTTTTCTTTTCTACCGATGATGCATCATAAGTGGTGAAGTTGTGAAAAAGTTTCAATAATATGCTCTAGACAATAAATATTTATCTCTTGAATGAAAACAAATACAGTTTTATGATTTTTACAAAATTTTTATTTATATATTAACTTGAAGTGTATAAAACCATGACAATTGTTTCGCCAACACTGTGGCTTTTTCAGATATGAGTACTAGACTAATGTTACAATGTTAAAAATCGGTATAAATATAGGCTGTAAAGTGGTAAAATAATAAAATATAAAATCTCAGGTAAAATATTTCTTGGTAAGCCTTATGTATAAAAATCTTATTGTTTTATGTTATTGTAAATTCATATTTAATAAGCTCAAAATATATTTAATAATGTAATAATAATAATTTAAAATTATATTTGAATTTTTTAGTTTATTGATTTCTAATGATTAATAGAGTTAGTCTAGAGTATATAGAATATAAACTTTACCGCTCGCTTCTAGCTTAACGCTGGCTTGCGATGCACCTAGTTAAATTAACTGTCAACCAGTCGATAGGGATCGGTCTCCACAGTTATTAACTTAATGATATAATGATGTAGTATTTCAAAAATTGGATTCTGTTCCGCCATGAATTTTTAATAACATATTGTAATCAGTTCTACCACATTAAAGGGTGGATAGTTTCATAAATAGACGTCTACATAAACATATTTAATTGCTATGTTTTTGCCGTATAGTTTGTAAAAAAGTAACTCCATTATTTCTTTGATACTGCAAGACATGTAACTTAATTGCCAATTAAACACGAACCGATATAATTTCCATTAAAGATAATGATAGGATAATAATGGGAGCACCATTATTATGATTTGCTCGCATTTCAGAGTTATATTATTACCTTATAAATCTCTAGGCTAAAAACATGTTATTGGTCAACACATCTTAACCACCTTCACGGTGTTGGAGGAAAAACTCATTTAAATACTTTTGTTTGCGTTCGCTACTTCAGTTGTTAGTGTTTGTTCCAGTTTGAAGTCCCTATTAAAAATTATGGCTTTCCCACAATCAGTTTGTGACCGCTTGAATAGACTTTTTGGAGATGTTATGTGCAAGGATGTCTCAACACCTAGAAGATCGGCGAAGGGAGACTATCATCTACAGGACTATATTGATAGGTAAGATGTATTTATGATCAGTTTACTGAGAAAACTATTGTGGGCTTTTAACCCGTGTTTAGATTATTTATTAACCCTTAGTTAGGCGCACCCAGGCCCATGGTGAAATATAGGGACCCGAGAAGCACAGACTGGGGCGAGTACAAACGATCGGTCCAGTCACGACTTCAAGGTACCCTGACCACTATAAATAATCGTGACGAGATAGAGATTGCGACGGAACAAATTCGGAATGCTCTTATAGCAGCTTATCACGAAAACTGTCCACTTAAGACCAAAAAAGATAATAGAGGCACATCTTGGTGGAACAAAAAACTGGAAAAAATGAGGAAAGAAGTTCGACGCCTCTTTAATCGAGCTAAAGTTTCGGGCGCCTGGGCTCCATATAGATCTGCATTAACAGACTATAATAAAGAAATAAGAAGGGCAAAAAGGGAATCTTGGAGGAAGTTCTGCGAGAGTATATCTGATTTACCTAGCAGTACGAGAATCCACAAGATCCTTTCTAGAGATCCGGCAAGGGAATTTGGGTCGATAAAACGACCTGATGGAACCTTCACGAACTCTGGAAGGGAAACCTTGGAGCTTTTGTTACAAAACCACTTCCCAGGTAGTTCGATTTTGGATAACCAGCAACTACCACTACCAGAAGGCCGATTTAAACGACCTAACCAAAATGACTGGATGGTGGCCAGGAAGGTTATCACAAGACCAGCTATTGAGTGGGCTATCAAATCTTTTCAGCCATTCAAATTACCCGGTGAGGATGGTGTGTTTCCGGCTCTGCTCCAAAACGGACTGGAAATCATCATACCGTTTCTTATTAGACTATTCAGAGCTAGTCTGGCATGGAGCTATATACCATCCAGTTGGTCCGCAGTGAGGGTGGTATACATACCAAAAATAGGTCGAATAGACCTATGCCCCAAATCGCTCAGACCCATTAGCCTGACATCATTTCTGTTGAAAAGTCTGGAAAAGGTACTGGACGGACACATTAGGATGAGTGTGTTAAGCATTCATCCTCTTAATACCCACCAGTATGCCTATCAAACCGGCAAGTCAACAGAACTAGCCCTCAACAACTTAGTCGCTAAAATCACCCAATCTCTGCAGAGTAGGCAAATTGCAGTGGCGGCCTTTCTTGACATTGAGGGAGCGTTTAACAATGCACTGCCTGACTCCCTATATACAGCTGTCACTGCTAGGGGAGTCGACCCAACCATAAGTGGCTGGATTCGGGCTATGTTAGAAAATAGAACTATAACGACGTCCCTTCAGGAAGAAACGGTCAGATTTAGGGCCGCAAGAGGGTGTCCACAAGGGGGGGTTCTTTCCCCCCTACTTTGGTCACTGCTTGTGGATGACCTGCTGGCCATACTTTCTGTGTGGGAGGTTGAGGTTCAAGCATATGCGGACGATCTAGTCATTTTAATCAGAGGAAACTCTGAAGAGGGAATTTCCCTCACCCTCCAAGAGGTACTAGAGACAGTACTGAGTTGGTGTAAGAGGGAGCAGATGTCTGTAAACCCTCACAAAACGGTAATTGTACCGTTTACCAAGAAAAGGAAGCTGGACAACTTAAGACCTCCCTCCTTACTTGGTGAAATAATTCCATTTGCGGAGGAAGCAAAGTATCTGGGTGTAGTACTGGATAAGTCGCTTAATTGGAACTCCCATCTGGAAAAAATTATCCACAAGGCAAGACTGTCCTTATGGACTTGTCGAAGAATTTGTGGGAAATCTTGGGGCACTGGACCCAAACAAATATATTGGCTGTATGTGACGGTCATACGACCCATGATCGCATACGGCTCCATAGTTTGGTGGTCCAAAGGACTACAACAAAGGACCAAACTCAAACTCTCTGGTTTACAGAGACAAGCCTGCCTGCCATAACTGGAGCAATTAGCTCCACACCGTCAGCAGCTCTGGAAATCCTACTGGACCTACCTCCTCTTCATATATATTTGGAGAGAGAGGCCAGATGGGCAACATACAGACTAAAGCAGGCAGCTTTTAACATGCCGCAGTCTGACACCATGGAGCGCAATAGGCTGCTGGATGACATGGAAAGTCACAGTATCCTAGAGATGATTTCAGATGTCATGCCTGCAAAGACCAACCTTGAACTGCCCTTTCACATTCTCTTCCCAGGAAGAGATGAGTGGGATCGGAATAAGGCTGACCTATTAAGGGCAGATAGTTGTTGGTTTACAGACGGATCCAAAACACCCATGGGAGTTGGAGCCGAAGTATATAGTTGCAACCCAACGGTGAAAATATCTTCATCCCTTGGCAGTTATGCAACTATATTTCAGGCAGAAATTTATGCCATCGAATTGTGTGTACAGAGGCTGGAACAAAGGCAACTTACACGCAAATCGATAAAAATCTTCTCAGACAGCCAAGCAGCTCTTAAAGCTCTTGGTTCCTACCGTTGCAACTCAAAAACGGTAAGGAGCTGCCAGCAGGCACTTGCTCAATTGAGCAGAAAAAATAGAATAACTCTGGTCTGGGTCCCAGGCCATTCTGGCCATGAGGGGAATGAGGCAGCCGACTCTCTAGCTAGGGAGGGTGCTGCTTCTGAATTTGTCGGACCAGAACCGGTGCTTGGCATATCCTCGAGTACTGCCAAAGCAACGCTCTTGACCCGGGCTGAGGAGCAAATCCTCCAGTACTGGCAGGAACTACCACGATTAGTTCATTCGAAGGCGTTTATAATAAACCCTTCAAAAACAAGAACTAAAAAACTTCTAGAGTTAAGCAGGTTTCACCTACGAACTCTAATTGGCCTATATATGGGCCACTGCCGTTTAAAATATCATCTGTGCAAATTCGGCCTAGCAGAAGATGCTGAGTGCCGCCTATGCTTAGAAGATGATGAAACGGCAGAACACATATTGTGCACCTGCCCTGCTGGGGAAAGGATCAGATACTCATTATTTGGCAAAGGACAACTTCTGCCAGAGGACCTGAACAAACTCTCACCCAATAAGGTGATCAGCTACATTAAGAAGCTGGACCTGTTGGGTGAAATATAAGTAAGTGTGAGCCACAATAGACCACATGGTCGCGGTGGAGGGTCTGGTTTTCGGCCCACTCACTTTTGAACCTAACCTAACCTAACCTAGGCGCACCCAATCCGAGTCATATAATTAGGCACGCGGGGTGGTTTTAATCTCACAATAATTTACTTTTTCAAATTTGTTTTTTTATTTTCATATCTGAAATACATTATTTGGAGCTTTAGAAAAATGTTTGCAAAATATAGTTGGTAAATTTAGAATAACTTTTTTCTTTATTGAAGAACAAAAATTAAATTTCCTTTTTAATTCTGTTTGTGTCAATGGTCTATTTTTATACATCTGAAATTACTTTTAAGATTAGATTATGGCTAACTTAATTAACTATTAAACTTTTGTTTAAAAGATTACCTAAATTCATAGATGTATATTGAGATTCATAAACAAGATATAATTGAATACAAATTTCTGGAAACGTGTGTACCTTTTGCACCTAACTAAGGGTTAAATAATATATTATGCAAGTAGTTGTTATACAGGGTGCTTCAAATTCGATGCAATCCATGGGGATCTCAGAAACGGTAAGAGATACGAAGTCGGTTCAATGGAGGCAAAGTTGCGTATTCAGGGGGGCAACATAAGGATGAAAAGAGATCAAGGCTAACTTGATTAGTTTTCGAAATATTTTGAAAAAACCGAAAATTTCGATTTTCGATTTGTTTTTTTTGCGGGCCTATTTGATGAGGTATTCAAAAATAAAGAGCACTTTTTTATAGCAACTTTTTGCCCTTTATCGAATGGTGTTGGTGAATTTTGCGCAAAACGTTTCGTTTCCCGGAAACCAACATCAACTTAATTTTTTTAAATACGGACCTGGAATTTTTTTTCAATTTTTTGGAATCATTTTTGTAACTTTATAGAATGCCACCATAAAAGGAACCAGATTTAAACGTTTTGTCTAAGAAAAATCCATCATTAGTATTTTTGTTTCGACTTTTGTTAATTCTAGATATTGATATTTTAGATGTTTCATTTTTTTTTACGATAAATAAACAAAAGCTAATAATAAAACAACGAATTAACAACTATAAACTTTTATGTAATTGAATAAACAATGAATAAAACAACAAAATATGTTAAAACTATAAAAACCCTAAAGCAGATATTGAAATAATCCTCCGTCATTATTCATGGAGAGGTGTATTCGTCTTTTTAAGTTTTGAATAGATCTTTCGATTGCCCTTGCATTGCATTCAGAACACGAATAGTAGCATTTCTCAAATCCTCAATGTTATTATATTGATTCTTATATGAAACATTTTTAGTTCGTCCCCATAAGAAATAATCTAATGGGGATAAATCAGGAGCTCTTGCTGGCCATTCTATAGCACCATGATTTCCAATCCATCTGTTTGGAAATGTTTCATTTAAGTAGTTGCGCACAATTCCTGAATTATGAGGAAATTTAAATAAAATTAAAAAAGTCTAGATTGTTGAAAGCCATTTTTAAATACCGATAGTGCTTGACACAACAATGAAATGTGTTTTTCATAGAAACATTTGCCTAGATAAAACTTAATCTAAGAGGACCACGGGAAATTATTAAAGATGGATTTTTCTTAGACAAAACGTTTAAATCTGGTTCCTATTATGGTGGCATTCTATCAAGTTACAAAAATGCTTCCAAAAAATTGAAAAAAAATTCCAGGTCCGTATTTAAAAAAATTAAGTTGATGTTGGTTTCCGGGAAACAAAAAGTTTTGCGGAAAATTCACTAACACCATTCGATAAAGGACAAAAACTTGCTATAGAAAAGTGCTCTTTATTTTTGAATACCTCATCAAATAGGCCCGCAAAAAAACAAAAACGAAAATCGAAATTTTCGGTTTTTTCAAAATATTTCGAAAACTAATTAAGTTAGCCTTGATCTCTTTTCACCGTTATGTTGCCCCCCTGAATACGCAACTTTGCCTCCATTTAACCGACTTCGTATCTCTTACCGTTTCCGAGATCCCCATGTATTGCATCGAATTTGAAGCACCCTGTATATTTCCATTTGTTACAGATGTGAAAAAGTGCAGAGATTAAATTAGTTGCAATGTATTCGAATGTACGGGAATTTCACTGAAAATTTCACACCGCCATATTTTAACCAATCAGAGGCTTGTTTTTTGTTCAGTTACCATGCCAACCCAAAAAATTTCCGGAAATTTTTAACGTTGTGTGAAATTAATAACTGGAAATTTTTCTGTCATTTAAAATGTCAAAATAAAGACGCGGGAGTTGAATGAATCAATACATTTCCTATGCTCGAATTTAAGTAATATTCTCAAAATTAAATTATGTTCCACCAATATTAGTAGATCAAAGAAAAATATAATATGTTTTTAAGTTGGGAAATTGGGAAATAAGTGTGATATTGAATTTAATAATTGGACAGGACTGGACTTAAAAAATTTCTGAACTTTCAAATTGTCTTATAAATTGTTTTTCACCTGTGGAAATGCCTACTTGTAGCTCATGTAAAGAAAAAGACGTGGATGCATTAGCTTGCGATCATTGCAAAATAATACAGTGCCAAAAATGTACGAGCCTCAGTACTTCAGAATATAGAGCAGTTGCTTTAAAGAAGCGTACTATAATATTTTTATGTGAAAATTGTAGGGATAAAATTGGCAAAAATCTAACAAATGAAACTGCAGCAAAGTACTAGAAGACATAGTCAGCAAATTAAATGATATTCAGATTGAATTCAGAAGGCAGAAAGAAACTATTGAGGAACAGAAAACGTTGATTGAGAAACAAGGGAAAATGATTGTAACACTGTTGGTGGCGATAAATAATAAGAACGATGAAGTGTGGTATAAGTAAAGTAATCAAATCACAAGAAGACATAGTGGAAACATATTCTGATAAAGCTAAAAAAAAGGAAGACAGAACCAGTGGTGGTAATTAAGCCTAAAAGTAGTATTCAGAAACATGACGAGACCAGGAAAGAAGTAAAAAATTTGCTTGATCCAACAAAAATTGCAGTATCATGCATGAAAAATTCTCGTGATGGAGGAGTAATAATTGAATGCAAAGATAAATTGGCTATGGAAACGTTAAAGGCAGAAGTGAATAACAAAATGGGAGAAAAGTATGATATTACTGAACCTAAAAAGCATCTTCCAAAAGTAAAAATTGTTGGTGTAACGGAAACAAATGACCCTGAAGAAATTATAAAATTGATATGTTTGCAAAATGAAGATGTTTTGAAGAAACAAGATTCTAGTATTAAAGTTCTACATGTTGCCCAGAGTAAAAAAAATAAAAGAAGTCATATTGTGTACGTAGAAATGGATGGAGAAAGTTATGAAAACATGTTAAAAATTGGAAGGATCAATATTGGATGGGACAGGTGCTCTGTATATGATGCTGTAGATATCCCTGTGTGCTTCAATTGTTGTGGTTTCAATCATGTTGCCAAAAACTGCAATAGGTCCTCAGTTTGTGCAAAGTGTGGAGAAGCTCATCTTACTTTTAATTGTAAAATAGCAGATAATGAGTGCATATGTAGTAACTGTAAGTATGCAACAGAAAAACTGCATATGAAAAATATTTACATCCATCATCATGCATGGAGTAAGGAATGCCCAGCTTACTTAAAACATTTGGAGATTAAAAAGGGTAAAACTGATTTTTTATAAATAATAGTTTTGCAAATATGACAGTAGCTCACATTAACGCTAGGTCACTCTTACCAAAATTTTTTTATTTGAGAGAATATGTACTGCACTACAATTTTGATATTATTGGAATAAGTGAGACGTGGTTAAATTCGGATATAAAAAATGATGATATAAGCATTCCAGGATATAGACTATATAGACATGATAGAACAGAACGTGGAGGAGGTGTGGCCATTTATTCCAAAAACTACTTGAGAACCAATTTAATTGAGAAAATAAACGAAGAATGACAAGAAATAGAACAAATTTGGATAGAAATTGATATGAAAAAGAAGAAAATAGCATTTGGTTCGATTTATATACCCCATGAGCTGCCAGTACACAGAATGGAAATAATTGAGGAAATGTTTAGTGAAATTATACCATGTGTTGATCATTGTATATGTACAGGAGATTTTAACAGAGACATGTTGAGAAATACAGCTAAGACACAACAGTTTATAAACATTTTGCAAATGTTTAATTTAGACCAGTTAATTACGGAACCTACTAGAGTAACTGAAACATCTAGCACACTCGTAGATCTGGTGATTACGGATTTGACCACGTTCATCACGGAAACAAAAAATATTGATATGTCGGACATAAAATGTGATCATAACTTCGTGTATTGCACAATGAACCTAAAAAGAGACCCAGCACAGGAAGTAAGAAAAACATATCGAGACTATAGAAACATGGATATGGAAATGTTTCAAATAGATGCTGCAGAGATTGATTGGAGTGATATGTATATGAATGAGGATATTGATAATAAGTTAAACTTATTCAATAATGAGGTCATAAGAGTATTTGATGTACATGCTCCACTAGTTACAAATAAATTTAAAAAAACAAAAAACTTGCCATGGATAACCTTTAATATTAAATGCTTAATGAAACAAAGAGAAAAGGCGAGAAAAAGATGCAATCAAAATCCAACAAATGAAACACGAATCTTTTACAAACAAATCAGGAAAGAGGTAAAAAAAGCAATAGATAGGGAGAAGGTTGCATATTATAGCTATAAATTTAATAGACACCTTAACAACACTACTAACATATGGTTTGAAGCGAATAGACTTGGAATGAGAACGAACGTTTCTAATATAGAATTGCCACATGATCTCAGTGATCCTCAAATGATTAGCAATTATTTCAAAACCTCTATAACTAAACCTCAAATTAATATGAATATAATAGACCATTATACTGAAAAAATAGATATACCAAATTTCAATTTTCAGCTAGTTGAACCAGAATTGGTGAAAATGGTGCTCAACAAAATCAAGTCCAGATCAGTTGGTTGGGATGGTATAACAATACATATGCTACAGTTGCTTCTGCCGTATTGTGTGTTACCCTTAACACACATAATAAATGTGTCACTTGAATTAGGTAGAATTCCGAGCGAATGGAAAACTGGAATAATACAACCTATTCCAAAAACGGATAACGTGAAAGAAGCTAAGGATTTACGTCCAATAACGATTTTACCAGTTGGATCAAAAATTCTGGAGCGAATTGTGCACAATCAATTATACGAACATTTAACGCTACACAAGTTATTCCCACCTCACCAATCTGGATTTCGCAAAGGTTTTAGTACCACTACAATTCTGTCTGGCATTATGGATGATATAATTTCCGCTAAAGACAAAAAAAGGGCGTCTATTTTGATTCTAATGGACATGTCAAAGGCATTTGATTCTGTGAATTTTGAATTACTATTAGCAAAATTGCAGTCTTTTGGTGTGAGAGGAAACAGTCTAATGTGGTTCTCCAATTATTTGAATGAAAGGAATGTTATAACCAGGATCCAAAAACAAAATGTCAATTTATTAGCAGAACCTTACACTGTCGAGTGTGGAGTACCTCAAGGGTCTATATTAGGGCCATTGTTATTTAATGTTTTTACCTCGGATGCTCCTGATATACTTCAACATTGTAAATTATATATGTATGCAGATGATTTTCAACTCTTGCTGAGTTTTCCATACTATGAAACCGAGGTGGCTGTTGAAATTTTAAATAAAGAAGTTAATGATCTGGTGACTTACATAACAGATATTGGCCTTCAAGTGAATCCAGCAAAATCACAATTAATTGCCTTTGGCTCCAAAAATTTTTTGAATAACACCAAACAGAATCACAAGATTAAAATTAGGGGTGAAACCTTAGAATATAGTACAAGTGTAAAAAATCTTGGTTTACTCATGGATGAAAACTTAAGTTTTAAGCTTCATATACAAAGCAAAATTAAGGCAGCTTTTATAAGACTTAAATCCCTCTATCAATATAAAAATATTCTACCTAAGAATGTAAAACTTTTATTTGTTGACACCCTGATGCTGTCATTATTTAACTATGGTGATTGTGTATACCAACCATGTCTTACTGGAAGGGCTAAACAAAGAATTCAGAGAGTACAGAATGCCGGAATAAGATATTGTTTGCAATTGCCAAGAAGAGAGCCCACAAGTCATTACATAAGGGAAGTAAACTAGCTAAGGATGGATGAAAGGCAAAAGATTCATTTAATGAGTTTTGTATTTAAAATTCTTAAGGACAAATGTCCTGAATATTTGTATAGTAGGTTTAGATATAGGTACGAGGTGCATGATCGTCTGACAAGGCATAGAACGGGTTTAGACATCCCAACTCATTCAACAACATTTTTTCAGTCAAGTTTCTCATATATGGCTTGTAAAGTAATAAATGCATTGCCCGATTATTGTCTTGCTATGACAATCCCTCAATTTAAAAGTTGTGTTAAACGTGAATCATTACATACACTGCTGTGAAGTCTAGTCTGTCAAGAGTCATACATCTTTTATTTGCTACTTGTGCTGTTTTCTTGTGTGATGCAGGGGGTGATTGGAGTGCGGGAGAATCGGGGAAAGTATCTTCTTTGAATAACTTTAAGTTGCCATGGTGAGGTTGAAAATCGTCTGTCAAGATGAACTATCACCATTTAAGTGTGTATCAGGATTGTTACTGTAGATGTACTATGTATTATCTAAAACTTATGTTGTTTCTGTAATTTTTTATTATGTACTGTGTTGTAAATTTACACTTAATAAACTTTAACTTAAACTTAAACTTAAGTTATTTATAAAAAGTTCATGTAACTAAACTTGGAAAATGGTATGCTATTTCACTAAGAGATTTCGCATTTTATTAAACTTATAAATTTTGAAGTAGATACTTCAGAATAATTATCAAAAGTAAATGATATGAATGTAACTAATGTTAGAAAATGACATTTTATTTCACTAAGAAAACTCACATTTTATTAAACATAATATTTGCAATGCTCGAAGTACTTCAGAATAATTATCAGAAATAAATGATGTTTCCTTTCCAAAGCGGAACATTTTCAAAAACACAATCTAATAAATCAGGAAATTGCACAAACACAATGACACGATGACAAGTGGTGGAACTTGACCAAGGTACCGTACTTGACAGTCGTAAAGAATGTTTGTTATTGCTCATGGCTCACTATGAGGAATAAATGTTTGTCATTCGTAATTAAAATGTTCAATTTTGGCATAATATTTAAAAAGTAATGGTGTGAAATTTTCTTGCCGAATATCCCACGAGCTTAAATTAAAAACCGGAAATTTTCTCGAGGTCATGAATATTTTGAAAATTATCCCGAGCCGCAGGCGAGGCGATTTTATTTTTTAAGTTTTTTATTGCATTGAAAATTTCATCTTCATGTATGTTACTGAAAATAGTATGATAATTTTCAAAAGTCTGAGTGTTAGTCAGGTGAGCAGGTTCCGATTCTGGGACTAAATATAAGCTTTTAAAAAAATTGGCAAATATATCGACAATATCTTGAGGATTATTAAAAGATCTGTTTTCATAAGACATCTTGCCAGGAATTCTAGAACTTTTCTAGTGTAAATACGACCAGAAAAGTCTAAGATCAGACCGAATTGATGCTTGAATATTTTCAATATAGCCATCATAAGCATTACTTATATCCTTCTTTATTAAAGTCTGTAAGCCTTCTGAACTCCTGTAGATAACATTCATTGTGTGTTTTTTTATACCTTTCAAAAGTCTTAGCTTTACTTTTTATGTTTTTAATAATTTTTGCATTAAACCAAGGAGGATATTTACGCTTGTGTGATTTGTAAGATGGAACATTCTCATCAAAGAGTTTGTAGAGCTCCCCATAAAACTCATTTACAGCAACATCAACACATCTATACCTGTTAAAAATTCCCATTTAGCTTTAAGCAATGAGTCGTATAGACAAAAAATCAGCCTTCCTAAAATTGTATGCTTTTTGATTTAAGTTTGGCAGAAAGACATTATCCAGCGAGCCAATATCAGTAAAATTAAGTATCAAAGGTGGATGATAAACATCCTCCTTAACGAAAGGTGCATGATCACGTATTATATCACAATTAACATTTCCTATAACTAAATCGAGTAAATTTCCCATGTTATTAGTTACGTTGTTGAATTGATTAAAACTAAAGAAATTTAAAAAATTTGTAACACTATTCGCTTTTCTGTCACTAGGATCAAAGCACACCAAATGAGCAATATTAAAATCACCCATCACAATAACATTATTTCCATATAAAAACTGAAGATTTTCAAGGCTGTCAAAAAACAACTCAAAATCATCTACACAAAGTGAAGGTGGTATATATACAATCAACAGAAACAGTGACTTGTAATTTACATAACATTTAACTACCAGCATATCAATAGAGGTAAAATTCAAGTCAAAAAACGAAACATCAACTACTTCGGAATTCATAGAGTTCTTGAGCGCTAACAAAACTCCACCTCCTTGGGCTTAATTTGTTAACTGAAATTTACGATCTTTACGGTGTACATCATAAAGAGCAGGAAATAGCTCGTTACTATTAACATCACTATGAAGCCACGTTTCGCTCAACGCAACTATATCAAATTCACATTCACTTGCAGCCGAAAAAAATTCCAAAACTTTTGAGTTGAGGCCACGTACATTCTGGTAATAACCAGATAACTCACTAGACTTGTTGGGCACTTTTAGTTTAAATTAACGATTTTAGGAAGACCTTTAATATATTTAATCCTGATGCCAGTCTCACCTGCTTCTTTACGTTCCTATAACTCCTTCCTAACCTTCTTATAATGTTCCAACTGACGAGGAGTGCGGTCATATGAAATGAATATCTTATTATTAAATCTATTATTTCTAAGAACATTTACTTTACGTATTATATTATGTACTTGAGATTCATCATCAAGTGATATCTTAATAGGTCTAATTTTATTGACGGTAAAACTACCCAGACGAAGAAGTTTAATCATTGGGACATCCAAATCAGGATCAACAGCACGGATAATGTTCATAACTTCTGCTTTGTCACTATTAAATCGAGCTGTAGCATTCTGATCCTGACTCTGCTCGTTCACACCAAAGATAACGAGATTGCATTTGCGACTGTTTCGCTGGTTAATTTCTTCTATAATCTCCTCAAAATTGTCATGATTGACAGATGCATCAGCTGTTTTAACAGACCCAAGCTTAACAATATCTTCTTGAAGTTTTAATATAAGAGCTTTTAAATCCTTTAACTCGTTACCAAGGTTTCTACAATTTAAACACGACCAGTCATAACCTTTGGTAATATTATTCAGAATTCGTAATTCCTCTAGGGTAATATCAACACATGAATGCTTAAAAGATTTACTACATACACTACATTTGATCATGCGATGCATGTGTTTTATTTTTGAAAAAAATGCCACTTATCATCAGTATGACGGAAGAAATAAAACTGAATGTAGAGGACATAAGGTAGTAGTCTTTATTAGTACAGATATAACAATCATATACTTACAAAAAACAAATACAAGCAATACATATCGACGAGGAGCAAATCCTCCAGTACTGGCAGGAACTACCACGATTAGTTCATTCGAAGGCGTTTATAATAAACCCTTCAAAAACAAGAACTAAAAAACTTCTAGAGTTAAGCAGGTTTCACCTACGAACTCTAATTGGCCTATATACGGGCCACTGCCGTTTAAAATATCATCTGTGCAAATTCGGCCTAGCAGAAGATGCTGAGTGCCGCCTATGCTTAGAAGATGATGAAACGGCAGAACACATATTGTGCACCTGCCCTGCTGGGGAAAGGATCAGATACTCATTATTTGGCAAAGGACAACTTCTGCCAGAGGATCTGAACAAACTCTCACCCAATAAGGTGATCAGCTACATTAAGAAGCTGGACCTGTTGGGTGAAATATAAGTAGGTGTGAGCCACAATAGACCACATGGTCGCGGTGGAGGGTCTGGTTTTCGGCCCACTCACTTTTGAACCTAACCTAACCTAATACATATCGACTGAATTGATTAGAAAGAATGAATGAGTCACACCTAAGTCAACCTTGTGTTGTGGTACTCATTCATATAATAATAATAATAATAATAATATCTCTACCCCTCATTCTAATCACAAGGATTAGCCCGAAAGTCTGAGACTTGTGTGGGAGAGGGGGCGGCATATTATTATTTCGCGGGCCGCATTTGCGCCTCAGGAACGACATACGTTGGTAGGCCCTAACCACCATTCAGTGCTGGAAGGAGGGAAACCTGGAAAACCTCATTAGTTAGGGGGACAAGTCAAACATCAACTGATTTTAATCTCTCACATTAACACCAAGTTGACATTCTTCCCATCCTAGGCCATCGCCAGGATGGTTGCCAAGCCATCCCTGAGAATAAGCCTTGATCTACGGGCAAACAATTTAATTAAAAATTGTTGGCGGAGTGGGAATTAGAATACACGACCTCTGGGTTGAGCGATCGAGATGCTAAGCCCTGAGCCACCGGCCCCGGTAATATATAGATTAAAAGATAAAGAAAAGAAAAAGAAAAAAACTTATTCTAATCGTAATTATGGCTGTTATGACTAAGTACATTAAGAAAATAAATATACTGTGTAATGAATACATTATCGTTTAGTTACTAAGATTGTTTCTGGACTATATAGAAGGCCGTATGGCAAGGAGTCAGACTTGAGTAAATAAAACCAAATATAAGCAAATAAAAAGCAAACAAAATCCGAGGGCAAGTATATTAATCATATACATGCTTAAGTAGACTAAAATTTTCAATAATATAAGCCTTCAGTTCTCTTTTCAAAAGAGATTTTTTTGAAATATTTTTTATTGTTTTGGGCAACAAATTAAACAATTTAGGACCAAGATAAGATGAAAATTTCTGAGAATGACTTTTCTTGCATTGAGGAGTGTTTGTCGTAAGATTGGCCATAGCACGGGTATTATAGGTATTCGTCGTGAATGACATGTCAGAATTAAAAAAACGTAGTAAACACTGGTAAGTGTACAGTTGTCTCAGATTAAACACATTAGCTTCTTTGTATAACATTAACATACCATAACATAAAGTCTGATATATACGAGTATAAGCCAACTTCACCAATATGCACAAATGTTTTAAAGGCTAATCATGAACAAATAACAATGAATCAATTTGAACAACCAGGCTTTGCTAATAAAAACTATTCTATAGCCTTAAAAGTGTGGTAATTATAAAACCTAAATTATATAACTTCCATTAACAAATTTATAACTACATAATTAAATACATAACATCCATAAATTAGGTAATGATGCTGCTAAAACAAATAAGGGTGTTAAGAGGATGGTTAACCTTACTGAACTTGGAGTAGGCATAACAAGCTTGTGAAAAACAAATAATAATGGAGCATTAGTAATTCGATGTAATGATAAGGATGAAGCTAGTAAAATCAAGACTAATATAGAAGAAAACTTGATACAACATGCATGGTTTCTCAATACACCAATGAAACACTAATTGCTGCTATTCAATGTCAAAACAAATATATTCTCCCGAATGAAAGTAATTTAATGGTAAAAACTATTAAAAACATGAGAAATACCTACTTTTCCATAATAGTGTGACTCAAATACGTTCCATAATATAATGCAC
This sequence comes from Pogonocherus hispidulus, assembly GCA_963924545.1. Classification (NCBI taxonomy): domain Eukaryota; kingdom Metazoa; phylum Arthropoda; class Insecta; order Coleoptera; family Cerambycidae; genus Pogonocherus; species Pogonocherus hispidulus. The sequence continues at coordinate 39,466,558 of OZ004695.1, forward strand.
AAGGCCAGTGGTAAATTATGTATAGGCTTTAAAATGTCTTCTGTATATAAATATGTCCCTTTATTAAGATGTGTTAAATGCAATCAGTTTAAGCATATTGTTAACAATTGTCCTAACACGGAAATATGTGGTAAATGTACCAGTGAAAAACATAAAACTAAGGAATGTCCTTTAAATTCTGCCCCAAAGTGCATTAAGTGTGAAGTTAGCAATGCAAAATTTAATCCTCAACTTGATACAAATCATTCTAGTTTCGACATTAATTGTCCGACATTGCCTTATAATGCATAGCAATTATCTCAAAATGTTGTGACTCTCTCTTGTATAGTCGGTACTGAATCTTATTCATTATCAGACTTGACAATACTTAACACTTTATCAAAATGTGAGGAGACTTAACTCAAAAACACAAACCTTTTTCAACAATATTAGTGCTACTTCTGAAGAATACAACGTAATAATAGTTACTGAAAGCTTGTTAAAAGATACCGAATTATTTTCGAGTGAATTTTTGGTCTTTAGAAGAGATAGATGTTGTGAATCCAGTGGCAAGTCTAGAGGTGGTGAAGTTGTACTGGCTGTAAAGAATATATACTAATGCCAAGTAGTATTAGATTTTAAGGAACAATTTATAGATCTTCTGTGTATTAAACTTCTTCTGTGTATCTTCTGTGTGGTATACATAGATAGATCCATAATGTAGAATTATTAATGTAAAAAATCTCTATAGCTATCTAGAATGTCTACCGTTTTTATATAAGAGTAATTATGTAATATTGGGGAACTTTAACATTACTAATTTAGTGGAATATTATGCAAACAAAAACCTTTCAGATCCGTACGTGCAAGAGTTAATTAATTTCTTGAATTTTTGTATTCCATGCAGCATAATCAGATAGTAAATCCTTAGGACATTTATTAGATCTTGTTATATCAAATCTGAATTGTAGTGTTAATCGTAGTACATTTACTTTAGTAGATGAAGATGCACATCACCCTATTTTATGTTTAATAGTTTCCTTAAAATATGAAGAATTAAAACAGTTACCGTTATCAATCACTGACTATTGTAATTTTAAAAAAGCGAACTATGATCTTATGTACGAGTTGTTTAAGAATATTGATTGGGCTAGTGTGGGTAACTTCACTGATATTAATGCTACAGTTGAATATTTTTATGACATTATTTATTGATATTATGAACATTTTTGATATTTGTGTACCGAAAATTAAAAAATGTAAAAAATATCCAGTGTGGTTCAACAAACAGATTATCAAACAACTAAAAAATAAGGATAAAATGTGCAAATGGTATCAAGTTTCTGAAACTATTGAGCTAAAAAATAAATGTGTTAAGTTAGTTACCAAGTAGCCAAGTTAAAAATTGACATTGACAATGCGTATAAAGATTACTTAAATAAAATATAACACAACATTATAGTTGACTCGAGGGCATTGTGGCAATTCATAAGTAATAAAAGAGGATATGTGTCAATACCAAATATTACGAATTTAAGGGGAAGTGAGTACAGGAGTGGGCCACACATAGCTAATGCATTTACTGATCATTTCAGTGGTGTGTATACTACAATAACTCTATTAACAAGATAGTGATATATATATACAAAAAACTAATTCAAACGGGATTGCAGTCAAATAAGGCAGAAAAGAAGAGTACTCTTTTTTTTCCAAATTCAAGCTTTCGAAGCCATTTATTGCTCCTTCTTCAGGAATACTACAAATTCATTTAATTACGAATAATACATACAATACTTGCATGGTACTTACGAAAAGTAGAGGTTAAAAATAAGCAATTGACTAAATTGTTACAAAAAAATTGTTAGTCAATTGCTTGCTCGATTAACTTCATAGCCGTGTATACGTATTTAATTATGTACGTTACATGTACATCTGTATTATTGTTCTTTTCTTTTTTGTCTTTTTTATAGTTTTTATAGTCACTATATCTTATATTTTATTTTGTCCTTCTCTTGTTAATAACTTTTATACATGTACCCTCATCTCTTTTATTCATTTATCATTAATTTTTATTATATACTTCATGCATCTCCTTATCCTGTAATTGGACCTTTGTCTGTTGGATATTGTAAGTAAATAAAAAAAAGGTACTAATTAATGGATACTCCTCTGAATATTTATTTTTATGCAACATCTGGTGTCCCACAGAGCTCAAACTTGGGACCTTTGCTGTTTCTTATGTTTATAAATACAGAAATAATAGTCTGCAAAATATTTACTTTTCATAGATAAAATCTATGCTAGGGTTGGGGATGTAGAAGATTGCCTTAAACTTCAAGATGATATAGATCTAATTTACAGGTGGTCACTTAAAAAGATTTATTTTGCAATATTAATAAATGTCACATAATGACATTTTCCCGAAATAAGAATCTTGTACTATATGATCGTAATATGAATGACCGAGCATTGGCTAGGGTGGAGACCATGAAACACCTTGGAATTTTTTATTGTCATCTCAATTTTAATGAGCATAACTCGTCCATTACGAGCAACGCTAGTAAAATGTATGGGTTTGTAGTGCACAATACAAAAAAATTTATAAATCTGTTTGAATATTTTCTTTTAATTCGTCGATATTTTGCGGATTATTGATGTAAACCCTGGCTTTTAAATTGCCCCATAACAAAAAATCACAGAGTGTTAAGTCACATGACCTCGGGTGCCACTCTGACGTGCTAGAAACATTTGCCGCAGGACATTCATGGATGCGCGGGCAATATGACATGAGGCACCGTCCTGCTGAAACCACATGTTTTTAGGAAAACGCCGTAACTCTTGTTGAAAAAAAATTTCAAACATGTTCACATAACGCTCCGAAGTTACCATGGTATTTTCTTCATTTCCATCCTCAAAAAAATAAGGTCCCACAATTCCCTGTGCTGACACTGCAGACCAAACAGTAACTTTTTGACTATGAAGAGGAGTTTGGTGTATTTCTTTAGGGTTTTCTTGAGACCAGTAACGAGAGATTTGTTTGTTTACATAGCCACACATATGAAAATGTGCTTCGTCAGACATAAATAAATTTTTAAACAAATCAGCATTGTTTTCTAAAACCTCTAAAAAATTAATAGGCCAGTCATTTAAGACATCGTCGCAAAAAATTGGTCGCAAAAAATTGCAGAGTTCTGATTTTTTGGAATGTTGTTAGGATAGGTACCAATAGTGTAAAACCAAGTTTGCAGCTTCGAAAGACCTGTGCTAACTGCGTGGTGCTCGAAAAACCTTTTTTTTTCGGACTTTTTTCAGTTTTTGGCTTATAACTTCTAAATGGTGCATCCTACGGAAAAAGTTGCCCTGTACAATTTTAAAGTGAACAAAATTTATTACAATTTGAGTGCAACCGCAGCTCCATAGGTCTAATAGGTCCCGAGATACAGCACTTAAAAAATTGGGAGGCCATTTTTCCCAAAAAGTTCGAAATTGTTGTTTTAGCCGTCTTCCGAGCTGAATATCGGCTAAAATACTCAGCCTACGAGGATAGTAATGGAAAATGAAGTTGTAAAGCAGTTATTTAGCTTTAATTTAAGCATAAGCGGAGCACTGTAGGGCCAATAGTTCCCTTGTTATCAGGAAATAACAAAAAATGAAGGAAAATGGGAATTTTCAAGAAATGGAGTCTGACGAATTGCAGGACTTTTGAAAAGGGTAAGAAAGACATAACTCAGTGGAAAATGGTTTTATATCATGCAAAATGAAATTGAGTTCAATTAATAATACCGTATAAATTTATCAAAATTATATCAAAATTGTATAAAAAATATTTTGTTAATTTGGGGGACCTTGGACATGAAATATTGAACGTTAAGTGATGGTGGGACCTCAGCTGACTCCTGCGACAGAAATACAGAACACAAAGTAAATTAGTATTTATTGCGTAATCAATTTTATAATAAATTACAACAAAGGATATGTAATATTAGGCTTACCTTTTCCCACTTAAGCTTCGGTTTCCTAGAAAGCGGTGCCGTCTTTTAACGGCCGTCAAAATACGGTGGGTAAAGTCATAAAAAACGGTGTCGTGTATAATAAGGGAAGTGTTTCCCAAGAGAGCGGTAGCGCACACCGTAACGTAACAGAGCAGTGCCGTCTCATTTGAAGCGGTGGGTCATACGGTACGAAACAGTTCATCAATGTTTTTTTGCGGTGTCTTTTGTATAGCGGTGAAGTAGTTTTATAATCTTAAAACTATTTTCCTTATCATAAAACCGTTTTTCGTGACGTCACCCACCGTATTTTAACGGCCGTTAAAAGACGGCACCGCTTCCTAGGAAACCAAAGCTTTAGCGAGACAATCGTGTTCTTTTGGAAGGCCCAGGTTCGTCAGACGGCTCTTCTTGGAACTCCGGAGACTCCTCTGTTGTCTGATTAAATCTACTACTAGATACTAGTGGTAAAGGGTCGTCGACTTCATTTTCTTCATCCGACTCGGCCATGGCTAAGGGAGGAGTATTCAGGCAGGTCTTCCCCTGACAAATTTTGCAGAGAGAAGACGACTCTCTCCACTCCCTGCGTTATGGGATATTTGTCCGATCTGCTGCCAACGCCAAAGTCCACCTCGCTCGTCTGCCCCCAACCAAAGAGGCTGCTGCCCAAAATTCCTACAGAACCTACCACCAGGTGCAGACGTGGTTGGGATTAGAGAAAGAGCCCACTCGATGAGACTGTCTCCCTAAGTGCGTAAAGGTAAGCCTAATATTACATATCCTTCGTTGTAATTTATTATAAAATTGATTACGCAATAAATACTAATTTACATTGTGCTCTGCATTTCTGCCGCAGGAGTCAGTTGAGGTCCCGCCATCACTTCACGTCCAAGGTCTCCCAAACTACCAAAATATTTTTTATACAATTTTGATATAATTTTGATAAATTTATACGTTAAAACCATTTTACACTGAGTTATGTCTTTCTTATCCTTTACAAAAGTCCTGCAATTCGTCAGGCTCCATTTCTTGAAAAATCCCATTTTCCTTCATTTTTTTTATTTCCTGATAATAAGGGAACTATTGGCCCTACAGTGTTCGGCTTATGCTTAGATTAAAGCTAAATAACTGCTCTACAACTTTTTTTCCCATGATTTTCCACGTAGGCCGAGTATTTTAGCTAATATTCGGCTTGGAAGACGGCTAAAACAACAATTTCAAACTTTTTGGGAAAAATGGCCAATTTACAAGTGCTGTATCTCGGGACCTATTAGACCTATGGAGCTGCAGTTGCACTCAAATTGTAGTAAATTTTGTTTACTTTAAAATTGTACAGGGAAACTTTTTCCGTAGGATGCACCATTTGGAAGTTATAAGCCAAAAACTGAAAAAAGTCCGAAAAATAAAAGGTTTTTCGAGCACCACGCAGTTAGCACAGGTCTTTCGAAGCTGCAAACTTGGTTTTACACTATTGGTACCTATCCTAACAACATTCCAAAAAATCAGAACTCTGCAATTTTTTGCGACCTAACGCGATTTTTGTGTCTACGGTGACTGGCCTATAATAGAAAAAGCAAATCTGGCTGCAAAATCGGTGTCTCTTAGCTCCAGCACAAGTTGAACTTTATATGGTTTTAAGCGTAAATCTTTATGCAATATTCTTTGCAGGCTAGTTCTTGAGAGTGCTGATGTTTGAGATTGTCTGTTTGCAGATCGCTTTGGACTTCTGGAAAATGCAACTTGAACTCTTTCAATATTTGCAGGAGTTCTAACTGAAATAGGCCTACCTGCAGGCTTCTTCTTCAGAGCTGATGTTGTGGTTCTAAATTGACCAACCCATTTTAAAATTGTGTTTCAACACAGAGGATTCAAATTAAATCTTGTGTGAAACTGATGTTGAGTGACGACAAAGACTCGATATTTTTAATGAAATTTTCAACAATAAAAGAGTGATGATTCATTTTTCGAAAGCAGCAGTACATTACTGTCTATTTGACAATTATAAATCTCTATGGTTATGCTTAAAAAAAATAGTAGTATACAGATGTAAGTTTACATAGTTATTTTTTGACTTGAATTTTTATACTTTGGTACACTATGTATTTTTTTTTGCAACACAAAAAAAACCTTTTGAGTTTTTCTATCGAACAACACTAAAAACTTACCTATAGGTTTTTCAGAGTTAAAGTTATTAGACTTCAAAATGTCACTACACTACATTATGGGCCATCCATTATACCCAGATTTTTAGATAACTGAAATACCATGCTCAATAGACGACTGTCATCAAAATTGACATTTTAAAGCCTGTGTTTTGTCACGTGATCTGATTGTGATTTTGCAGATAAAGCACCTAATTCATTTCAATTATTACATTATTTCGAGAATTAGATAAGTATCTTTCATATTAATACAAATACAATACCTTATGCCATCACCACCAGGCCTTAATCTTCGGGGAAAATACCACATAAGACCAGTAACTAATGTACTAGGATCTCTAGTTTTTAAACCAAAATATACACCTGGCCTGTAAGTACCCCAAAATATGTCTGGAACATCTAATCCAGTTCGAATTATCACCTAAAAAAAAAACAGAGACTACACTGTCTATACCACTTTTATTTTTTGGCTAAATACCTAAATGATCATGTAAAAACTGACTGATTTATCAAGAAATACATAGGCTGTTATAAAAAACGCCACATGCTGTAACTGCCTCATGTATGTATTAATAATTATTAATTTTAAAAAACAAAATTAATCACCCTGAAAACACTACAAACTGGTACCAATATCAATGTTTTTCAGTAACAACTGACAGTCAACTTTTTATTTATAAATGGAACGATATATTTTTTTGGTTCCTTGGGTTTAGCTCTTTTTCAAAATTCAAGGCATCATTTTGTCGTTCTTATGAATTCATTCATATTGTTCATGTCATCATTAGTTGATATTGAGTAACGTTTTGTGGATAAAATGAATAAAGTACTTCTTTCATACCAATTTTAACTTTTATCAAAATTATTGGGCTAGCTTTGAAAATTTATAGGCAGATGAATAAACAAATAGGCTACTCCACATAATTCAAGACTAAATTTTAATTGGATTAATGATAACTTTGATGAATGGTGGATACTCATGGATCGATTCAGTGGCCTGCCCCTCCCTCGACCTTACACCACTTGATTTTTGGATTAGAGGCTATTTAAAAGATAATAATAATGATTATTTAAGCCATAAGTCAAAAACTGAAGACATTTTAAGACATAAAATTATCAACGATTGTTGCGGAATACCTCGGAATTTTAATCCAAATGCCACTTATGGAATGTGTGTCTAGAATATGCATGTTTTGTATTTAACGAGGTTAGAAGGATTGTTATTTCCATTCAATATGTCGATAATTCTGATAAAAGTTGAAATTAATATGAAAAAAGTACTTCAGGCATACTTATAGTCACGGATAACCTTAATACAATAACATTGTTAAATTCAGGAAAAAGAGCTAAAAGCAAGACAAATATATTGTTCCATTTAAAAATAAAAAGTTGAATATGGCTTGATGCTTTGGTTGATGTTGAAAAAAACGACATCGGTACCAGTTTGTAGTTTCTAAAATCATCATTTATGTATTTTGTTTTTAAAATTGCATAAAAAATGCCAGAGTTACAGCTTGTGGTGTCTTTAATAAAACAGCCTGACCTATTTTTATGTTCTATATAGACTACTAATAAAACATAAATAAGGTGATGAATAAATAAACAGAAACTTAGGTTTTGTATCTTAGGGAATGTATATTCACAATATTGTCATTTAAATAAAATTTTAACATTAACATTAGACAAAGAAAATAATTTATATCAAAATATATATATATATTTTTGATATTTTAGAGAATCATTTATGTGCGACATACATTACTTTACCTTGTTATTTATTTTTCTTTTATTGCTTCATTTATAATGAATTTTGTAAACATGTAAAGTGTGTAATTAATGAGAATTACTCATAAGTTAACAAATAAATAAACTGTTTCCATTTACTGTGTTGACCTATCATAGTACAGATTCTAGCTCATATACATATACTAATAGAAATATTGTTTGCAAAACTTAAATTAATTTCAAATATAATAGTGAATATGAAAAAAATTTATTATTAATTTTAAAACAGTAATAATCAGCACTTCAAATAAAATCTAAAAAGTTAAACTTTGTCAACTACCTTTATGATACGTAATTATCAAAATAAATCTCAAATGGTAATTATCTCAAATGTGATGATTTAATTACAAACAATTCTACAGTATCTAAATGACCTATCAAAATTTTAAAGATTGGACATTTTATACAGGGTTATTCAGAACCTATCGAAAATAAAATTTGGGGATGTTCAACATACATGTAGAAATGTGGTAGTGCAAAAAGAAATTTTTTTGGTGGGGTCTGAAAACTATTTAAAAATTTTTCATTGCACGCCGCTGGATGCTGATCCACTGTAATGGAGTGACCTTGGGACTGACAATGCAAACTAGCTAGCACGAAAGAAACCGGCGCGCCCGGCGCAAAGAAGATTTGCAGCGTTTTTACTTTAAAATAAACTTAAAGATAGATAGACGTTCCAGGTACAAAAAAACTTGTTTACTGTTTTTTGTCGAAATGTGGTATATCCGATCTCGTTGAAGTGCAGTTGCCCAGCTACGTAGTCCTTTATAATGGTATAACTTTAAACATTGTTTACGGAAAATCCTAATTACAATTTTTTTGGTGATATCGATTTCTTATTTAAGGATGCACATATCCTCAAAGTTTTTTATATGGGTTCTGAATAACCCTGTATAGCACAACAAATAGCACACTTGACCCACATAATATAAATATATATATATATATATATATATATATAATGGCGCCCACGTAACACTTCCGGTTCTACCGGAAGTCGCCATCAACTTATATATTATTGCGATTTTGGATTGTACATAAAATTTTAGGTGGACTTTTATGAACTTTCCCTCTTCCTAAAATTAACCGTTCTCGATATATTTAATATTTTTTAAAAAATTAAGAGAAACAGTAACTAGTTTAAAACCATGTGTATTTTACAATAAGAAAGATAAAGAAACAATATTTATAGGAAAGATAGCTAGCTTCCCATCCATACTTTCAAGATGGCTTAATTACATACAATTACATACAGGGTAGTGGAAATTGAATGCCGAGTTAAGTTAACTTCAAACCATCATAAGTTGGTTTTTTCAAATAATAGTCTAGTGCACAATATTATTCTGTTTCGAAAGGTATCATGGTTCCCTATACCTCTCTTCTAGTTTTTAAGTTATCTACTCTTTTTTGTGTAATCACCTTAAATCATTTAATTTTAATTAGGGTATCTCTCATTAAATACTCTGCAACTTCTATTCATTATCTTGTAACATTTGCCATGAATAAATAATAAATTTAGAATGTCAGCATTTGAATACGTGTTTTCATTTTCCATTTTTTAAATATACACAATACTTAATTAAATCGCCACTATGGGTGTTAGACTGACAACAGATAACTGGTGACAGATTAGCTGTTTGTTTTGAAGTTCAGCTAAGAACTCTTTCACAGCCATGCTTGCAAGAAATTAAATGATTTTAGGTGATTACATAAAAAAAGAGTAGATAACTAAAAAAGCTAGAAAAGATCGGTACCTATCCGAACCATGATACCGTTTGAAAGAAAATAATATTGTGCACCAGACTAAGGAAAAACATACAGGGTGTTCCATTTGAAAAAACCATCTTATGATAGTTTAGTTATTCTTTTATTAATCCATACAGGCAGATGCATATGTGTTTAATGATGGTTGTTCACATTCAAAACGTGATCAAACTATAGCATATGATACATCATTAGGGCTGCCATAAATCTGTCCAATTAAATCGGGACAATCGTCCGATCCGACGATTGTTCAAGGCTTATTCAACATTTTGTCAAAAACTGGTGTTTTTGAGATAAATAAAAATTCCTAGTTAGGTAAAAAATAATAAATAAAAATTTCCAATAATTAACAACGTAAACTTTTATTCTACTAGTCAACAGTTAACTATATGATATAGTAATTATAAGGTATTGCACAAAAAAATGAAAATATAGTTACATAACATAACTATAGTAGACCTTCGATTATCCGAAATAATGTGAACCGGACCGATTTCGGATAATGCGGAGATTGAGGAAAATCATTAATATGATGTACATATTGTGTCTGTTTAAAGCACATTTATTAAATTTCAATTTAAATACACACATATTAAAAAACAAAACAAATATATAAATATGTATTTAAATATGTACATACTTAGGAAAAAGTAACTACATATACTTTTATAGATGTATGTAATAAATCCTAACAATACATCGTATGTAATACATACATATGTAACGGGATAAATAATACGTACATAATAAAATAATACATAATCTGCATTCTATAATATATATTCAATATTCATAAATCGATTTTTTTATGAATATTATAATTGAAATATATTACGGTTTCGATTTTAATTGAAATATTTACATACATATTTTATAAATTTCGGATAATGCGGAGGCATAGCGAGCATCATTTCGGATAATCCGGTTCATGTGTCGTTTCGGATAATGTGGAGTTCGCATAATCGGGTTTCGGATAATCGGGAGTCTACTGTATTTATGTCTATTTAAAAAGACATTTTAGTTTTAAAATCATATTTTTCAGATGACTTAATATTTCTTAACAAGTCTTTTTTATCCCTAATGTATTTATAAAATTCAGAACATGATAATTTTGATAATCTACAACGTGACATGACCACACATGAGCTCATCTGCGGCGACGTGAAACGGCAAATGAAGCAACAAATGTTGAAAAATGCGCGATCAAGTGCGCCATCTAGACAACATTTAGGTATGTTATTTATCTAAATTGCCGATATTTATTTATGTACCTACTAATCTATAATAGTGTTGTCGATTTACAAAACAGATTTGTTTAAAACAGTGGAATGAATTATTGAAAAGCAGCAAATTTGGTCGTGTATTGCAATAAAAAATTGGCTATCGGGATTTTTAATGGTTTTATCGGGACGTCGGGACAGCAGGGCCAATAACGGTGACTGTCCCGATATCGGGACAGTTGGCAACCCTATACATCATTGAACTCGCAAAAAAAAAATGCTGTCGAGTGACGCAAAAATATTAATGGGACCGTATTAAAAAAAAAAATATTTGGTGATGGTTCTGAAGAGACGAAACGTTACTTAAAAAAAAAAATGTTTATCCCATTTGATAGAGCGTAAAAAGTTGCTATGACAAAGTTACCTATTTTTTGCAATAGCTCTTCCAACAAGCCTGAAATTTTACAAAAACGAATTTCCAAAATTTCGATTTTTTTTTCAAATATCAACTGATCTGATTTTTTGATGATTTTTCTGATCTGATGATTCTTTTTCAACTGATCATGTTAGCCTTTATTTTTTTGAGACATATTATTAGTCACCAAATTACGCAACTTTGGCTCAATTTAACCTAGTCTTCTAGTCTCTATCTCTAACGGTTTCCAAGATGCCAATGTTATTGCATCCAATTTGAAACACGTTGTATATTATAAAAGTCTATAAAAATTTTATATTACTTTGAACAAAAAAATATAACTTGTTAAATTGTTTATTATAGTAATAGTTAGCCGTGACAAAACCATCAAAACAAATGTTAGTGATTTCAGTTTCACTATACCACTTTTCGATTGTACAAAAAAATGTTTATACCATGATCTTTTAACAGTATATCTGATGTTAGGCGTTTGATTTTGATGCCTGCATGTTTAAATGTAACATATGCACAGCAGTACTATTTAAAGTAGCAGAATAATTGGCAATCTTAACAAACAATATCTATGAAATTCATACACCAGGCGTTACAAGATATACAGGGTGTCCCACGGTGACGATCCATTAAAAGTATCTGGAGAACCAATTAAGCTATTAATTTGAAATTTGAGGTGAAGTCAAAGTGGGCCATGATCTACTTGATGAAAATATTTTGCAGTTTCTACCACTTGTGCTTATACCGGAAGTCGACATTAACTTCGTTATTTTAAATGGGACACCCTATATATTATTTCATTTCTGAATTCTACGTGAAATTCAAAACACATTTCATGTAGGATGTCCTATACCTATCTTCAACTGTTTTTGCAATATTGACAAGTTAATATTGACATTTGCAACTTTGACACCCTGTAAAATCTAAACGGTTTGAGATGAAGCAAAACGGTTTGCACATTCCTATCTTAACTTAAAAGTGATATGAAATTAGTGTCAAACAAAAGCTTATGAAAAGTTAGGATAGGAATGTGCAAACCGTTTTGTTTCATCTCAAACCGTTTAGATTTTACAGGGTGTCAAAGTTGAAAAATGTCAATATTCACCTGTCAATATTTCAAAACCAATTGAAGATAGGTAGGTATAGGACATCCTACATGAAATGTGTTTAGAAATTCACGTAGAATCCAAAAATGAAATAATATATAAGGCGTCCCATTCAAAATAACGAAGTAAATGTCGACTTCCGGTATAACCGGAAGTGGTAGAAACTACAAAATATTTTCATCAAGTAGATCAAAGTAGATCATGGCCCACTTTCACTTCACCTCAAATTTCAAATTAAGACCTTAATTGGTTCTCCAGATATTTCTAATGGACCGTCACCGTGGGACACCCGGTATACATTCCACACATTTTCATTTCGAAGATGAGTAGTTCTACACTAATAAGCAGAATGGTACTGACACCTAATACAGGGAGATTTAAAATTATATGCGAAACAAAATTCTAAAAAATCTGAACTTATATATTAACCAAAGGTTAGGTTGAAATTGAGTTTTTATATTTCTCAAAAATTTGGGAACTGACAAATACTACTGTTCATACTACTGCCTACTACATTTCCATTTTGTAAACTTTCCCATTAAATGACTATGTTATGCATGCTAGGATATTGTATTATTTTACTTGAAAATTATAAATTTTACCAAAAAAGTGAGAGGCTAAAAAATTAAAAGAGATTAGGCTTTCTTGTGCATATTTTTAAATAAGAAAATTCCGCCCCTACAGGAAGTTCTTATAAAAATACAAACGAGGATGTCACCCCTTTGTAATACGAAGGAAAGGTTGAAATAATATCTGTAAGAAGCTCATATGTAAGTACATTAAACCCTCCAAATTTCACTTTTATATCCATTCCTAAATTTATATAAAAAAATAGAAACTCAATTTCAACCTTGCCCTTTGGGGGGTGTACCTTGGAAGAGGGGATATTTAGGATTAAGTTTTATTGAAAACTCTCCGTAATTTTAGCCAAGGAACCACCTCCTGAAATATTTTGCATATATTTAGAATCACCCTTGTATATTAAGTAAAAAAATATACATTTAATTATATTTTCGTTGTTGTTGTAGAAGATTTGGAAATCTGTGTACCGCACTACACCAAGAAACTATACCTAGGACCACCTAGACCCTGTGTAACAGCCAATGTGTTAATATAGGAGTAATTAGAAAAATGTGTCCTGCGGAAAGATTCCGAAACCTTGTCAAATGCAGAGAATGATTAAAACTACTGCATGTATTTAATGGTTCGGCCACAACTGTATTATAATAATCGTATGAGACGAGCTACGAGCCAAACGAGTGGGTACACTGCCATCAGTATTCTATATTTTTCCAAAACTTGTAGGTATTTAAAAAAAAATATCCAAACTTGTAGAAATACCTGCGTTAATATGCTAAATCAAGACAAAAATACACCTTCTGATTCATTTGACATAGAAGATTTAGATTCGGGAACTATTAGAAATGGATTATAGAATTACAACCAACTGAATCTATGTTACCATTTATGAATGTGGAAAGGAAACCTTTGCAAGAAGGATATAAGAAACAAATAGGCACTATGAATATTTCATCTCACACCATAATTTAACTGAAATGTTAAAAAAAGCTAGTTATAAAAAAAGTTAAAAACGGACCTTAGTGAATTATTAAATTGGAGTGTAAGGCTGGGTTTTTTCTAAGACCATCAATGTTACGTACATTCATATATACTCAAATACAGGGTGATCCACCGGGAACCAACTCGATCTATATATGGAAAACTATTCATAGGAAAATTTTGAAAAATAACTTCCGGTTATACCGGAAGTGGGTGCCAACTTGCTTATTTTAAATGGAACACCCTATATATTACCTCATTTTTAGATTCTACGTAAAATTCTAGGTAGATTTCATGTATCATGTCCTATACCTAAGTCTAAGCGTTTTTACATTATTTAAGTTTTTATGAGAGAAATGACGTTTGCAGGCCCGAAAGCAGTTATCCATTTTTCTTAAAAGGAAGCCTTTATTATTTAATTTGGGGTGGGTTCCTTGTTGGAAAGAGCCTATCTTAATAGAATTTTTATAATATTTCAATAACTATGAATACAGGGTGTTAAAAAAAATAGGTTAAAAAGAAAATTGGGAAAACTGCAAAAAATCAATTTTTTCAAATGGGAACCCCCAAATTTTATGGTTTTATCTTATTTCGCATTAAAAATAAGGGTAAGTTTTGTATAGTTGTCTATCCCGAAAATTCTTAGTTTTAGAAATATTGCCCGTTTAATATTTTTATTTGGTAATTTTGCTTCGTATTTTAAGTTCAGTTACTCTTAGTTGGCTGTGACAGCGTTAAAACACAATCAAAATAAATGCTAAACAATGTATTAAGCTGTCATTCACCATTTGCAAATTATTAATAATCATGCCGGGGCGCTTAAATTATACAAATGAAGATTATTTAAACTTATTTATTATTTATGGAGAATGTGATAAAGTTATATCAAGAACATGTGACACATTTGCCCTTCGATATCCACAAAAACAGAAACCATCACGATTTTCTGTTAAACAAATTATAGAAAATTTCAAGAACTTTGGATCCGTCAAAAAAATAGTGGAAAGAAATAAACCTCTCCTTAATAATGAGAATATTGAAATAGCTATTTTGGGATATTTCACCGCTAATCCGACAATGTCTTTAAGACAAGCTGCGTTAGAGTCAGGATTAGCCAAATCAACAGTTCATAGAATATTACGAAAACATAAATTCCATCCATACGCATTTTCCATAGTTCAACATCTGAAAGATACTGATTTTCAAAGACAAGTGGCATTCTGTGAATTTATGATAACTTGGGCGCAAGGAAACAATTTTATGGCAGGATCCATAAAAATAACAATGCATAGGTACTTAATTTAAAAAGGAAAACACTAAAAATAGGGAACTTTGAATTTAAAAAAAATTATTTTTTCAGTAAATGTTCAAATTGATGTCCTTGACCTTCCAGACATTTCTCGCATCTGAGCAGCACTTATTCATGGGTCGCTTTTCTTATTGACTTAGGACTTAGATTTCTAAATTCATTTCTCACTCGCTGCATACAATCTTCCATCGTTGTTGTGGGAGTCTTATACACTCGATCTTTAATTGTACCCCAAATAAAAAAATCGAGGACTGAGAGATCTGGAGAGCGGGGTGGCCAAAGGAAAGGACCACTGTTGGCTATCCATCGATCATCAAAAGCATTTTGTAAAAAATTATCGATGAGATAGCCACTATGTGGAGGTGCACCATCATGCTGGTAAAACAAATTTCTTTGAACAGCAAGCGGCACATTTTCTAAATAGTCTGTTTCAAAATTTTGGAGAATATTCAAATAGCCTTCACCTATAATTTAATAAGCACATTTTATATTTAGAATGATTGAAAATCATCTAACTTACCATTCAAATTTTCCTGATAAAAATGTAGTGCCACGACGCTATCATTTCTTATCGCACAATAAACATTGAACTGCCAAGATTCTTGAAAATTTTGCTCCCTAAATACATTTAAATTTGAATCATTCCAATAATGGGAATTATGACGATTAAAGGCACCATTTTTCGTAAATTTAGCTTCGTCTGTCCAAATGATATTGTCCAGAAAAAAATTGTTTCCTTGCGCCCAAGTTATCATAAATTCACAGAATGCCACTCGTCTTGGAAAATCAGTTTCTTTTAGATGTTGGACTATGGAAAATGCGTATGGTTTAAATTTATGTTTGCATAAAATTCTAAGAATTGTTGTTTTGAATAATCCTGACTCTAACGCAGCTTGTCTTAGAGACATTGTCAGATTAGCGGCGAAATATCCCAAAATAGCTATTTCAATATTCTCATTATTAAGGAGAGGTTTATTTCTTTCCACTATTTTCTTGACGGATCCAAAGTTCTTGAAATTTTCTATAATTTGTTTAACAGCAAATCGTGATGGTTTCTGTTTTTGTGGATATCGAAGGGCAAATGTGTCACATGTTCTTGATATAACTTTATCACATTCTCCATAAATAATAAATAAGTTTAAATAATCTTCATTTGTATAATTTAAGCGCCCCGGCATGATTATTAATAATTTGCAAATGGTGAATGACAGCTTAATACATTGTTTAGCATTTATTTTGATTGTGTTTTAACGCTGTCACAGCCAACTAAGAGTAACTGAACTTAAAATACGAAGCAAAATTACCAAATAAAAATATTAAACGGTCAATATTTCTAAAACTAAGAATTTTCGGGATAGACAACTATACAAAACTTACCCTTATTTTTAATGCGAAATAAGATAAAACCATAAAATTTGGGGGTTCCCATTTGAAAAAATTGATTTTTTGCAGTTTTCCCAATTTTCTTTTTAACCTATTTTTTTGAACACCCTGTATTCATAGTTATTGAAATATTATAAAAATTCTATTAAAATAGGCTCTTTCCAACAAGGAACCCACCCCAAATTAAATAATAAAGGCTTCCTTTTAAGAAAAATGGATAACTGCTTTCGGGCCTGCAAACGTCATTTCTCTCATAAAAACTTAAATAATGTAAAAACGCTTAGACTTAGGTATAGGACATGATACATGAAATCTACCTAGAATTTTACGTAGAATCTAAAAATGAGGTAATATATAGGGTGTTCCATTTAAAATAAGCAAGTTGGCACCTACTTCCGGTATAACCGGAAGTGCCACCATCTTGAGAATATTTTAGGCGAGTTGCCCCCACTGACATTAGTATACTGTCAAATTTTCAAAATTTTCCTATGAATAGTTTTCCGTATATAGATCGAGTTGGTTCCCGGTGGACCACCCTGTATATTCTTAGCAGAAGAATAAAATATTATATAAATTCAAATATTATTAAATGTACAGAGAAAAATAGATTATCGATTTAATATATTAAAACTACACTGTACCAAGTAGTGTAGTTTACTTACATTACCTACAATACTTACAATAAATTTGTTTGTTTTGTGATTTCCGGAAAAGAACTTAAGACAGGCAATTTTTTTTTATATTCTTTTTTTCAAACTAATAGCGTCTCTTTAACTCTGTATTATAGTGTTCAGAAATTGTTACCTATCTTTTAAAAGCAAAATATACTTACTGAGTAGTAAAAGAAAATTTAAGATTTGACGCTTACATTTGACCATCCTGTATAAAAAAATGTTATGACAACTGACAGAATCATTTTGAGCGAGTTATGGACTCACATATCCCTGACTATAGTAAACCTAGCTGCGCCCGGCTTTTGATAACACATAGGTATTATATTTCATGCAAACATACATTTTCGTTGTAGTCTCATGGAGGATTAGAATAGTCAGTTATTAGTTAGCTCTCATTTAAAGGACTCTATTAAATGAAAATATTATTTATAATTTTTGTTTCTGATTTTTGAATAATAAATTTTTTAAAAAACAGTTTTTTATTGAACACATGTAAATAGAGTACTCAACAGACCTAAAAATATATATCCTGTAAACTATTATATTTTTGGTAAGATTAGGTTTAAACGATGGTTTTTAAAGTTCCCGGTTCACCCATGGGAA
Organism: Pogonocherus hispidulus; assembly: GCA_963924545.1. Classification (NCBI taxonomy): domain Eukaryota; kingdom Metazoa; phylum Arthropoda; class Insecta; order Coleoptera; family Cerambycidae; genus Pogonocherus; species Pogonocherus hispidulus. Next base: position 39,484,519 of record OZ004695.1, read on the forward strand.
ACCTGGAATATTTTACACCAACGGGCTGATCCTTTCCCCAGCGAGACAGGTACATAATATGTGTTCTGCCATTTCAACATCTTCTAAGCACAAGTGGCACTCAGCATCTAATACTAGGCTGAATTTGTACAGAAGATATTTTAAATGGCAGCGCCCAGTATATAGGCCTATGGAAGTTTGTAAGTGTAACCTGTTGAACTCTAAAAGTTTTTTAGTTCTTCTTTTTGAAAGATTTATTATGAACGCCTTCGAATGAACTAATCTTGGTAGTTCTTGCCAGTACTGGAGGATTTGCCCCTTGGCCCAGGTCAAGAGATTTGTTTTGGCAGTAATCGAGGATATGACAAGCACCGGTTCTAGTCCGACGCATTCAGAAGTCCGACTTTCCCTGACTAGAGTCGCCTGCTTCATTCCCTTCATGGCCTTCAGTGAATATAGTGATATTGATATAGTGATTTCAGGCTTGTATTTGCTTGTTGTAGGTATATTTTTTTATTTTCATTATTTGTAAACATATAAAAACAAGCAAAAAATAATATATACGTATACCTATTCAAAAATCACTGATAAAAGACTGACCCGCACCAGACTCTTTAACTTTCTTTTATGTACTGGTTCTGATAATCCACAATTATTTCCTTTGAATTACACCTCAACTTATGTCAAAACATTTATAGTATTCTGGGTATGAATACATTTTTCATTTTTATGAAATATTCGATTCCAGGCAGCATGATACAATTTCTTTACAAATGTAAATTTATTGTATCATAAACCAGCAATTGAAAAAACTTATAATTTGAGAAGAAAACTAAGTCATTCTTCAGTTTAACTGGTTCTTTGCTACAAGGAAACTAAAATTACTCATGTGTTCTACATGGCCTATGAGTCATTCCACTATATTTTTGCTTGCGCAAATGCTTTAAAATGTTAATAAAAAATTATTCAAAATTCGTAAATGTTTACCTCGATTCCACCACTTTCTGTTCTTTAGGTCACTTTCAGTCACTCCCACTACATATATAAAGCATAACTGTTACTAACATACTAATACTAAAAACATACTACTTTTGGGATTCTTTTGTTTTTCATTATGCACAAATTTTGATTGTTAATAATTCCCCAGTGATTTTCCCTGACCTAAAAAATGTTTTACAAATTTTTAAATTACATACTTACGTACATTTGGCAACACCTCATGATGTATAAGATTTTTATATGTTTACAAAAACTTAACCTTGTGAACTTCAATTTTTTCAATACAAAATAGCAATTTTTATTATATTTGTCCTCGAAAAATTCAAAAAATATACGTTTTTATGTTACATTTTCCTTATATCTTTACCCACCCAGCACCCCTATTCACTCTCATGTCCCATATTATAGTTTCATTATTAGTCATTTGTGTAACATTTCTTTACTACAAAACAACTACTTATACTCTCTACTAACCCCACATACAAATGCAAAAATCCAGAAGTAGGTAGTCAAACTGAAAAATTTAATAAAAGTTTTTACAATTTTCTTTATGCACTTGTATGTTTCGATATACTTACCTATATAATGTCTGTAACTTATTTGTGGTGTGTTTTCATGATTCATAGTTTCTTTTAGGATTATAACCTGTAAAATAACAAAAAGCAGGAAACCAGAGGCATACAAATTAAATATTCAAAGTACAGTATCAAGGCAAACTTCTAAAGTTTGCCCCAAAAAAACACTGTATAATAGGTATGTAATAAAATAATATTTGATAAATTCACTAAATTTCATCAGTGGTTTTTCAGTTTTATACAAAATTTTGTAATATTACATGTTATATTTTAAAATAATGTCTCAATAAAATAATTATTATGATAAAATTGCAATAAATTAAACACTTAACTAGTTTTTTGGGGCAAACTTTAAAAGTTTGTCTTGATATTGCACTTTGAATATTTAATTTGTATGATTCTGGTTTCCTGTTTTTTTATTTTACAGGTGGTGGTGTAATCCCACAAATTAAGTTACAGACATTATCTACAAGAAAGGTATGGGGCTGATACTATCCAAAATTTTAAAAAAATTAGCAGTAGCTTACAAGAAATTTGAATACAGCAAATTCAAATAACAGTTTGACATTTTTATACCAATGTTGAGAAAATAACAATTCCACAAGGATTACGAATAAAAACAACTATAAGTAGTTTAAAAGCAAAAAGAATCATAAGAAAAGTAGAGGAAAGTCTGGTATGAGAATGAATACAATATCGTAGACACAAAAAGGTAAATTTAACCAACTATATAAATAATCTTGATAATAGTATCTTAAATATCGTAAATAATGATGATTTTAATCGTATCAATGATTGTGTGAGTATTCTTATAATAGAATATATCAAAATACCAAAAAAACACAAATTAGAAAATTTAAATACCTTATTAAAGAAAAACAAGAAAAGAACAAATTAAAAGTAATCAATCATTTATCAATAGAACTGTAATAAATTTATCGTCAAAAACATTAAATACATCAGATTTTTATGGATTACCTAAAATACACAAACATAACAATCCACTTAGGCCTATAGTTAGCTCTATTGATTACCTTGCAAAATTTTTACAAAATTTTTAAATCCTTTACCAGGTAATACAGACTCATTTATAAAAAATACACCTCATCTTCTAGAAAAATCAAAAACCATCCAACTTAAAACCCTGATAACCCTGACTTACTACAAATAGAACGCCGTCTTTAAAAATATTTGTGCGTGCCCCTGGTGGACAATTTAGACCACCATATATTAGTGATATTCCAAATAACCCTATTTGACAATTCCGCGCCGTATTGCTTACGCAGCGATGCATGATTCTTTAAGAGCTGGTTCTAAAAGTGCTTTAAAATGGCTGAATATCACATCCGATTTACTACGTAAGTAAATTACTCAAAAAACTTTTAATAATTAGTAAATATTATTTTCATGTACATGTTCCAAAATAATAATATATTTACTCATAACCGCCACAAGGCATGCTAGTCGTTGACAGCAAGCCATCATTTATTGCCATCCTTTATTTAGGCCGTTAGGAGTAAGAGCTACTGTGTTCAAAATATAAATATAATAATTATTTATTTTATTTTATAAGAGATGTAATACAATATAAAATAGCTGTTATTTTTTTGTTTTAGAGGATTTTCGGTACATGAGGCTTTAGCAATGCTTGAAGAAGATGATTTTCCTCATCCTTCAGCAGACGTAGTTATGTTGCCGCCCGATTATGACTATCAAACGGACGAGGATTCAGGCCAGGAGGATGCGATATCCCCTGATAACTTACCCTCTACACAACTCCAGCCGCTCCAGCCGAAATACAGGTACCTTTTCAGGATTCTGATTCTGAAGATGACGATATACCTTTGGCGGCTCCAGCCGAAATACAAGGTACCTCTTCAAGATTCTGATTCTGAAGATGACAATATACCTCTGGCTCGACTTGTTTCCAAAAAGTCAGAACCTGTTACAAAAATTGCTAAAGTCTACAATTGGACTAATGACGACATTTTATATAACTCAAATAACTTTGATTTACGTCAGCCCGGGTTAGAAAACGCAGATAACAGTTCACCGGTTTTGTTATTTTTAAAATTTTTCATGAAATCGTTTTTGACTTACTCATTGAAGAAACCAATCGTTATGCAGCAATAAAAAGGAAAATAACAAACCAGTTACGGTCCGAGAAATGAAGTGTTTTGTTGGCTTTTAATTTTGAGCGGGTATGTACCATATCCAAGACGTAAAATGTTTTGGGAACAGGATAAAGATGTAAAAAAGATTCTTGTTTCAGATGCACTTTCTAGAGATAGGTTTGATCACATATTGAGCGTTTTTCATATGGCAAATAACAACAATTTAGTTCCTGGTGATAAATTTGCTAAAGTCCGTCCTCTGTTTACTTTATTGAACCAAAATTTCCTACGGTATGCACCTAAAGTTGAAAACCATAATATTGATGGTACCTTATTTTGGCTGTCATTGCTGCAAACAATTTATACGGGGCAGACCCGTTCGTTGGGGCTACAAGCTTTGGGTAGGTTGCTCAACAAATGGATATATAAATTGGTTCGAACCATACCAAGGAGATTCAACAAATATCTCTCCAGAATATAAAGAAGTTGGTTCAGGCGCTGGAGTTGTGCTCTCTTACGTAGATCAACTTTTGAAACGTTGGTCTGAAAATAACTTTCACATTTTTTTTGATTAATTTTTTTTCCAATTTGTCTCTTTTGGAGTATTTATCTTATAAGGGTATTCGGGGATCCGGAACCATTCGCCCAAATCACATTCCAAGAAACCCCCTAAAGTCACCAGGGGAACTCAAAAAATCCGCACGAGGTACTTATGACCACAAATGATTAACTATGATTTTTTAAGGAAAAAAATTAACTATCCTTAGCTGGAATGATAACAGGGTGGTTTCATTGGTTTCTAATGCTGTCGATGTAAATCCCATATGAACGGTACAACGATATTCAAAGCAAGAAAAAAAATCCATTTCACTTCCTCAACCTCTTATGATAAAATTATATAATACAAACATAGGCGGTATCGACAGAAGTACCTACCAAAATATGTCTTTGTATAGAACAGGAATTCGGGGGAAAAAATGGTAGTTCTGTTTATTTACTCATTGTTTGGATATGTCTATTCAAAATGCTTGGCAACTAAGCCAGTCATCCAACAATGAGTCACAGTTGCACCATCTTGCTTTTCGCAGAAGAATTACCTGTTCTATACTCCAGACCCATCCGAAACCCATGAATCAGTATGTTGGGCGACCTAGCCAAAGGAAAAATATAGATTCGTGTTATGATGGAATGCATAACTATGTTATCCAACAAGATCGGCAAACCAACTGCCGTTACTGCCAATGAAAACCACCACAAGTTGCATAAAATGCAATGTTCATCTTCATGTAAAATGTTTTATACAATATCATACGAAAATATAATTTTAAAGAAATTTTGTAGTTAATTGTAGTTTTTCCTGATGTCCTAAATATAGGACAGCCATTTTTTTTATGCTCCTGAATTTTATAAAATGTCTGATGGTTAAAGACCATCATGAGGTATAAAGAAATTAAGAATATTGATGTTGACCATAATTTTTGGTTAGTAGGAGCAGAAGTTACATTAGGAAAAGAAACATATTATATATATTTACTTTACCATTCTCCAGAGAAAAGTGATGCTGTCGAAAAAAATCGAAGTGTTAGATGAATTAATGGAAGAGATTGTTGAAAAAAGAGGCAAATGCTTCATAATAGGAGACTTTAATATAAATATGGCCGTAAAAAGCTACTATTCAACAAAATTGGAAACGATTGTAAAAAGTCACGGTTTATATCAAATAGTAAATCAATTTACAAGGATAACGAAGAATTCATCCAGTAGAATTGACCTCATAATAACTAATATGAAAAATACGATTTTTGAAGTTCATGCGTCACCTAAGATTGCAGATCATTCCATTATTTCAGTACAAATAGAAAATACTTATAAAGAAAAGAAGGGAAAAAAATTATGAGAAATTATAATAAAATAAATGAAACTCAATTCCAAATTGACTTATTATGTAAAAGATGGCCAAATAACTGTACAGTAGTAGATATTCTAGCGGATACCCTTGTTGAAACTTTAGTAGAAACTCTAAATGAACATGCCCCAGAAGAAGAAAAGTTATTAAGCTCACGGTGGGGAAATAAAAAATGGTGGACAAGGGAAATTGAACAGGAAATTAAGGAAAGGTACAGACTGTACGGAAAAGCTGTTATAACAAAGCAAGTGATTGACTGGGAACTTTATAAACAGAAAAGAAATAGTATAGTTACAAGTATTAGAAAACAAAGACAAAAATACGGGGTGTCCCATCGAAAAGTATCACATTTCGCCGCCTTATATCTCGAAAACTAAAAGAGATATCGGGATGCGGTTTGGACAGAACGACTTAAGATTTTTGTAAGTTTTTTTTGGCACTGTTGCCAAATCTCCAAATATATTGATAAACTTTTTATTGAATACGCTCCTCTTTGGAGTAAATTTACTTGCTTATATTAAGTGGAACACCCTGTATATTTTGCCATAATCGGGAAGCCTAATCACTTTACTTTTCAAAAAGGTATACATTGTTTACATTATCTTGAGAATTGGAGCCACAAAATTCAGTTGAATGGGAGCACCTCTTACTTGAACAGTTTGTGAAGCTAGTCTTCGTTTTCACAGTAGCCATGAAAAACAAAAGGACAATAATAAACTGTATTGTCAGTTGTGTTAAATATTTGATGTATAGGTATAAAAATGTTCACATCAGAAGGATCACACACTTTTGATCATTTACTACTAAGGATGCACAAGTGTAGGTATATTGAAGTAAATGGTGGGCAGTTAAAACAAATTGTTTTCTAACTTATTCAAGTAGTTATTTTGATTATTTTATCTGTTATTTTTATTACTGTCATTGTGCTTTGTTGTTATTGTTAACAAAACTCGTACCTACCGATTATTAAAGAATTATTCTTTTCTCCCTGTTTTCATTTAAAAAGCAAATGCAGTCAAGTTCCACATCAAGTTTAATCAGATATTTTAAAATGAAATATATAGGGTATTTTATTTAAAATAAGTGTACAAAAACTTAAAAATAACTTTACAAAGAAGGAGGTATTTTTTTCATTCGTAATAACCCAAATAAGAGTACTTCTAATAAACTTAATTTTGTGGCTCCAATTCTCAAGATAATGCTAACAATGCATACCTTTTTGAAAAGTAGAGTGATTAGGCTTTCTGATTATGTCAAAATACACAGGGTGTTCCATTTAATATAAGCAAGTAATTTTACTCCAAAGAGGAACGAATTCCATAAAAAATTTACTAATATATTTGGAGATTTGGCAACAGTGCCAAAAAAAACTTACAAAAATCCTAAGTCGTTCTGTCCAACCCGCATCACGATATCTCTTTTAGTTTTTGAGATATAAGGCGACGAAATGTGATACTTTTCGATGGGACACCCAGTATTTTGATGAAAAAATTGATGAGATGAAGCATGACCCAAAACAAATGTGGAAGGAGTTGAAACTAATTGTAAATGAAACAACAAATAGTAATAGAGATAGAGGTATTAACTATCGACTATCCTTATCGACAACAAACTTACATTAGATAACCAAATAATAGCAGAAAAGTTCAATAAATATTTTCTGGATAGCATTGAGGAAATATGTGTGGTTATTCCTAACTCAAATGTTACCTGGTACAATGAAATTCTGGATAAAATAAATGTAGGATGTAGGCTTATTAATTTTAAAAGTATAGAAATGAAAGAGTTAAGAGACATAGTAAAAAAAATTAAAAATAAAGAAAGCAGTGTGGATGGAATAAATACAAAGTTGTTAAAGAGTGCATTTGAGATAATCGGTGATCGGTTCCTACATGTTATAAATACAAGCTTACAGTCCGGTTCCTTTCCTGCATATTGTAAGTTATCAACAGTAATTCCAATTGAAAAAATTAATAATACAAATAAATGTGAAGATCATCGTCCAATCAATATGGTTCCTTGTTATGAAAAACTACTAGAAATGGCAGTGAATGAGCAATTGGTAAATTATATGGAAACTAATAAAATTCTAACAAAGTATCAAGCAGGTTTTCGTAACAACAACTCATGTGAGAGTGCTATTCAGTCAGTGCTATATCAATGGAAAGATGCGTTAGGGCAGAAGATGATAATTAGGGTAGTGTTCCTGGATTTCAAACGTGCTTTTGAAACTATTAACAAAGATCTGCTGCTGTTAAAGTTAAAACAATACGGTCTAGGTCCAACGATTATTAAATGGTTTGAAAGTTATTTGCAGGATCGCAGACAAGTGGTGAAATATAATGGTCGCATGTCATCAGAGTCTTTATCAACTTATGGTGTGCCGCAAGGCACAGTCCTAGGTCCTAACCTGTTCATAATTTACATAAATGATTTAGTGTTGTACGTTACAAAGGGAAATATACAAATGTTTGCTGATGATACAATAATTTATGTGGTCAGAAATGATGTTAACAGTATTATAAATACTATAAATTCAGAGTTACATTGTGTCTCAGATTGGTTAAAGAAAAATAGTCTTCATATTAATACAAACAAAACAAAATTTATGTTAATTAAGAGTAAAGTAGAATAGATACTGTTAATCATCCTGACATACTAATGGACAACGTAAAAATTGAACAAGTAGAAGATATTAAATATCTAGGAGTTATCATAGACCAACATCTCCTCTTTAACAAACACGCTACATATATAACGAGCAAAATAACAAAAAAAGCAAATTTACTGGGAAGGGTTGGAAAAGATCGTAGTGTATGGCCTAAATTGTCCGTTTATAAATCTATAATTTTACCCCACTTCAACTTCTGTTCAACAATATTGTTTTTATTAAATAAATGTGAATTAAGTATTCTTCAAAAAAGGCAGAATAGAGCCATTCGACAAATACTAAAATGTAACAACAGGTCAACCACAAAATATATGTTGTAAACGTTGAATATTCTTAGTGTAAGGCAAATTGTTACATTAAATACTATGATATTTATATACAAGATTTTGCATGAAATGGTTCCTCCGCATTTACTTGTACTTGTAGAATTGTATATTTGTAAGAGACATACATAAGTATCATACAAGAAATAGGGAACATTTTTATATACACACAGTTCGACATAATTATAGCCAAAACAGTTTATTTCATAAAGGTTTAAAAATGTACAATGATTTGCCTGCATTCATAAAGCAGCTAACTAAAGTAGATAAATTTAAATATTCCTGTAAAAATCATATTAAGAATAATGTTGGTGTTTGATATTTTGTGTAGTTGTGCATATTTTTATTGTGAGTCTATAATTATAATTATACTGTATTACTGAATTTGGTTTATAAAGTTAAACTTTTATATTTGTGTTTGTATTAGCTATATGCTATTAATAAAGTTTATTTATTTATTTATTTATTTATTTATTTATTTATTTATTTAAAATGTGTTAGTTAAGGCTTAATAAATAACTTGACAAAAATGAACGATTTTTTACGTGTTCATGTCACAGGAATAAGCGGGTTAATTCTAATGATTTATTAGTGAGTTTCGATGTAGTGAGTTTATATACAAATGTTCCTATTGATAAAACACTATCTATAGTTAAAGAAAGATTAGAAAATGATAATACCTTAAACAATAGGACCAACTAAACATACTTAAATACTATTATGTTAAATACTATTTGCATAAAAACTACCTATTTTCAATTACAAAAGGAGTTTTTTCACCAAGATTTTGGAATGACTATGGGATCGTCATTATCTTCAATAACAATATTTTTATGGAATATTTTGAAGAAACTTATGTTACAAATTATGTTAATAAACCAAAAATATGGTGGAGATATGTAGATGACATATTTTCAATATGGCCCCATAACTATGATAATTTACCTAAATGATTTTCTAAATTTTATTAACAGCAAAGAAACTACAAATTTTACAGTAGAAATTGAAAATTGAATTGAAACTAATTTTTATATATATATATATATATATATATAGTATATAGTATATAGTTCGTAGCGATGGCAAGTGCACACGTGTGTGCCTGCTGCTCTGATGATTTTATTGTTAACTCCAAGTTTATTGTGTGCAGATTTTGTGACAATAAGTACCATGTGCAATGTGCTAAACTGAGGGACTCATTGGTAAAAGGTATGAATGATTGTGCAAACCTATTCTGGTTATGTGATGAATGTACTCCTCTCCTAGAAGATAATGTTACGGAAGCTCACCTACCTTGCTAGTGAATCTGCCTGTTTTGTTATATCATTTCTTATTGTTTATAAATTAATATTTGTAAAATCTTTAGGTTGACGTTTCTAATCTAGAATTTTCATTTAAGTCATAGAATCGTTCCATTAGGTTCCGGAATCCAAAAAGAAGCTCCCGAATATTCCAAAAGTTTGAAAAATATATAAATACTCGTGATTTCAAAAGGACGGGGAGTTTTTGAGTCGAAAGCGTGAGCGCGTTAAACTGAAATGTCAAACTAAGGAATTTGTGTTGACAGTTGTGAAAACGAGTTGAAGTGTGTATCTAGTGACAATAAAGATTTGTGTTGTTTTGTCGAACAAGCTGGTTTAATCTGTTTGGAGGTTAGACAAACGTTACATTTGGTGTCAGAAGTGCGACGTTCCACGACGTGAAACGTTCGAAGATTTAAAAAAAAAAAAAAAAAAAAAAAAAAGGATCAAATAGTAAGTGTATGCCAGTTACCAGATCGAAATCGATAAAAATGGATGAGACCTTGACACAATTAATGGAAATGATGAAGGAAATCAAGAATAACCAAGAAGAAGTGAAGAACAGCCAAGAAGAATTAAAAATTGAAATGAAGAACAGTCAAGATGAATTAAAAAACGAAATGAAGAATAACCAAGAAGAACTGAAGAACAGTCAAGATGAATTAAAAAACGAAATGAAGAAAAGCCAAGAAGAACTAAAGAACAATTTAGAAGAAAGTAATAAAAAGTTGGAAGAGCTAATGAAAGAAAAATTCAAAGATTTTGAAGAAACGGTAGAAGAAGAAATAAATCAATTGAGGAATAGTATGCAAGACGAAGTCCAAATTGTAAAAGGAAGTGTGAGTACGCTGAGGTGTGAGTCGAAGAGAGAGTCAACGAAATGCAGAAAGTCAACAGTACGTTGAAGTGTGAAGTCGAAGAGATGCAGAAAGAAGTCAACCGAAAATTCACACAGCTGTCTACGACAGGAGTTATTAAAGTTGAAGGTAATTCTGCATCTTCGAGGGTCAAGCCACCAACATTTGATGGAAAGGTACCATGGAGCACATACTTAAAGCAATTTGAGGCGGCTGCCATGGCAAATAACTGGTCCGAAGGTGAAAAGGCGATATCGTTAACTGTAGCTCTAAGAGGTGAGGCTATGGAAATCTTAAGAACGATGCCTGAACAGAACAAAACCGATTATGAAATGCTGAAAAGTGCTCTCGAAATAAGATATGGTGAAGCCCACATGCAACATGTTTACCAGGCTCAATTAAAGGGTAGAAGACAACGATTTGAAGAAAATATTCAGCAATATGAGGCCGATATAGCCCGGATGGTGAAGCTAGCTTACCCCACTGCCCCTGTAGAGTTCCAAGAGCAATTAGCTGTAAGTAGCTTCATAGATGGACTGCGAGACCCTGAAATCAGTCAGGCGTTGAGGTTAGCCAGAAACAAAACCATTTCCGAAGCTTTGGCGCAGGCATTAGAAATTGAAGCTGCTCAACAAGCATCCAGACGGGGTCAAGGCAGAGCAAGGCTAATTAAATATCAGCCAGCCGACTATCGAAGTAATGACAAAAATGTGGAGGTATTGCTGAAAAATTTTCAAGATTTATTGAACAATTTCCAAACCGAACGGAATCATACCGACTCTGCTACATTTAGCAGACGTAGACCCATACGATGCTGGAATTGCGGGGACGAAGGGCATCTCAGGAATCGATGCCCTAAAAACACATCGGAACAGGACCAGGGAAACGCGAACTAGCCAGCTTTGAGGGGCGAAAGCTGGTTAGGTGCTGCCAAGCCCCACCAACCATGAAGATCAAGGTTACCCGGCTGCACAACAACGGCAACAGCTTGGTAGTACCAGGGCGAATATGCGGCCGGGAATGCGAAATGGTCCTTGATACTGGCTCAAGTCACACCATAGTAAGGCCAAACATCGTAGCCCATTGTAGAATTCAGAAGCCAGACAGAAACTTCATTTTGGAAACAGCAAATGGGGAAGTCATACCAGTAAAAGGCATCCATGTGGCAAACATCTGTTTAGGAACAAATACATTCCAACAAGACATCCTTGTAGCCGACATCACCGATGACGTCATTCTTGGTCTGAATATCATGACTGAGCATAATTTTATCCTGGATCTTCCTCAGAGACTACTAAAGACCAAAGGTGAAGAAATTTTAATGCATTATCCTGAACTGAGAAATCTACCGATTAAAACCGTTAAAGCATTAAAAGACATTATTCTACCCGCGGCATCAGAAGTAACTATTGAGGCAATTTGTAACAGTTCGGCGGCTTTTGAAGAAACAGTAATTGTGGAACCAGAACCGGAGAGCAATCTTTCCAAAAGAGGAATTTTAATAGGAAAGACTCTAACAGAAAAGAAGAACGACTCAGTGTTGGTGAGAATGTTAAATCTGAAAGACTACCCACAAGAAGTGAAGAAAGGAGAATCCTTGGGAGTTTGTCAGATAGTCGATGTGGTTTTCAAGAATGTAGAATCATCAACAGCACGCTGTGATCCTCGAGTACTGCCGGAAATTCTGCAAAACCTTGTTAACCGATCCACGTCATCATTGCCATCGGAGGACGTTCATAAAGTAGAAGAATTATTAAGAGAGTACCAAGATGTATTCTCACTAACTGAGAACGATGTAGGAAGAACTGACCTAGTTCAACACCGCATAAATACCAGCGGCACCGCTCCAATTAAGCAAGCCCCACGAAGAATTTCATTGGCCAAACAGGAAGAAGTATCGAAATTGTTGAGCGAGATGCAACAACAGGGAGTCATTGAACCATCGCAAAGTCCATGGACCTCTCCAGTAGTTTTGGTGAAGAAGAGAGACGACTCTACTAGATTTTGTGTTGACTACCGAAGATTAAATGATGTCACCAAGAAAGACAGTTATCCGTTGCCAAGAATAGACGACACTCTGGACACACTATCTGGATCTCAATGGTTTTCTACTTTAGACCTGAAAAGTGGCTACTGGCAAGTACAACTTCATGCGGATGACATAGAAAAGACAGCTTTTTCCATTGGGACAGGTTTGTGGCAATTCAACGTTATGCCGTTTGAGCTTTGTAACGCGCCAGCCACGTTTGAAAGACTGATGGAAACAATTCTCCGTGGAATGACGTGGAAAACCTGTCTAGTCTATCTTGACGATGTGATAATACTTGGCAAAAACTTTGAAGATCATTTAAAGAATGTACAGGAAGTCTTGCAAAAGTTAAGAGAAGCCCAACTGAAGCTAAGTCATGGTTCATTTTGAGAACCGACCATGCTTCATTAAAGTGGCTCCTGCAATTCAAGAACCCGGAAGGCCAAGTGGCAAGATGGCTTCAACGTTTGCAAGAGTACGACCTCAATATTGAACACCGAAGAGGACAGAGCCATCGCAACGCTGACGCTTTATCCAGAAGGCCATGCCTTCCTGATTGTAGATATTGCTTGCGACAGGAAGCAAGGGAACAGGACGATTTTCATTATCGAAGAATTAGCATCCAAGGCCCAGAACATTGGGATAGTAGAAGCCTTGCTAAAGAACAGAGTGAAGATCCAGAGTTTGGCCCAATTTTCCAATGGAAAATAAATAAAATGGGTAGACCTGATTGGCAGGATATTTCCAATAAATCTCCATCTCTGAAAAGTTACTGGGCATTATGGGACTCCCTAGTTGTAGAAAATGGCCTACTAAAAAGAGTATGGGAGAGTCCGGACTGCAAAGAAAGGAACTACCAGACTGTATTACCCAGGACAAGAGTTCCAGAAGTTCTCCAAGCGGTTCATAGTGGCGTTGGTGGTGGACATTTTGGAATCAATAAGACTTTGAACAAGGTCAGAGGGCGATTCTACTGGCTTGGGAGTCGTTCCGATGTGGAAGAATGGTGCCGGCGTTGTGAAACCTGCGCCTCTAGTAAGGGACCAATGACTCGAAGTCGCGGCCAGATGAAGCAGTATAATGTCGGTGCTCCATTTGAAAGAATAGCTATTGACATAGCTGGCCCATTTCCTCAAAGTGACTCTGGCAATCGTTATATCTTGGTAGCTATGGACTACTTCAGCAAGTGGCCAGAAATATATCCTATACCTAATCAGGAAGCAGTCACCGTAGCAGAGGTCCTATTTGAAAACTGGATATGCCGTTATGGAGTTCCGAGGGAAATCCATTCTGACCAAGGACGGAACTTCGAATCTGAGGTATTTCAGAATGTTTGCCAACTACTAGGTATCTCGAAAACTAGAACAACACCTCTTCATCCACAATCAGATGGAATGGTCGAGAGATTCAATCGAACCATTGAAAATTTCCTGAAAACTGCCGTGAATGAAAAGCAGACCAACTGGGACACCTGCCTTCCTCCATTTCTCTTAGCCTATAGAGCGGCAGTTCACGAAACCACTGGTAAAACACCAGCCAGTGTGATTTTTAGCAACGAATTACGTCTACCGATAGACCTCATTGCAAATAGACCAGAACATCAGGAAAATATCAGTGACTATCTCCGCCACCTGAAAGATCGAATAAAGTTGATACATGAGGAGGTACGAGAAAAGCTGAGAATAGAAAGTGACAGAATGAAGACCCGTTACGACTTACGTGCCAACAGTAGTGGGTTTCATTAAAATGATAAAGTTTGGCTGTACAACCCAAAGAGGACTAAGGGCAAATCACCTAAATTACAGAGATCTTGGGAAGGCCCTTATTCGATTGTGACCAGGTTAAACAATGTCGTGTATAGGATCCAAAGAAATCCTCAATCCAAAATGAAGATTGTTCACATAGATCGACTGACGCCTTATCAAGAACACCATGCGGACAATGGAGTAACCTGATCGAGACGATCAGTTCTGAGAGGGGAGCAGTGTTACGGAAGCTCACCTACCTTGCTAGTGAATCTGCCTGTTTTGTTAATTCATTTCTTATTGTTTATAAATTAATATTTGTAAAATCTTTAGGTTGACGTTTCTAATCTAGAATTTTCATTTAAGTCATAGAATCGTTCCATTAGGTTCCGGAATCCAAAAAGAAGCTCCCGAATATTCCATAAGTTTGAAGAATATATAAATACTCGTGATTTCAAGAGGACGGGGAGTTTTTGAGTCGAAAGCGTGAGCGCGTTAAACCGAAACGTCAAACTAAGGAATTTGTGTTGACAGTTGTGAAAACGAGTTGAAGTGTGTATCTAGTGACAATAAAGATTTGTGTTGTTTTGTCGAACAAGCTGGTTTAATCTGTTTGGAAGTTAAACAAACGTTACAATAAGTTGAATATATCGAGACAGATAATGAAATTTGAGGAAAAAACAAAGAAATTTATGAAGGAGACGTCAAAGGTAATAAATGATATGAAAGAAAATATAACAGTAGATAGAGATAACAAGAATTCACGGTGGGCTGATATAGTGAAAAAAAGTAATAATTATCCTCCTTTAATCATATGCTTTAATCATATTTAATCCTTTAATGCAAAATAGCAGTGAGACAAAAAATATAATAGCGCAAAAAATCAATCCATCATAAATCGATTGCTGTAAATAAAATAAGGAATGTGAAACAAGGCAGTATTTTAAT
The DNA here is from genome assembly GCA_963924545.1 of Pogonocherus hispidulus. NCBI lineage: Eukaryota > Metazoa > Arthropoda > Insecta > Coleoptera > Cerambycidae > Pogonocherus > Pogonocherus hispidulus. The sequence continues at coordinate 39,499,966 of OZ004695.1, forward strand.
TGAGTGTAATGATAGAGATTCTCTAGAAAAACTGAAAAATGTAGCTGTTAATGAATTATCGGAAGACTATGATGTACATATTGCTAAATTAAATAAACCAAAAGTTATAATAAGGGGAGTACATGCAAAATATCTGAATGATGAGAATGATTTCTTAAATAAAATTAAGTCGGTATTACTTAAGGTCTTTGCAGAAGAATATAGAAGTTGTTTTCATCAGAAAATACATTCCTAAAAATAAAACAAATTATAATGTTATTATTGAAGTGTCGACAGAGGTCTTTAAGTGTCTTATGGATAACAATAGGATGTTTATAGGCTGGGACAGCTATTACATTAATGAATATATAGGAGTTTTAAGGTGTTATAAATGCTGGAAATTTGGGCACAAAGCTGGATCTTGCACTGAAAAGAACAATATATGTCCATTCTGTAATGGCCAACATACAAGTGCAGACTGTATGTCGCAGACACATGAGTGCACTAACTGCAGATTTGCTCATGACATACTGAAAATTCCTCATATAGAGTATAACCATACAGTTTTTGACAAAACTTGTTTGTGTTATAAACGTAGATTAGAGCAGACAAAAGAACGAATACAGTATGACAAATAGCAACTAGTAGAACAAAAAAATTGTAAAATATATCTATGGTAGAACTAGTAGAACAAAAAATTGTCTATGTATGTATTTTAATATTCAAGGTCTTACCAGTCATTTAGATGAAATACGGCGAATAATGTTCACTTATAAGCCACTTCTAGTTTGCCTAAGTGAGACACATATTACACCCGAAATTAGTGTTGAAGAAATTGCTGTTCCAGGATACAAACAGGCAATTTGTTACTCAAACAGCAGACATACTGGTGGGGTAATTTTATACTTACTTGATTGTCTTACTTTCAAAATAATAAAGGAATGTGTCTTGGAGTATAGCTATTGGTCAGTTTTTATTGAAATTCAATTACATCGACAAAATTTAGTGTTTGGAGGCATATATCGTTCCCCAAAGGGACAATTTGAAGATTTTATAAGAGAGTACCAAGATGTATTCTCACTAACTGAGAACGATGTAGGAAGATCATGGGTGACATGAACAGTGACTATTTATCTGACAACAGTGAAACAAGAAGGTTGAAGAATATTATACATGGTGCATGGTTTAAGCAGGTAATTGAGGAGCCTACTAGAGTCACTAATACTTCGGCTACACTACTAGACTATATAGTGACAAACAACTTTATTATAAGTGAAATACCTAGAAATTTTCCAAAATTGTCAGATCATGATACATTGGCTGTAAAAATTGAGCTCAACGTAGATATCAAAGATCACTATATTTATAAAAGAAATTTAAACGTGAACAATATTGAAAAAATCTTGGACGACCTTATTGGTGAAACATGGAACTATACGTCTACAGATGTAGACATTCTGTACAGTGCGTTTGTAGATTTAATAATAAAATCATTAGACAAATTTTCTCCAAAAGAAAAGATAAAGTTGTCAATGAATCCTTGGGTGAATGGAAATGTAAAAAGGGCTCAAAATGAAAGAGATTTGGCTTATAAAAAATTTCGAGTGACAAACACAGAAAATGACTGGATGTCATATACGACGAAAAGAAACAGAGTAGTTACAGTTATGGGCAAGGAAAAGAAACAATTTTATGAAAATAATATTGATAAATGCAAAGGTGATAGTAAGAGAATGTGGAAGACAATAAAATCATTAATGGGCAAAACAAGAACAAATTATGACATGCAGAAAGTAGAATTCGATAATTATAATAAAACAGTGGAGGAAAATTTCAATGACTTTTATGCGGATAGTATTAAAGATATAGTTGAAAGTATAGAAGATACAAACTTAAATGCCCTAGAAAACATCAACATAAACAATATAGCAGAATAAGTTTAACCCAATAAGTTTAAATAAGTTAAAGAAAATCGTATACAGCCTGAAAAACAAGTCTTCCAGTGACGAGGATCTAAATGTGGCTATTAAAAGAACTATTTGGTGTGATAGGCTACCCATTACTCTATTTAGTTACATCTTTGACAACAGCTCGCGTTCCCTCTCAATGTAAAACTAGTGTGATAGTTCCAGTTCCAAAAGTTTCTTCTCCTAAATATCCAGAGGAATATAGACCCATCAATTTACTTTCACTTATAAACAAAATAATAGAAATAATAGTCTGTGAACAAATGCGAAATTATCTGGAAAGCAACAACATCTTTTACATCGGTCAATCCGGCTTTCATGCAGATCACTCATGCGAGTCTGCGCTCTGCTATACGTATGTGCTAAGTGGAGGAAAGAGATGAATGAGGACAACATCATATTAAGTCTGTTTGTTGATTTGAAAAGAGCTTTCGAAACTATAGACAGATATATTATTGAAGAAGTTAGAATATTATGGTGTAAAGTCACGTGCCCTTCTTTGGATTAACAATTATTTACATAATCGGTATCATAAAACTAAAATATTAGATAACATTTCAAATCAGACTGAAAACCTGTACGGAGTTCCACAAGGGAGTGTTCTGGGTCCACTATTGTTTCTGGTGTATATAAATGACCTAAGTTCTGTTTTGTCTAAATCATTTGTAAATTTATTTGCTGATGATACTTTGATCTCTATAGCAGGGAAAAATTTTGTAGAAATAACTGATACCTTGAATAGTGAACTTGAATTATTATATAAGTGGCTGTGTGTTAACAAACTAAAATTAAATTCTTTAAAGACAAAATGTATGGTACTGGGGTCCAAAAGAAACTGCCAAAAGTATATTAATGCAAATCTATTCTTAAAAATTAATACGACTATAGAAGTTGTAAGTGAAATAAAATATTTAGGTGTCATATTGGATCCTAGTCTAACATTTGATTGTCATGTTGATTATTTATGTAAGAAAATTGGCAAGAAGGTTGGTTTTTTCTATCGTATATCTAGAGACTTATCACAGAAAACAAAACTGTTAATTTATAATACAATTATTCTTCCGCACTTCACTTACTGTTGTTCTCTATTAATATCTTGTAATAAGGAAGAAATACACAGGCTACAAATATTACAAAATAAGTGTATGAAAAGTATTTTAAATTGTAATAAACGTACACATATAAGTCATATGTTAAGTGAACTAAGATGGTTAACCGTGTGGCAGAGCGTTTACAAAACAAATCTTGTTTTAATTTACAACATAAGTCATGGAACTTTACCAGAATACTTCGGCAACTTTTTAACAAAACGTTCCGATATGCATACATATGATGTTCGATCCAAAGAAAATTACAATATAGAAATGGCAAGGAATAGTAAACTACAGAAGTCTCTGTTTAATGAAGGGTTGCATTTGTTCAATGCTCTGCCACTCGACGTCAGGGATGCACTCAATTTGCCTGCATTTAAAAGAGCTGTTTTTTTATTGTTATTTCAGAATTTGCTTAATAACTTATTTATTTATGTATATTCTCTTCCATTCTGTGTATATTAGCTTTGCTAAATAAAAAAAATTAAAAAAAAAAAAAAATAAAATCTTTACTTACTTATATAGAAAAAAGACCAATACAAATAACTAAGATTTAATTCTAATCATCACATAAATATGAAAAGAGGTATAGTTAAATGTTTATATGACAGCAAAATTAATATCATCAACATCAGATGCTTTTAATAAAGAAAAAGACGTTATTAAGAATATCTTTTAAAAACAATTATCCTAATGATTTTGTTGAAGAAACATTTATAAAAATTGAAAATTGGGAAAATAATAATATTCCCAGAGTAAATAGAGAAAATACAATAACAATCATTACGATTTCTTATATTACAGAGTTATCTGAAAGACTTAAAAGGCTTGGTAATGATTTTAACATAAGAACGACATTTAAAATGAAAAACACTTCAAGATCAATACTTACAAAAACAAAACCAATTAATAATCAGAATTCAAAAAATTGTATTTACCAGATTCCTTGTGAATGTGGTAAATATTATATTGGTGAAACATCTAGACCGTTACAAATAAGGGGCCGCGAACATAAAAATTATGTTAAGGATTATAAAGTTGATAGGTCTACATTAGTGAAACATGTATGAGATAACAGTCACCAAGTTGTTTGGACACAAGCTAAAGTTTTACAAACAGAAGAAAAATCAGTTAAAAGAAAGTGCTTTTATTAAACTTAATGGTGGTGATAATTATATCTCGTCAGAAACAATATTCATGGGCCATACGTGGCTTCCTCTACTCCAGAAGGATGTTACCAATGGAATTCTTATCGTACAAACGTTCTATTGACGAAGAGTTGAGGATCAACTCGAAACGTTTAGGAAAAAGCTATTGAAGTGTTTAATTTCTTTTAAATTTTATTACATTATTTTATTTAGTCAAATTTTAAAATATTCATCCTAGTTTCTTTTGGGATTACACCACCTGTAAATAACAAAAAGCAAAAAACCACTGATGAAATTTAATTAATCTATCAAATATTATTTTAGTGCAAATTATAGTGGTTTTTTGGGGAAAACTTTAGAAGTTTGCCCTGATATTACACTTTGAATATTTAATTTGTATGCTTCTGGTTTTTTGCTTTTTGTTATTTTACAGGTGGTGTAATCCCAAAAGAAACTATAAATCATACTTAACTATATGTTTATTACATCTCTATAACCATTTATCCAGTGTCTGCATTTCACAACAAAACCCCTATTCATAAAAATATCTATAACGTTGGCAGGGCAAAACTAGAAAACAAATACAACCGTTTCCACTTACGTGGCCTTAGTTCGCACACATGTCAAAACACTTTGTTGATACCGCTTTCGATTGGGACACCAAAAACCAAACAAAACACATCTTGAAATCAACATCACATCAACAAAAACTTGAGTCTTCAAAAAGTTTATACAAAGTTGCAGTCTTGCATCTACTTTTCGATAGAAGTTGGTATTCTGTCTGTATGGTGGTCTTAACATTACAATGTAGAGTTCTAGATATTTTAATTCTATATTTTTACTTACTTTTTTATCGTCCAGTTGGGTATTTACTCTGGTTTCTAAATATCCCATATAACCAAAACCGATAGCTATAGCAAGCACAATGCATATCATAATTTGCTTCCAATAACTAAATATATTTGTATTTTTTATTGATTTCGTATTTGCGGGGTTACTTCCATTACTACTACTACTGTTTGTCCCTTTATCAGCTCTATTATCAGAATTTAGCTGCGATCTGCGTTGTCGAACCATCATTAAATTTAATTTGCTATATAAAATATTGTATATTTACAAAATCAAAAAATTCATTTAAAAACTACAAATATTTTCCACACAAATAGAAAACCTTTACAAGCATTTAATTTTAAATTGTAATAGGGAATAGGGAGATTTTGAACTCTTTAAATTTAAGGTTATCGTATAGCATGATACAACCAAGGATTGTTAACTGTTTACAGGATTGCTCGATCGCTCAATTTTGTCATCCGCCTTTCTGACGTCATCGAAGATCTATGTAATCGAATTGTCGAAATATACGTATTTTCTGTTTGTTATATTTCACATTTGCAAAAGAATTTTCGTATTTGAATGATTATTAATATTATTATTTATTAAAGTTTGTAATAACAGTATAAAGTGTACCTATTTCTACAAGTTCGAGATCTTTGGATCTTTGATGACGTCATAATTATGGATTACATTGTAGTATAGGGATCGAGCAATCCTGTAAACAGTTAACAATCCTTGTGATACAACTACACTCAGAGACAATCACAGATTATAAAGAGATTGAGACAATACTACACTGATATTCTCATAACTTGACCAAATTTCGTTTGTCCTGCGCACGACGTCATTCTTGATGCTAAAATGGCGAAAATTCAAATGCGTTACTGTCAACGTGACTGTCAGTGATATAATTATTTTCGTGTTTGTCAATTGTATTCCCGTATTATTATAATTGTGAGGTCCGAGGGTTATCAAGCTGTCATTTTTATATTATAGGGTGGTGTTTATTTACAATAGTGCTTCTTATTATCTCTTCAAATTATAAAATTTAGGTTAGAATTATATTCGGTAGGTAGATCGGTACACAGAATGCGGTTTGAATTAAAATAAGAAAGATTGATATTAATCAACTATTATTTTAGTTTCCCTGTATGAATCGTGTATTATAATTCCACAATCGACGTTTCTTTTATATTGTTATCTTTGTTTACAAGTATTTTAATTAATTTTGTATCAAAACTGACGTCACGCTCATAGATAGTTGTATCATGATCGTATAGTCTTTCTCACAGAATATCTATAAGAAGGTCATTCTCCTTGTACCAACATCGAAACAGCAATGACTTTTAAAAAGCGCCATCTAGTTGCAGGGACCATGGAAGAATTGGAACTAAAATCAATATTTTGTTCCATGGTTCCTAACTCGGTAGATAATACAGTGAGTTAATTTAAAGGTGACCTCAGGTGACCTTTAAATTGTTTATAAAACTTGTATTTACATTTATTTACAAAGATATTTAAAAGTACAAACACAAATTTACTAATAAGTAAAACTGTGTCTGTTCCTTTAAATATCAATGTAAATCAACGTAAAAGTAAAAAAAATCACAAACGTATTTAAAATTTTTATTTAATTACAAAAAATACATAGACAAGTTTTTCTAACTCTGCCTCTATTTCTTTCATCTACCATTAAGTGTCGTTTAACTATTTGGCGGATTAGACTCAAACATATAATGCTTCGAATGTTTTCTAATCTGCCAAGTAAGTACGTGATATTTTATGACGGAGAGGGGCAGTGAAAAATATAGGCGATTACGATGGGTCACAAAAATTTAAAAGCTATCTGAAATAGTATAAACATATGTTTTACATCTTTGGCTTTAACTACCAGTATTACATTAATAGCAAGTTTTGAAACTTCTGCTCTCAAGATCCAGTTCGTCTTAAATAGACATTAAAGGATATGGATTTTCAATGAAAATACATTATCTGCTTGCATAGCAGAGAACTAATATTACTGTATTTCTTCAACATTACATTGTTTTCGTTGCTCGATAAGTCTCTACTAACAGATTTAGTTAGTTAAGTAGTGATATCTCAATCAAATAATAAAGACATTGTAGAATTATTGCGACTATAAAAATGTACCTACTAATGCTTGTGTTTACGGTTTGCCTTACGTTAATATGCAATTATGCAACATACACAACACATATTAACCTGTTAAAAAGTTGAAAGCAGGTAAAAGTGATTGTTTAAAATAGCTATGTACCATTGCAGAATATAAATTGGTATTACAAACAAAACATTTTGTAACACATTAGCATTATAAAACCATTTAAAAAACTACTATATACAAATAAGGTTCCTACTTACAGTGATAAGAACTTACATGTCTATATTTTCTTATACATGTGCGTGCAATAAAGGCAAGTTTTAAGTATTGTATACGCCACTAATTTTGCTTTGTCATTACTAATATGTAATGAATATGTTATTCTGATGTTCAATACGATAAATGTAACGACACTACTAACAAACTCCAAACAATGAAAGTAAACGACACTTTTTACACAATACACTGAAAATATTTTATTTTGTCCTTGCGGCTTAAGATTAGTTACACCCTTTCAGGTGTAAATTGCAGTGTAGGTTAAAATAAATCACATCGAATCATATCTTACTTCGATAGGTTAGTACACTTTTCAACATCATTCAAGAATACATTTTCGCTACTGTTACACTGATGCAATGATATTCATAAAGACTTCTTTTTACTTTTCTAACATTTTGTTCGATATGTTGCATCACCTGATAATTGTAAATTATTTCTGGAACTACTATTCCTTTCGTATTATATTAGTACCTCAAACAGCTAGCAATCCTTTGATTTACCTATAATTACATTAAAAAATGTTAAAACAAAATGATGCAATTATATTTTCAGTTATTTATTGAATTGAAATTAGATACATTAGATTGGATCGTGAAACTTGCTATAAGAATAATAGAAATAGCAAAAAATCAATACCAAAACATTTTGATGTGCCTAATGATATCAATGGAATAAAAGTAACAAGAATGGAGAAGCCTACAAATTTTAATTTTCTTAATTTTACTGTTATTCTATGCATAAATCCCGCGGAAGCATTAGGAATAATTTTAGACGGGTTCTAAGATATTGAAAATCTACAAATTAAATCATAAGCTTCTTTACTTACATTGTAATAATAATGTTTTATTTTAATGAGGAGCTCGGTGTCCGAGCGGTTAAGACGTCTGGTTTTCAATCGCTCTCCGCGGTTAACGACGGTTCGAATCTCACCGTGGTCAACTTTTTCTAATTGCTCCAATATTAAATCTGTGTGTATAAGGCTGGTAGCGTTCTTAATATGCAACTAGTACTACAATATCACTGTATAAATGGCTAACAACCTACTGTACACTTTAATTAATAGGGAGTTTTTGAACCCCTTAAAATTTACGTTATCGTTATGGTTATGGTTATTCTGAGCATGCGCAGTACCGAAAATGAAACTATTTTTGGCACTGCGCATGCGCAGAATAACGATAACGATAACGATGTGCTAAAATTTAAGGGGTTCAAAAACTCTCTAATAAGGTTTTCTAGGTTTCCCTTATTCTCGTACTAAATGGTAATTAAAGTTATAACATCGTAAGTCGTTCCTGGGCGCACTCGCGGTCCGCAAAATAATAATATGCCGCTCCCTCCCCCACAAGTCTCTGACTTCCGGGCTCATCACTAAGATGAGAATGAGGGATAGAAATATTATTATTATATTATTATTATATTATTATAATTTAATTTTATTTATAATAATAATATCCTCCATTTTATTTGGACAAACATAAAAATCCAGGGTGGACAACAGCTTAGTGTATAAATTTTAACCAACTTTTGAGATGAAAAAGAACTAGAAATTTTCCTTCCCCTTACCTCATACTTCGGTTGCAGGGGCAAAAGATCCATGTTGCCAAAGTGCCTATTACACTTGCACAGCCCTGCATTGGTACTCTGCGTATGCTTGTCTACAATAGAAAGAAAGCTATTATCGCTTTCTACTGGCGATCTCTATTTCTACTTAAAACGGTACTCTGCAAAAACATCGACAACCGTTCGGGCACAGTCGGTGCTATACTATTCAACGTAAATAAATAAGAGCTTTAAAATAGTAAATTTGGGTTTGTAACCAAATAAAATATATTTGGTACATGAAATTTGTAAATGTCAACTTTTAATTTGTTAACGTTTTGTATTTCAAAAGTAAACTATTTATTTTTTGCTCGTAAATTGTATAATTCGCATATAATCACGTCCTCTTTATTATAATTATCCTATATTTGTTTTAAATTTGTGTAATTTATATTGCATTTTGCTGAAGTTAAGATAATTAAATGCTTCCAATTATATTATCGTAAAATAAGAGGGTTTATAATAATTATTATTCTGAAATTAGATTGTTATTTTAGATGTTTCCTCTAGTTCGCAAGTTCAACAGAGGTAGTCTTAAATTTTCATTTTTTACATGATCAAGAGACACATGCATAATATGCTTTGTTATACAGGGTGTAACTTTAAGTGGGGGCCATATTTGTAGTGGTGGTAGCTTTCGATTGTAGGAACACATATCTAAAGTTTTTTTTTCGAAATTCCGCCATGAAAAATAATTATTTATTAAAATGGTTTTCTATTAAATTGGGTACCCCGCCACTGGAAGGCGCTACTCCGTACCGCAAGGATCGCGCGCGCCACGGACGGTGAAATACATAGTTGCCAAATGTCGTAATTCAACTGAAACATGAGGAATTTTATTCAACAAAGCAAATTTCCACACCACCCGTGAGGTATTGCTATTGGAGCGTTACTTTTTTTAGTGGGTGTTCGCCAGTAACCATATTTTCCCACATAAACACAAAATAAATTTTAAATTTTTTTTTATTTTCCAAAACAACATAAAATATCCAACTATAACAAAATGTAACATTCAATAATAACAAATAAAAATATATTTTCTTTAACTATAACAGACAATAAAATATTTGCTCTAATAATAAAAATTAATAAAATAATCTCTAATTCTTACTTACCTAAACTTCTTTCTTCCTTCATAGCAGGTGCTGGAAATGTCCTCCATGATTATCTAAACATGCGTCAACTCGTCGCATCATAGACTGTCTTACTTTTTCTAGATCCATATTATCCCTTATGTAGTTGGCCGCGTTTTCCACTCTTGCACGTAATTCTTCAACATTATTAATAGGAGACGTGTACACCAAACTTTTCATGTGGCCCCACAGATAAAAATCGCATGGATTTAAATCTGGGGATCTCGGCGGCCAAGCTACTGGCCCGAAACGACCAATCCATTTGTCTTCTTGATGTTCATTGAGCCATTCTGTAACAATCCGTGCACTGTGGGGTGGTGCCCCGTCATGCTGGTACCATAAATTTCTTCTTACATTCAAAGGTACATCTTCAAGTAGGTCATCCAGTGTGTTCCTTAAAAAATCTAAGTACCTTTCGCCATTTAATCTTTCAGGCATTCTGTAAGGTCCAACCAATGTATTATTTACAATACCAGCCCAAATATTAATCGAAAATTTTTCTTGAAAATTGTTTTCTTTCGTTGCGTGCGGGTTTTCATCACACCAAACATGACTATTATGCATATTGAATATGCCCTCTCTGGTAAATCCCGCCTCATCAGTCCATAAAACGCATCTTGAAAAATTTTCTTCTTCATTACATTTTGTCCTATACCACTGGCAGAACTCGACACGTCTCAGAAAATCTTCTGGATTCAACGACTGTACCTTTTGAACGTGATAGGGATGCAATCCATGTTCCTTTAATATTCGTTGCACAGTCATGTGTGATACTTCATGTGCTAAAGCTAACCTTCGTGAGCTAGTTCCAGGATTTTCTTCTACGGCATCAAGAATTTGTGGCTCTAAATCCCTTACTCTTCTTGTTTGTTCTCGTCCGACATTATTATAGTGAGGTTCGAAGCTTCCATAATCTCTCAAATGTTGAACTAATTTAACAAATGTTTTTCTGTTTGGCGTTCGTCGGTTAGGATATTCTTCTTCATACTGTCTTCTTGCAGCCCTTGCGCTTTCTCCTGACAAAAAATAAGCTCGAAGCATATCCACTTTTTCTTGATTGGTATACATACTTTTAATATCACACACAGACACTGCAACTATAATATAAACACTTACCTTGAACACTAAACACCACCAAACACTATTTCAAACACAGAACACACCTAACCGAACGTATCATTAAAAATTACACAAAATACCTAAAGCTTTTTAGATTTCACTGAAAAGTAAAATTATTAATCGAACACAACCGCAAAACTACCGTCCCGCACGTAGGTATCTTTCGTTTTCACTAAAAATGACACCAAACCGAACGTATCACTAAATTACACAAAATAAAGCTTTTTAAATTTCACTGAAAAGTAAAACTATTAATCGAACACAATCGCAAAGCTACCGTCTCGCACGTATCTTCGCAGTCACTAAAAAATGACACCAGCACCAGATCCCGTTATTTCATATTAAATTTTCATTTTCAATTCAAATACTTCTTCGCATATTCGCGTTATAGCAATCGTTATACGGAGCAGGCGCATTGCGCATGCTTAGAATAACGATTACGATATGACATACTATAATTTTGTTTAAAATCTGGACCTACCTTAATCCCTGACCTATGTCAACAAATAAAGAACACGGGGAACGCTATAAAGATGCGACTATGCAACCTGTAACGCAACAGTCTTGCCACAGTTTATGCTGTGACTTTGCAACATCTAATTTAATTCATTCAGATTCAAATTAATGCCCAAACAGTGACAGTGACTTTGTCGTGTGTCCTTCGTGAATAAGAGACTAGGTCAATGGTAAATATTAGTGCCACTCAAAATGCAGAGTTAGTGAGTTAGTAGCTACCTCATGTGTTTAAAGTTTTATTTAGTGTGTGTGCTTAAAAAACGCGTTGTTAGAAGGTTAACCTATCTCCCTTGTTCATCACGGTAGGTAGGTAGGTACCTACCTGTCTCTAAACACAGAAACAGTAAGTCATTCATTAATTCATTACATTTAATTGTTGCCTGTAGAACTGAATAAAAGAAAAAACGAGAAAGCCTACTTTTAGTACTTTTAAATGTAAAGTAGCGTGCTTTTCGGTGCAAAGTTTCTTTTGGTTTGTATTACCCCGCACATTGTAAGGCGTAAGGCGGCCTCCAGATCAAATGTTTTGCGGTAAAGCTACGTTATAGTATTCTATTAATTAACGGTCTAATGCAGAAAATAGTTATTTATGTATCTAGGGTCGTAAGTACAATTTTATGGTCGAAAATACAGTTTGCAAGCATTTGTGATCAGATATGTGCCACTTACATTTCAAAAAACCATGTTACAACGGTCTACTTGCAAGGAAGGTATGACGAAAAGATAATTTTGCGTAAAAAAGAGCAATAAAATACTAAAAATAATTTGAGAAAGTGGGCTGCTCTTTATTTATAACTAGGTGTACATTATAACATAACCTCATTACTTTTATACATTGCCAATTAATTATTAAAAATGGGTTTTTTATTTATTGTGATTATACAATTTATTGTACATTTAACCTCAGTGCTACCTCTCAATTAATAAATTAATTATTATCACGACTCCATTTTCTCAGTCGTTGTCGATGCGATAAAAGGCAACACTGCTCAGCGCATCGACACAACTAACCGACTCAAGGTTGAAGTCGAATGTTGGTTTCGGCCAGCGGCGCCGAAATAAGATTTTACCTGCAAAATTTTACAACATTTATAACTCGGCCATTTTCCGCAAAATCAAAAAAATAAATTCATATTAGCATTCTTGGCGACTAAGACTATTACCCCTGTAAATATGGCCTCCACTTAAAGTTACACCTTGTATACTTACCACCTTACTTAAAAATAAATTAATAAAAGTTGATACATTAATGAATGATAGAATGATAACTGAAAAGCTAAATTTATGTACCTATACTTACTTATTAGTGTTTAAGTAGGTACTTATTCATACAAACTTTTTTCCATTCTTCAATAGTTTTTCTCCGAACCCAAGACTGTTTAGTCTAGTGGCAACAGACTGCCAAATAATATTTAAATTGTCTCTGCCACCTGGTCTTTTGTACCTATATTAGTAATTAAATGAGAATTTTCCTCAGCTATAGCTAAAAATAAATTCCAGTGCTCTACTCTTACACGCATTTTTATAAAAACAATAATAATTACAAACAAAAAAGATGCTAGAAATTCAACTATCCACAACGAATGATATTATAATTGTTTTGTGATAATAAAAATTATTAGGTATATTGTTTCCCACCACAGCTGTTTAAAATCATAAAATTGGGAAACTCCACCACTAAATTTTACGGTTGTGACTATCTCACTTACACTCAAGCGCGCTTAGCGGAAGACGATATTTTCTGTTTCAATAGCTACACCTCTCGAGCCATCGCCAGAAAGCGATCGGTATTGCAGTGCGGGGTAAGGGGAAAAAGTAGATAACTAAACGCAGAGTACCAAACTGTCGCTTCGAGGCGATATATAGAATTCTATCGTGACGCAGAGTACCACCGCTGGTCTTTCTTCTATAATCTGTGGTATAATCAGAGTATAATTTATACTATGGTATAGTTCAGTTCACAAAACAGAAAGTTCAGTTCATCTGACCAAATAATTTGATCGGAGTTCAGTCACAGTTTATACCAGTGATGTGCCGGATAATTATCCATTTATAATTAGCCGGATAATTATCGATAATTATCCGTCGGCTAAAAATCCTTTCAAAATTAGCAGGCTAATTATTATAGTGCCAGTGGTAAAAATGGCCTCATGAGGTATATTGGAACTTTGATTTATTTTTTAATTTAATTTAGTGTGTTTTATTTTTTTATTTTTTAATTTGTACGATTATTTTTATTTTTGATGTACTTAATTCGGAGACTTAAATAAATGATGCTTACCTACCTAGTAGGTAAGAATAAATAGATATTTTATTGGTAATTGCGAAAAAGTTATTCTGATGTGTGTTATTCTGAAGTATTTAAATATTATTTAAATACTTAGAAAGTATTTAAATAATATTATATATAATAATAATAATTTAAAGTAGGGTATCTAGTTATAAAATTTTAGAAAAGAACTGCAAGTAAATGTTCAACCTCAAAACCAGTCAGAGCAATAATGGTGCAAAATGACGATTGTAGCAGCATTACACAACACACACCTTTGCGCTAGCTCTGTAGGCAGGCAAGCAGGTCTTGACAAGTGAACTTGTGAATCTGCATCATTCATATATTCGGAAATATTTCTCCTATTAGAAAAGTAATTTAATACTTTTCAAATCATTTAAATATTTCACTTATTTAAATAATCAAAAAGTATTTAAAAACTTAGAGTATTCAAATACTTTTTGATTATTTAAATACTTTGATAGTATTTAAATATTGCTAAAGTATTTAAATACTTTTAACGTCAGTTACTTAAATATTAAGTATAAATATTTCAAGCAAAGTATTTGTAAGTATAAACACAAATACTTGTTCTATAAATATATTTAAATACTGAATATTTAAATACTGAGGAGTATTTAAATACTTATAAGTATTTGTAAGTACAAATAGTGCCCATCTCTGTATTCTGCTAACGGCTAATTATAATATTTTTATATAATTAGCATTGGCTAAATATATAATTAGCGGCTAAAAACCCATCACTGGTTTATACGCGATTCTTGCTAAGGAATACGCTACCTACTAGCGGCACGCATAACTAACGCATGTTCATTTGGTTCAGTTTTGCGTATGTATTTCTATTGTGAATTTTGAAATTTCTGTTGTTATATTAGTTAATTGCCTTGATTAGATATGAATTATTATTGTTGTGAGCATCATTATTCCTCTTGGACAAAGAAAAACCCCGAGATCAGTTTCATACTTTTCCAAAAGCGGGAAAATCTGGAGCTATCGCGGAAACTAGTTGGACCACCGCCGCCTAGATTGACTACGTTTTACCTCCGTTATGATAATCGCGGCGGCGATGAGTTGGACGTTACAGGAGACAAGTATGAATAAAGAAGCTATAAAGAACGCAGAGTAGAGTGTGCTCTTTACCTTTCTTTAAGGATGACTATTTCCATAAAGGTATGTATGCCGTATGCCCAATAAAGAATTTGGCATATTTTGAGGTTAAGTTTCATTTTCAGATTGAACGCTAGAAAAATATTGAAATCTATTTTAATTCTTACTATCACTACTTACCCCTTTCAAAATAGTTTTACAAGCTTTTTACCTGGTTTAAAGTTCTCAACAACAAATATTTGATGAATAAAATTTCAAACGTCAG
This sequence comes from Pogonocherus hispidulus, assembly GCA_963924545.1. Classification (NCBI taxonomy): domain Eukaryota; kingdom Metazoa; phylum Arthropoda; class Insecta; order Coleoptera; family Cerambycidae; genus Pogonocherus; species Pogonocherus hispidulus. Next base: position 39,515,412 of record OZ004695.1, read on the forward strand.
TGTCAGTGAACATAGGTTAGTATAGGTTTCTGCCATTTTGGCGCTACGAACTTAAAATGAATCGCGTATAGCCTTTAAATAAACTATGTTCAGTTCACTCACCTCATTTGACAGATCTGTATTTTAGTTTGGGAACCCGTCGTTAGATGGAGATAGCGGTCAAACATGATACAACTACACAGATATGCTCATAACTTTCGTTTGTTTGCGCATGACGTCATTCGTGAGGGAAAAAAGGTAATGCGATGCGAAAATTCTTATGGGCAGTGATATAATTATTTTCGTGTTTATCAATTGTTTTTTCCTCGTAACTGACGTCACTATGCGGATTGGCATATCTGTGTAGTTGTATCATGGCGGTCAAAAGACAAAAAGGGCGCATGCAGGGAAACATAGCACACCAGCGCTTCAGCGCTTTACCGCTTTACGTTTGCTGAATCGACATTTTAAACGCAAGCTTAAAGTGACAGAATTTTCAGTAATTCATATTTTGTAATTAATATTATAATTAATATTATCCATAGATATTTGTGCGTAAACCCATAGACGTAAACCTAACCTAAATTAATTTTATCGCTTGATGGAACTATTCAGCGATCCAGCGGGAAAAATATATGCTTTACCGCTTTAATAGAGCGCTGCAGCGCTTTAATACAACGCTGCAAGCGCTTTAATACAGCGCTGCAGCTATTTGAATCAGCACATTACAGATGCACTACTGCGCATCTATACTGTGCTGATTTCGTCCAAGAAATTAGAACACGTAACATGTTCTCATTTCTAGCATCCAAGTCCGCTAAATCTGCGCGCGCAATTTGAGTACTGAATTCAGTGCTAAATTAAGTCTCGTGTCAGGCGGCTCTAAAACCCAGTCAAACTCAAAGAATAGCATATACCGGGTTTCCCATTTCATTTGACTAATGCCAATTAACATGGGCTATTACATTTCATTGAATTTTATATTCCCAGGGCACACTATGAGAAATATTGCTAACATCTGCTCAAATAATATTGCAGAACACTAATGAGCTCCAGAACAAACAGTGCTGTAGGCTTCGTCAGTCTAAATCTTCTATAAAATCCCATATCATCCATCTCCTCAAAATAGTTGGTCCTCCTAAAAATTCTTCGTGGAAATCCAAAGTCAATAATATCTAAGACGTCGTTATCGTCTTCCAGCATAACAATATCTTCAATTTCCATAATAAATCTTTATATTCGTTGCTCAAACAAACAATTCAACAATTCCGCAAAACTCGGCAGAAATAATTTTAACTTGGCTTTCAGTTTTCAGCAAAAGAAAAAAGTGAGGTTGTGTTCTTATTAAGTTCGAAATAAGCCCGGCTTTAAATATTTAAGCTGCCGAATTTGGCGGCTTAACTTTAGCCGAGCTTAAAGACGTTTGTGGTTACGGTGCATACAAAATCATAGCGTTAAGCGAGCTTAACCTTTAAGCTTCGCTTATCGGTATACGGTGCATACGGTTATAAGTTCTGCATCCCCTCTGAAATTGGAGCTGATCATGAAGTCTATAGTGGCCCGAGAAGTGGGTCTGGTAGGTTCATTGGGTGTGTGTATTTGGATATGGGGATTGTGGGTTACGTAATCGTATAGGGCCTTGCCCGAGGCGTCAGCCGGGTGATATACGTCCCAGGTAGGATGTTTGGAGTTAATATCTCCGAGCAGCAGGTATTTGTTATTAACTTGCCCTAGTTTGTCGAGGTCCGAGATGTCTAATGTAATTCTATGCTTTTTATAAGCAGAGATAATCAAAATGTCCGTACCTGTGGTTTTTAATGTAATGGCCACAGCGTCGAAGGAATTAAGGGTAGGAAGTGGGGTTTCAAAGTGTTGTAGGTGGAATTTGACTACCAAGGCAGTGCCTACCTTGCCGTTGTATCGTAGGTTTTCGTAGATAGCAATACACCTCGAGCACGACCCAGACACAAAGTGTTGTCTTGTTAAATGGAGGTTTCGGCGAAGCTTTTCCTTTAGAATATCTTCCGCCTCCAGAAGCACACTTATTCTCGAGTAGTGCAGCCTAGCCGGGCTTTATAGTTTGCGATTCTGCCGCTGGATGGAGACACTTATATCCTACCAGCTGAATGCTGGTAGTGTTCTCTAAGTGTCTTTGCTGCTTGTGGTGTCATTGTGCTTATCTCGTACTGACGAAGCCTAACAGGCAGAAACTACATAGTCTGCGAGTAGTATGATGACACCGGGGGCAGCACCGCTGTCCAGTGGTAGAGTCGCAAACGACAGTGCTTTTCGTAGGTGGCAATACACCTCGAGCACGACCCAGACACAAAGTGTTGTCTATATATATATATATATATATATATATCCAAGTTTATTGAATTTGTGTTTCGTTTGAAAGATATAACAGCCATTGGAAACTCTAATAATTATTGTTAATCTAGAATACCGTTCCTTTACTTACTTCACAAATTAATAATAACGTTAAAACAATACTTTACAGTACTCCCCTATGGATATAGGAAAATCCTAAATCCCCAAAGTAATTTAAAAAAAAAATTGATTGAAAAAAATCGTAGTAGGCTAAGAATTAGCAGCTATACTATCGTAATAGGTTCAACAAGTACATCTAGGAAGCTAATATATACAAAAAAATCATTGGAATCGCGCTTACCAAAAATTTCTTAGAAGGGTGTCCTAGTTCTTAATGGGGCACACTGTATATATATTGTTACAAAATCGCCGACACAGTGCCCGAGTGCGGTGTTGCCAAATCTACGTTTTCCCCAGCCTTAGGGAAATTGTGCGCAATCTGGCAACGCCGCCTCTGGGGTGCTAGGGACAACCCCCTAGAGGCGAAGTCTCAACCCTCTAGGCCTTCAAATAAGGGAGATAGGTCCTTAATTCTCATCGAATATCCCTCGTACAACTTAGCTGTGGATTAGTTATTGAACTCCCCTGGTATGCGGATTATTCGTGAGTATTCGATGGAAATTTCTACGAAGATCTAGAAGCCTAGTTTACCTATATAAAGGCCGCGACATGCCGGCGAGGAATTCAGTCTTAATAGAACAGCGAGCAAGAGAAGAAGCAATTCTTAAGTGAAATAAGTACGATTCTTGAAGTGTTTTCGGTGTTTGATTATTTAGATATTGTACAAGAAGTGTTGTATTGTATCTGAAGTGTTAAATAAAGATTTGTACTGTTGTATAAAAGTCTTACTTATCTTTAGAACCCCGGAAGGAAGAACAAATTGGTGTCAGAAGTGAAGGATAGGTGAGTGAAGATTTCGAGTTTTATGGTTAATACTCGTTCAACGAATTACGACAGTATGGCGGATTTGAAGGAATTGATGGAAATGCTGAAAAAACAACGGGAGGAGGATGAAAGAAGAAGACAAGAAGATGAAAGAAGAAGGCAAGAGGATGAAAGAAAAAGAAGAGGAACTACGAAGGCGGCAAGAAGAAAAATAAGAAGAATTACGAAGGCGACAAGAAGAAAAAGAACTACGAAGACGACAAGGAGATGAACGAAAAAGCCAAGTAGAACGACCAAGAAGATGAAACAAAAAGACAAGAAGATGAAAGATAAGAAGATATGAACAATGGAAAATAATTCTGGAACAGTTACAGAAAAACACGAAAGAGTTCGTCAAGAAGTTAGCGTTGCTCGAGAAAAAGTAAACGCTGTTCGAGAAGAAGTTCGTCAAGCCAACGAAGAACTAGAATAGCGTATACTAAGAAAAATACAGAATGAGACCATCAACCTGGATAGTAAAAAGTTTATTTTGGAATTAGACGTCATGAAAGAATTCAGTTCCATATCAGTTGATTTCGAGAAGAGAGTATTAAAAGTGGGCAACGAAGACATCATTTTCTCAACGCCATCGGAGAAAACAAACCGGATAAGACTTATTGTGGATGAAAACTTTAGAATTCCTGGAAATTCTGAGAAGATCGTTACAGCTCATTTGGAGAAGAACCCGGATGGAGCAAACATCTTCGTATTGGAACCTGACAACGGCAGACATGATGGAGCCCTCATTGCAAGGTGTTTAGTGGATGTGACGAAGACCGTTCCTGAAAGGGTAGCTAACGTGAACACCAACAAAGTAACTCTAAAGAAAGAAGAAACCCTAGGAAATTGGAAACCGTTTGTACGTATAACAAAATGCTGCGAAGACGGCTTATCAGGGGCGAGAAGTGCAACTACACCTAGAGAGCTTCTATAGAGTTTTGAGAAAAATTGGTGTAACAGATTTCATTAAAGAAGCTGATGTTTTTGCAAGAAACAAGAATACAGGTCGAACGAATCTGTTGCAACATCGCATCAACACTGGTAACGAAAAGCCCATAAGACAACCACCTAGAAGATTATCTTTTGCAAAGCAACAGGCGGTGACATCCATGGTCGAAGAAATGTTGGAAGATAGAGTGATAGAGGAATCCAGGAGCCCCTGACCAGTAGTGTTAGTGACGAAGAAGAACGGTTCCACAAGGTTCTGCGTTGATTATAGGAAGCTGAATAACATCACGAAGAAAGACAGCTATCCCTTCCCACGTATAGATGACACGCTGAACACCCTTGCTGGTTCGAAATGGTTTTCAACGCTAGATCTGAAGAATGGATATTGGCAAGTGGAACTTCAAGAAACGATAAATAAAAGACAGCGTTTTCAGCAGGAAATGGTCTGTACCAGTTTAACGTGATGCCATTTGGCCTACGCAATGCCCCTGCCACTTTTTAATGTTTGATGGAATGTCTTGCGAGGGCTAACATGGGAAATGTGTCTAGTTTACCTAGATAACGATAAATAGATAGATAGATAGATAGATAGATAGATAGATAGATAGATAGATAGATAGATAGATAGATAGATAGATAGATAGATAGATTTGCCTGTTAAACACGGCAGCAAAACTATACGAGCATTTGATAAGCGCCAGAATAAAAAAGGAACTACAAGAAGGATTGTTTGACATATCTAGGAATCAGTATGGTTTCCGCAAAGGATGCAGTACCATTGATGCAATGTCCAGGGTTAAAGAAATAGCCGACGAACTGAATAGAAACAGAAGAGGAGTTAAAGACAAATGCATTATGATCACATTAGACGTGGAGAATGCATTTAATAGTGCATCGTGGAAAGGAATAATAGAAGAAATGATCAGGAGGCAAATCAGTAACTATCTTGTAAAATTGGTGGCGAGCTACCTTAAGGACAGAATGCTAGAAGTGACAAAGGATGTGAATATGGAAGTCACAAGAGAGGTGCCGCAGGGGTCTGTGTTGGGGCCATTACTCTGGAATATTTACTATGATGAGGTGCTAACGATGGAGATGCCAGAAAACACGAAGATAGTAGGATACGCAGACGATGTAGTGATATTGGTGATGGCAGAAAATGAAAATGAAATGAAAAGAAAAGCTAATTGCGCCCTGGGCAGGATAAATGAGAAGATGTTCGAAAAAGGATTGAAACTAGCACCGCACAAAACAGAGGCCATACTATTGGTAGCCGGGAGAAAGATGGCGGAAATAGAGATTGAAGTGCAGGGGATAAACACACTAACATCACAGGCGGTTAAGTATTTGGGAGTATGTTTTGACAGGGATAGAACCATGAAAAGACATATCGAGTATATAGAGAAAAAGGCGGAAAATGTAATAAAACAGCTAATTAGAATAATGCCCAATAAGAGTGGAGCTAGAAGTAGTAGAAGGAAGGTGATAGCATCATCCGTATACTCGATAGTACTATACGCGGCACCGATATGGAAAGAAGCACTGAGAGTTGAAAAATATAGAAGGGTGATAGTGAGGATACAAAGAAAGGTGATGATAGGAGTTGCTTGTGCATATCGAACCATATCTACAGAGGCATTACAGGTGATTTCAACATCCATGCCTATCGACTTAATGGTAGAAGAAAGGGCTTTAATTTACAGTAAAGAGGACATGCGTAGCAAAAGACAAATAAGAGAGGAAATTTTAAATACCTGGCAGACGAGGTGGCAAGGGCAGATGGAGAAGGCACAATGGACGAAAATGCTCATACCAAACATTCGGACATGGGTAAACAGGGCGCACGGGGAAATAGATTTCCACCTTACACAATTTTTGTCAGGGCACGGATGTTTCGCCAGCTACCTGCAAAAAATTGGAAAAAAGGAAAACTCAAAATGCTGGTATTGCGACTTAAATGATACCGCTGAACATACAGTGTTCAGCTGTAAACGATGGCAACAACACCGCAACTGCATGGAGCGAGGGGCAGAGACTATGCTGACACCGGAAAATATAATCGACCAAATGCTGCAGAGCAAAGAAAAGTAGGATAAAATATCCGAACAAATAAAGAACATACTACGAGAAAAGGAGTCGGATGAAAGAAGATGGTTTGGGTAAAAGGGTGAACATCGGAAGTGACTCAATGCCCTGAAGTAATGCTTTCGGGCGGTTCCAGGGTATATATGAGGTATAAAGAGGTGGGGTTTTGGCGAGTAGGCAGGTACTATCCTGAGTCTCGCACTCCCTGACGCGATTGAACCAAGCGCAGGGGTAGAACATGAGTTTCCCCACCCGTCAAAAAAGAAAAAAAAAAGATAGATAGAAAAAAAAAAGATAGATAGATAGATAGATAGATATATAGATTCGAGATTCAGGAATGCCCATATCCAGCTGAATCCGAAGAAGTAGATGCTGTTTCAAGAAAAAATCAACTTTCTCGGACATGTTGTATGTTCCAAAGGAATAAAGACGGATTCGGATAAAGTTAAAGCAGTGCAGGAATGGCCTACACCAAAGAACAAGCACGATGTGAGAAGTTTTCTTGAACTCTGCAGCTATTATCGCCGATTCGTGAAAGACTTTGAGAAAATTACCAAGCCACTGCATCAACTGACCGAGAATAAAATTCAGTTTTTGTGGACACCGGAGGGCCAGCTATCTTTCACTGAATTGAAGCGACGTCTAACATCTGTACCTATCCTGGCATTCATCCTCTAGATGAAGGACTATTTATACTGGATACTGATGTTTCGCAAAATAGAATTGAAGCTGTACTTTCCCAAATTCAGAATGGCGAGGAACTTGTCATCAGATATGTTTACGCGCTCTTAATTTAAATTTAAAGAGTAATAAGTATCAAGAGTTGCCTACCTATAGTTCCCTTAAATCGTTAAAGGTTTTTTGGTTCTGATAAGGACTGAATAGGTAGCACACCAAAAAAGAAACATTATTAGTTAGTTAGTCACAAGCACGTGAATACCATTATTAGAATTAGACACCATATTATTAAATATAGAAAAGTGGGTGAAGTGCCTATCCAGTATTTCAATATTCTGGAACCCATATCCTTTTTCCCATCCCTTACTAGGTTCCAGGACTTAAGACAATTGAGCAGGATAGAGGTAATAATTTTTATATTAATATACCCATTTTTCAACTGTGTCTAATTTAAATAACCATCAGAAAATACAGTCCGCATAATTAGCAAAAACAAGATACTTCAGTAAAACACTAGGAAAGGCGGAAAGAAACTACTGTGTGTCAAGGAAAGAGCTTTTGGCAATAGTAAGAGCCAAACTGCCGTAACTGCAAAGCTACGACTTCCAAATTAAACATCGTAAGATGTGGTCATGCCAACGCTGATAGCTTATCAAGAAGACCATGTGCCGACAAGTCCTGCAAGTATTATCAACGTCAAGAAGAGAAGGACTTATCCGACAGTTAACAGGAACAGTGACCCGGATATGGAATTAACCAAGGACATATTATATCAGGAGCAAATATCTGACCCTGAATTGAAAGTGGTACAGGAGTCGCTGAAGAAATGTGTTAGACCACAATGGCAAAATTTCCAGACATTGACAACGAGTGAAAGGATACTGGTTACAGTGGACCTCGTTATGCTTACGAGATGACATAATCCCTTGGAAATGGGAGAGTCCTGATGGAAAAGCCATTGTGTTCCAAACGGTCGTGCCACAAGCATTAATCGATAATGTACTTCGAGAGTTACATGTTACATGATAGTAGAAGTAGAGAACACTTTGGAGTCAATCGAACACTGGCTAGAGTAAGAGTTCGCTACTACTGGATCAACTGTCGCAAGGATATAGAAGAATGGTGCAAGGGATGCGACATGTGTGCATCGAAGAAGGATCCAAAGACGAGATCCCGTGCAAGATGATGCAGTATATCTCTGGGAGCCCATGGGATAGAATAGCAGTGGATATTGCTGGACCATTCCCATTGACAGAGTATGGAAATAAGTATTTGATGGTAGCTATGGACTATTTTTCGAAGTGGCCAGAAGTTGTTGCAATCCCAAATCAGGAAGCGACGACGATATCTGAGGCATTGTTGGAGAATCTCATCTAAAGACATATAGTGCCCCTGGAAATCCACATCGATCAAGGACGAAATTTTGAATCAGACGTATGGAAACATTTGATGTAGCTATTGGGTATTAAGAAGACGCGGACGACACCCCTTCATCCTCAGTACGACGGAATGGTTGAGAGGCACAACAGAACCATCAACCAATATCTCTCGATGTTTGTCTGCGAAAACCAACGAGATTGGGACAAGTTAGTGCCTTTGTTTCTGTTAGCCTACAGAAGTTCCCAACATGAAGTTATTAGCTATACCCCGTCTATGTTGCTAACTGGAAGAGAAATGAAGCTTCCCATAGACCTTACCTTTGCTAGACCATCACCCGACAACGACGGCGATGAAGTGAATCTTCCCGAGTATGTGGCCAACTTAGAAGAAAGACTGAGGATAGCACATGGATTTGCTAGAGACCGTCTAGTTATGAATAGTGACAGAATGAAGATGCGACTCGATAAGAACCCCAATCAGGACCCCCTACAAGGAAGGAGATGTGGTGAGGTTGTACCAGCCGCAAAGAAGAAAAAGATTTAGTCCCAAACTTCAGAGACCATGGGCAGGACATTACGTAATAGTCAATAAAATCAACGACTTAGTGTACAGAGTACAGATATCTCCGAAAGCGAAGCCCAAGGTCGTTCATATCGAGAGGCTGTGTCCCTACAAAGGAAATGATCCATCAACATGGAGTCTGTTCGGGGCGAACAGCTCTAAGGAGGGGGGCAGTGTTACAAAATCGCCGACACAGTGCCCAAGTGCGGCGTTGACAAATCTACGTTTTCCCCAGCCTTAGGGAAATTGTGAACAATCTGGCAACACCGCCTCTGGGGGTTCCAGGAACAACCCCCCAAGAGCGAAGTATCAACGCTCTAGGTCTTCAAATAAGGGAGATAGGCCCTTTTGCCCACATTTGCTGGATGTCACCAGCGGTACTCATCGAATATCCCTCGTATGACTTGGCTGTAGATTAGTTATTGAACTGCCCTGGTATGCGGATTATTCGTGAGTATTCGATGGAAATTTCTACGAAGATCTAGAAGCCTAGTTTACCTATATAAAGGCCGCGGCATGTCGGCGAGGAAGTCAGTCTTAATAGAACAGCGATAATAATAATAATAATAATAATAATACTTTATTTTCCTTTAAAACAAAACATTTGTATAGGAATAGTCAAAATAGATAATTACTTAACCTACCTTTGTTACATGTCTATACTAGTTTGCAGAAATTCTTCTACCGTGTAAAAAGCATTGTATACTAAATACTTATGTAACAAACTTTTAAAATATATTAGGTTTTCTGCCTCCTTTATTTCAAAAGGCAGTTTGTTAAAAAATTTTAAACCTAGATGAAAAGGTGCATTATGTGATACCTTGTATTTACAAAAAGGTACATAAAACATTTTATTCTGTCGAGTACTTCTATTGTGCACATTTTCATGCAATACAAAATCAGTTCTATTTTTAAAAACATATACGGACAATTCAAAAATAAATAGGGGCACAACAGTTAAAATATTAAAGTCCTTAAACAATTGTCTACACGACTGCTTATAAGATGCCCCAGCGATACATCTTAAAATACGTTTTTGAACCAGAAAAACATTAGGTGCTAGGGTGGAGCCTCCCCAAAGACCAATCACATACCTCAACCTTGATGCTACTTGGGCATGATAGACAGCAATCAATTGAGTCACGGATAATATCGGTTTTAAATTACGAATCAAATAACATGATGAGTTTAGTCCTGAAATTAATTGATTACAGTGACTCTTCCAGTTCGGGCATTCATCAATAGTTATACCTAAAAGTTTAATTTCGTTTCCGCAAGGTAATCTATTTGATCCATCCATGGTTACATTCAATTTATTGCAATTTTTCTGTCTGTTATGAAACCGTAAAATTTGTGTTTTTGCAGTATTAAGATAAAGAGAATAAGCTTCATACCAAGTGCCTATCGATCTTAAAACTCTATTGGATTTTATCTCTAACAACTCATCTGAACTGTCAGATATTAATAATGACGTATCATCAGCATACATGGCAAAAGATGCATCTGAGATAACGTACTCAAACTCGTTGGTATATAATAAAAACAAGATCGGTCCAAGAACAGAACCCTGAGGGACTCCGATACTAACGTCAAGGCATCCTGAATTTATTTTGGACAATGTGCTACCGTCTGAATAATTTAAAGCGACATATTGTTTACGTCCTGTCAAAAAAGATAATACCTAATCGTTAGCAACCCCCCGAATCCCGTACGCGTATAGTTTCGAAAGAAATCTCTCGTGATTAACACAATCGAATGGTCTACTGATGTCGCAAAATATATCAGCAGGACACTCGCCTGCTACTATCCATTGAATTACCCTTTGATAATATGAGAACAAAGCCGTAGTCGTAGATCTACCTGATCGAAAACCATGTTGGTGCTCTGAAAAAATATTATATTTATTAATAAACTTTAAAAGTCGTTCCAAATAACAATATTAAAAAATTCTGGAAAATGCAGGAGGAATTGTAACGGGCCTGTAATTCTCCATTAACTGTGCATTGTGTTTTTTATAAACAGGTACCACTTTTCCTGTTTTTAGATTGCATGGAAATTTTCCTGTCGCGAATGATAAATTTACCAAGAATGTAATAGGTTGAATAATAAAGGCAATAACTTCTTTCATTATAAACATAGGAATATCATCCGATCCAGCACATTCTTTATTTTTTAGTTTATTTTTTAAAAGTGATAATATTTCCGTACTCACAAAGGACTCCAGAAAAAAATGAGGAATAATTAAAAGGAAGAGCACAGGTAACACCATACCTGTATTGATTTTATTTATAATATTTAAGGGAGCGTTTATGAAATGAGTATTGAAACGTGAGGCAACCATACTTGGATCTTCATATAACTTTCCATTTTCTGTAACAGAAATATTTTTATGGAATTTGCTTTTATTTGACATACTGGCAACTACCCTCCATGCTGCCTTGCTCATATTATCAGAATTTATAATTTTGTTTTGGTAAAATTCTCTCTTGGTTTTATCAACCAACAGAGCATGCATTCTCTTCGAGGTTGTGTATTCATCAGTTTTGTTTGAATTTTTAATTTTTTGATAGTATAATTCTTTCAAATATACACTTGATTTTTTTAACTTCATCATTGACCCATCCTTTATCGGCCCTGTTGCTGTTATTGTAATATTTTTTAAAAGGAAAATATTTATTAAAATAAAAACCAAATACCTCAAAAAAATATTTGAATGCATCATCGACAGTATCCAAATGGTACAGTTCTGTCCACAATTCATTTTGAAGATCATTACATAGGGCATTTATAGAAATTGTGGAAAAAATTCTCCTGAACTGAAAGGTCTGTGCAAAATAGCTACTTTCACGTGAACCTGTCTCCAATAAAACAGTTCTGTGATCAGAAATGTAATTATCGATTACGCAAACAGAAACATCTTCAATATTGGTATATATATATATATATATGATCAATAATAGTAGAGGTACTGTCGGTAACCCGGGTAGGCCACCCCACCACCCCACCACCGCATGCATATCAAAACTACCCAAAATATCACTAAGCTTGATAAAATCCTTGGCATTCCTGGAGTTGACAGATGAGTCCAAATTGAAATCCCCACTTAAAATAATATTTATATTAAGTTTATATAATAGCTCCAAAACATTGAGAATACCTTCCAAAAATAAATTAATTTCTCCTTTAGGAGACCTATAGCAAGCCAGTATTATGATCTCACCAACTACATTTGTCTCGCCTGAAATGCCACATATTTCAAAATTTTTATCTGTAGGCACAGAATCAATTTAAGTCAATTGTCTTTACAGGCAAATTAGATCTTGAATAAATGGCCACCCCGCCCTTTTCAAATACACTTCTACAGTAAAAACTGCTCAAGGAGAATCCGTTAATATATTTTGATTTAATCTCCTCTATACTGCAATGGGTTTCAGTTAAACATAAAAAGTTAATCTGATAATAGTTGCTAATATCAATTTCTAAAAAAATTTGTGATTGCAAATTTAAACTTTGAACATTTAACAAGAGTAAGTATATCTGGATTAAATATTATTTTACTGATATCACTGGTGTCCGCTTCTGAAAAAACTTGCTTATGCAAGCTCCTTAAGGCCAAACATTTGGATTCATTGCCTTTCTAAAGTTTTTATAGCCACCTTAAAGGAGGCATATAAATTGGGATATTTTGGTATAATCGACTCACAGGTAACTTCTGGGAAAGAATTCTTCAACAATTCACACATGTCTGAAAACGAAATGTTGATCTTCACCCTACTTACATGTAACGTCACTAACTTTTTTACTCCTTTAATGGATATTTCCCTATTACTTCCAATGATGGTTCTCCTTCGACGATTTGACTTATATGTAACTTCCTTCCATGGTTGCGCAACAGTTTCGGACTTTTTATTGTCAGATTGGGGCACCTCTGTTTCATCACATGCGGCTAGATTAATAATTTCTTGACACTTTAATTTAGTTTGTATTTTTAGAAGCTCTGTTGATACTGGTTCACCTTGTATACTCGGGTTGTCTTTTTTCTTATTTTTATCAAGTGTTCCTTTATCTAATGGACCATTAACTTTTTGTTAATTTTTTTCCAGATATTTCTATCGTCTTGTTAGAAATGTTATTTATAGTTTTTGTTCCGCATGGTTTTTGTGCTGGTTTAAAATCCTTCCCAGATACATCAGATATCTTATTTAAAAGGTTTATTTGTGTATTTAATAGTTCAATCTTATCCCGTAGCTCATTTATTATAATATCCTTTTGTTTTATAATGTAGGAGAAAATATGTACATCTACCTTATTGTCTGCGTTAGCAACATCTTCCATGGCATCGTAAAATGCTGTGTCCGAGTCAGTTTTCTGAGTATCTTCATTGTCACAGCATATCACAAACGACTTATCTTCCAGGAACTTAACGTTTGAACAGTATTTAGCACAACTAATGTGAAATACGTTTTCACAGTTTTTACATTTTATTCCGTTTATTAACTTTGACTTGCATCGTTTACAGAAGAGAACACTCTCGGAGTTGCCTATTCCGTGCGACATCGCTACCCAATCATGAGCCAATCAATCGCGATTCATGAGCGATCAAGAGAAGAAGCAATTCTTAAGTGAAATAAGTGTGATTTGTGAAGTGTTTTCGGTGTGTAATTATTTAGATATTGTACAAGAAGTGTATTGTGTCTGAAGTGTTAAATAAAGATTTGTACTGTTGTATAAAAGTCTCACTTATCTTTAGAACCCCTTAAGGAGTAACAATATATATAAAATAATTTATCCTATCCCCAATGAACAAAACTATATAAGTTTAAAGTTATATATATATATTTCAAAAAGAGAGAGATCGTGCCTCTGCATTATTAATTAACAATTTTAAATCCTTTTGGCTTTCACTATGTTTCACAGGGCGTACACGAAATCTAAGTTGTCTCGATAATATTTTTACAAATATTAATATTAGTAACCCGAATACATTTGCAATTGACACCAGCTTATCAGATCACTCAGCTGTACACTTAAAGATTTACATTAGTCTAAGGCTGGTGTGACACTACACTAAAATTGGAACTAATTTTAGTAATAAATTTAGTTCTGAAAATTCTTGTATAGTGTCATATATAAATTGCAACAATTATTGGTGCAATTTATATATGACACTATACAAGAATTTTCAGAACTAAATTTATTGCTAAAATTAGTTCCAATTTTAGTGTAGTGTCACACCAGCCAAAAGAATATTCCAAAAATAATGATACGAGTATTTAGATCGGTGAATGATCATAGTATTTATAATCTTAATGAGTATTTGCAAAATGGAAATTGGAATTTCATTTATCATCTAAAGTCGATGGCAATTATTGATTTGCAAAATTCATTAATTTTTCCACAAAAGTAATAAATAACTTTTTACCATCAAAATCTCGGACAGTGAAAAGTTCACATGCCACCCTGATAAACTGGTTCAATAATGACCCTAGAAATATGCGCGCCCATTTGAATTTTCTTAGTGAATATTACAAAAGAAAACCAACAGAAAACCACAATGCAATCTTGAAAAAATTCAATATTTACTACAAACATGTCATACAGTTAAATCTAAACAAAAACCGAATGAAAATTTTATACAAAGTTATAACAATTCCAGACAAGCTCTTTGGAGGCTGATTAACAGCCACAAGGGTATTTCAAATATTACAACTGTTAATCTTTCACCCGAACAGTTCAATAATTATAACTGAAAAAGTAATAGACCACCTTGCAATAAAATCTATATTGACTACTTGCATCATTTTATTGATCCTCTTAAATTTGAATTCACAATAATAAAATTTGGTGAGGTTGCCGACATCATTTCTTCATTAAAAAAATACAAAAAAGAAAGATGTCTATGACAACCATCAAAATTATAAAGGATGTTAGCCATACTATTCTAGTTCCTTTTACTCATTTAATTAATGCAACATAATGAGTACTTACTTCATTCCCTGATTACCTCAAAACTGCCAAAGTAGTTCCCGTTCATAAAAAGCGTAATACTGATTACCCTCAAAACTACAAGCCAATATCCGTTTTACCCTACATATCAAAATCTATGAAATCGTTCTGAAAAGACAAATAACATTATATCTGGAAAGTAATAAATTACTCTATTACTCTATTCATATCAGTGCGGTTTCAGAAATAAATTGTCAACAACGAATGTCATAAATAAATTAACTGCCTTAATTAATGGCGGATTTTAAAAAGGAGAATACGTTTGTTCTGTTTCTGAACCTAACAAAGGGGTTTGACTGCGTGTCCCACGAAAAACTAATTCACAAAATTCAGTTTTATGCCTTCACAGAGAAAAGCATTACACTCTTGCAGTCATACGTCATACCTAAAAAACAAACAACAATATGTAGTTCATAACAATAAAAATTCCAACATTAAAAATATACGATTTGGCGTTCCTATTCCTGCTCTATATTAATGATTTTCCATGCATATTTAAAGATAAAATTGTTGGAATTCTGTTTGCGGACGACATCAATTTAACGTTCTCTGATTCCTTCATAATAAATTTAGTATTTAGTACATGATGAAACTGAGGCAACAATCCAAAAATGATTTAAGTATTTACAATAATGTATGCCTCAATAAGCCAAAAACCGAAATAATGTTTTTCAGTTTTCATAACATGGATGGACTAAATAACCAAGAGTATTTTAAATTCCTAAGTGTCAATCTGGACTCTAAGTTGTCTTGGGAAAAGCACACTTTTTATATATGTAATAAAGATCTAAGTATAATAAGTATAGTAATAAGTATATTTACTTGCTTAGGAATCTTGTTGGCAAAATTTCTCAATCTAGTTTGGTTACTCCATATCATAGCCTCATTCGCTCTGTTATACCGCATGATATTCTGATTTGGGGCCATGCAACCTCTTGCAATGATGTATTTGCCACTTAAAGAAAAGCTTTACACGTAATCTCAAAATATAGAGATGACTGCAAAGAACAGTTCATAAAACTGAGAACAATGACTGTACCGTCTATTTATATATTTCAGTGTCTATTTATTATACATAACATAAAATCGAGAATCATTTACTACCAGAAGTCAAATACATATAATACCAGAAACAAACACGAGCTGAACAACAGTTTCTATATGTTAAACTTAAACAAAACGAGAATGTGTACGGGCTACTTACGAATACAATTCTATAATGCTCTACATCTAGATATAAGGTGTCTAAATATGAATTATGAATTTATTTAAAAAAAAATTAAATTTTATTTACTAAATAGGGCTAGGACTTTCTATAGTACAGCTGAATTTTTAGAAAGCAATTTAAATTTTATCTGACATGTATTCTCGGTGCTTTCTAGTACAATATTGAAACTATATTTGATATACTGATGATGATGATGATGATATTTCAATTAGGTACCTAAATCCTAAGTGATTGATATTACCTTCTTATTTGTGTGTGTGTATATACTTCTGTGAATATTAGCAATTTTGTCTTTATATAGTGCCTGTATATACATACATACTGTTTTGCACTAACGTACATTTACGTTTTTAGTTGCTGTTTATTAATTTTATGATATACTCTAGTAGGTACCTACTTATTGCTATATTGTTTTATAGAGGGTTATTCAGAACCTATCCATAATAAAATTTGGGGATGTTCAACATACATGTAAAAATGGGGTAGTGCAAAAAAAAAATTTTTTTGGCGGGGTCTGAAAACTATTTAAAAATTTTTCATTGCACGCCGCTAAATACTGGTCCACTGTAATGGAGTGACTTTGGGACTGACAATGCAAACTAGCTAACACGAAAAAAACAGGCGCATCCGGCGCAAAAAAGATTTGCAGCGTTTTTACTTTAAAATAAACTTAAAGATATATAAGCGTTCCAGGTACAAAAAACTTGTTTACTGTTTTTTGTCGGAATGTGGTATATCCGATGGTGTTGAAGTACAGTTGCCCATCTACGTAGTCCTTTATAATGGTATAACTTTAAACATTGTTTACGGGAAATCCTAAGCCTTTTATTATAATTTTTTTTGGTGATATCGATTTCTTAATTAAGGATGCACATATCCTCAAAGTTTTAGAGATGAGTTCTGAATAACCCTGTATAGTTGTTGGAGAAACCCTATTTATTTGTACTAGATTAGATTAGTTTTTGTGAACGCCAAATGATTGATAACTTACAGATGGTTCTGTCTAATTTAGTGCAGTCTCTGTATACTTTAAAATTCCTGCCCAGATCAGTCAGCCCTTGAGAGCCCCGCCGTGCCCCGCGGCAAGAAAGGAAAAAGGGCCAGTTGCATGAGAACGTTATAGCAGCCAGCTTGTATGTTCAAGTTTTCGCTGCAATATAAATATAATTATTACTTGGTTGAACACTATGTTGGGAAGTGTAAATTAGACGGACTTCTGTGGTAACTACCTACAGTTAGTATCATTTGGCGGGTTTATTTTACACCTGTAAAATATTACCTATAAGTTAAAGTGAAATACCCAATTATTAGTAATTTGCAACAATAAAGAGAATTTGCAATTAAAAAGAGAGTTTTTCACCTATTCATCATTCAAAAAAAAACTAAATAGAGTCCACAACTCTTTGCTTTCGATGCTGTGTAGTTGGAATTTACGACTCCAATCTACATAATGGTCCTTCGAGCCGGATATGTTTCTGGTGTGGTGAAAAACTGTGACGGAGGATCCGGATATGTTTCTGGTTTTGTGATTAGCAAAAATTGTGTTGGAGCTAGAAAAATTGGTGTTTGGGTTGCAGTAAAATTCAAGAATAACTACAGTGTAGAATTGGGTGCGATAAGAAGATTTGACGGGTAAAGTGTTCTAAGGAAGTGAAGTGCACACAGGAGTAACTAAAACGGTCAGATCTTTCTGTTATTGTATATTCTTGTTTGTTCACCATTTATGAGTTGTTAAGCACTCATATTATTGCTTTCCTTAGATTTAAATAGTAGGTGTAAGTAGTTTGAAATCCTTAAAAACTTAAAACTATCGAGAATACTTGGGTAAAAAAATGGCATCACAAACGGTACATAATCAAAGTAAAAGTGCTAAAGCTACCATAACGAGAATTATAAATTTTTTGGACAAAAATGAAGGACAAAAATTAGATAGTTTGCAATATAAAACAAGAGAGGAAACTAGTGCATTTGAAAAGTGTTGTAATGCCCAAGATGAGATCGATAGTTTTGAAACTGTTCCAAATGAAGTAGAAAGAGTTCAGTTAGAGAAAAAATATTATAACACATTAATTAGGTTAAAAAGATTGTCAGTAAATGAAAAAAGTTCGAGTCCTTCAACAGTGGCTACTAAAATGCCCGAAATGACTATTGAAAAATTTACTGGGTTACAACAAAATTGGGCTAGTTTCTTTGATATTTTTCAGGCGCTTGTAATGAACAATGCAGATTTAGCCGATGTTCAAAAATTAATTTATTTAAAATTCTCTCTTACAGGAGAACCTATCAAATTAGTAGAAACGTTGCCTCTCACTTCGGCAAATTTAGATGTAGCATTAAAAATATTAACCGACAGATATAAAAATAAATCAGCCACAATTTATTCTCACATAAAAGGTCTGGTAGAACTTCCGTCTATTACAAAAAACAACCCTACACACCTCCGTGATTTTGTAGTTACTATAAAACAAAATACAGACTCGTTAAAAAATATGGAAGTCCCTGTAGAAAGTTGGGATTTAATGTTAGTTTACATTTTATCGCAAAAGTTAGATTTTCAAACTGTAACGTGCTGCGCATGTGCGGCACACATGGTGCCCGCCGAGAAGCAACGGACCCGTTCTTGGTGTTCCGGCTGCCAGCGTGGATGATTGGGTTTGTGCGACACTGCGTCTCTAGGGAATTTCTTATGCATATACATATCACTATTGTCTATGGACTAAATAAATTATTGAATTCCGACAGGGCTTTTATTTGTCGGAGGTATCAAACGTAACACTGGCGACGAGGTAAAAAGGAAGAAAAGAAGAAAAAAGTAAGAAAGTGAACAGACCACGTGTTTGTCCGTATAGCTGCGAGTGGACCTAACATATCCACGTGTTCGAGATGGCAGGTCTGATAGGACAAGTAAATGAATTCGACCACGCAAATGGGGACTGGACCGTGTACGACGAAAGATTAGAGCAATACTTCTGCGCTAAGAGTATCACGGATGTAAAAATAAAGGTAGCAACCCTGTTGAGTTTAATCGGGACGTCGACGTACAAGCTAGTGAGAGACTTGTGCCACCCGAAGCTCCCAAAAGAGAAGAGCTATGAAGAATTGTGCAACATGTTAAGTCAACAATTTAGCCCTCATATATCAGCGTGGCGTGAGAGAATAAAGTTTTACCAAGCTAGTCAAGAGAGCAACGAAACAATTAGTGGGTGGTACGCAAGGATAAAGAACCTGTCCGTAAACTGTAAGTTTGGGGCTACGTTGGATGAAATTTTAAAGGACAAGTTTGTAGCTGGTTTGAGAAAAGGGAAACTGCCAGACCGTATCTGCGAAGAGGAGGTGGAGAGGACGCTCCAGGAGATGGTGACGCTAGCGGTGAAGAAAGAAGCTGTGCCAGCCACGGATCTCGAAGTGAACAGGATTTCGAAGTTCCCGCGACCGTCGACAGTGCCCTCATTGTTCCGAGTGCCGAAAGTAGGATTTGACAGAAATACAAAATGGCCGACAAGTGAAAGACATGGTAACGTCACGGGTAAAAAACATTGTAAATGTTGTGGTAAAGAGCATAATGAACGATGTAACTACTTAAATTTCTCTTGTAATGTATGTAAAGCAAAAGGACATTTAGCAAAAACGTGTAAGAAATTGAGATACCAGAATTTTATCGACACAGAAGTTGTTAGTGACTTCAGAGACATATTCACACTCAAACATGTGAACAGTTTTAATTAGAATGTTAATCCTTTTAAAGTTAAAATCGTAATAAGGAACGACGAGCATTAGGCTGAAATTGACAGTGGTGCTAGTGTGTCGTGTGTTAGCGAACAGACGTATAATAAGTATTTTGCTAAATGTAAACTAAAGTTAGATGGTGTTATTTTGCGGGGATATAATGGGACAAGATTCGCACCAGTCAGGTACTTTTATGAACTTGTGACATTTAAAAATGCAACTAAAGAGACCAAATTTTATATGATAAAGGGGAACAGCCGCACTATTCTAGGGCGCGATTGGATGCGTGAATTTAACGTTAAACTCGAAATGGTTCAATGGATTGATAGTAACAACAAACAGTTAGAGTTGTTAATGGCCAAATATCAAAATTTGTTTAAACCTGAGTTTGGGCTATATAAATATGATACAATCTCTTTACAGTTAAAGCCGATTGCCACACCTGTTTTCTGCAACCCCAGAAACGTGCCTTTTGCCTTTAGGAAACCACTGGAAGAGGAATTTGAGAAATTGGAAGCGAAGCGGAGTGATCACGCCGGTGGAGAGCAGCCGATGGGGGACGCCATTGGTGGTGGTATTGAAAAATGTTGGCAAAATAAGAGTGTGCGGGGATTACAAGACAACTGTCAACAGACATATCGAGGAGGTTAAGTATCCGTTGCCACGGGTGGAAGAAATTTTTGCCAAGCTCTTACAGGTGAGAAATTTTCCAAAATCGATTTAAACTCGGCTTATTTACAGTTTGAATTATGCGAGGATAGTAAAAAACTATTAGTTTGGAGCAGTGTTAAGGGCTTTACCAAGTAAACCGAATGCCTTTTGAAATAAGTCCTGCTTCTGCAAAATTCCAAAGGTTTATAGAACAATTGTTTCAAGGGTTGAGTAACGTAACAAGCTATTAGACGATATCTTGGTAACGGGGTCAAACGATACAGAACACTTGGAAACCCTAGGAAACCTCTTCAAAAAATTAAGTGGCGCTGGCCTCACTATCAAAAAAGAAAAATGTTCATTTTTCATGGACGAACTGCAATTCTTGGGGCCTACGATATCTAAAACGGGACTTAAGAAATCCCAGGATAAGATCAAGGCAATAGCCATGGCGCCCCGACCTACGTCAATAACAGAAACACGCTCTTCTATAGTTATGGTCAATTACTACAGTAAATTTATACCCGATCTAGCAATGAAACTCAGACCTATGTACGATTTGCTAAAAAAAGATCACGGTTTCAGGTAGACAGAGGAGTGCGAAAGGGCATTTCAGGCAATAAAGAAGGACATCGCAGAAGATATCACGTTGGTGCATTTCAACCCTGACTTACCATTAGTGCTCACTACCGACGCATCAGAGTACGGAATAGGAGTGACGTTGGGCCACGTTATGGAACGTGGAGTTGAAAAACCTATCGCTTGTGCTTCCAGAACGCTCATGCCAGCGGAGCGCAACTACTCAGTTATCCAGAAGGAAGCCTCTGCGATCTATTATGGTGTTAGGAAATTTGAACAGTACCTCCATGGTCATAGATTCACATTAAAGACGGACCATCGCCCATTGGTCACGTTGTTTGGAGAACACAAACAAATACCGCAAATGTACGCCAACAGATTGCAGCGTTGGGCTACTTACCTGGCCGGTTTTCACTAGGACATCAAGTATATAAAAGGCTCGAGGAATGCTATGGCAGATTATCTTTCGAGGGCCCCCCTGGCAATAGAAGTAATCGATACGGAGTATGAAGGTAAAGGCGAGTATCTGAACTACGTTAAGCACGCAGAAGAATGACCAATTGATTGTGATAGGGTTCAAGTTGAAACGAACAAGGACAAATTATTAAAAGGGATAATAGAGTTGGGATTTGAGGCCAGAAGCCCGGCTGGGCCGGGAAAATCTGCATATTTTACTGGCCGGGCTGGACCTGGCCGGATGCTTTGTAATACCTGGCCCGGGCCGGGCTGAAATTGAATTGGCCAGGTCCGACTGGCCGAGTCGGACCGGGCCGGTTCGGGCCTGGCCTGGCCGGATCGGGCCTGGGCTGGCCTGGCCATTTCGGGCCGGATCGGACCGATTTCGACCTAACCTAGGCTAACCGGTTTGCTGTATAACAATTTTAAAATACTATATATCTTGTTCTTCCTATGAGGTATTTGATTTCATAGTAACTTGAGGTGTTTCACCCATCTGACCACTTACGGCCAATCTCATTCATACTACTGGCCTGGCCTGGTCTGCCCGGGCCGAATTCAATCTGGCTTGGTCGGGCCTGGCTCAAATCTGGCCTGGCCGGGCCATAATTGTCAAGCGGTCTGGCTTTAATTGGGCCAAACGTTTGGTGGGTTTATCTGGCCTGGCCTGGCCTGAATTTTTTTAAAAAGTCGCAACTCTAATGGATAACAGGATATGTCGAGGAAGACACATGGCCAAGCGAGACACCTGAGGACACGAAAGCTTTCTTTCATAGGAGAAATGAGCTGAAGGTTGAAGGGGGCGTGTTGGCATGGGGTCATAGGACAGTCATACTCAGCAAATTAAGAAACGCCATCTTGGGCGAACTTCATTCCACGCATTTGGGAATTGGTAAGACGAAAGCGTTGGCCAGAAGGTATGTATAGTGGCCGAACATAGACAACGATATCGAGGCACTCGTTAAGTCATGTCTCCCTTGTCTCCACCACTGAATGAACCCTCCCAAGTCAGAGCCTACCCCTTGTACTCCGGAAGCGGAACCTTGGCGTAGGATACATGCAGACTTCCTTGGACCCGTAGGAGGTAAGAACTTCTTGATAATTATAGATGCTTTCAGTAAGTACCCAGAGGTTAACCAGGTATCGTCAATGGCGGCTGAAGAAGTGTTGGAGAAGTTTCAGGAGACCTTTGCTCGACACGGACTGCCGGTGACGTGTGTTACCGATAATGGAAGGCAACTGGTGTCTAGACTGCTAGAAAGTTTCTTCAATAGGAACGGCATAAAACATGTAACTACCCCGGTGGGCCATCCCCAGAGCAATGGGCAAGCAGAGAATTTTGTCAAGACGTTCAAGCATAAGCTGAAAACCGCGCTAGATGATCCTAGGAATAAGGGTGAAAGATTATCGACGCTTGTATCTAAGTTTTTATTGTACTATAGAGCAACAGCGCATGAAACGACGAAAGAAGCTTCCTCAACGCTAATTTACGGACGTTGCATAAGAACTCGCCTAGATATGTTAAAGAATCACCGTAAACACACCAGGGAAGACAACCAGGAGACAGCAAAGAAATTGAAACAATTTAAAGTAGGGGAGGCGGTGATGATCAAAGACTTCCGAATTGCAAACAAGATTCGTTGGGCAGCAGCTAAGGTTTCCAAGAAAATAGGTAAATCTACCTATTTATGTGAGCTACCAACTGGTCAGACATGGAAAAGGCATTGTAACCAGATCATAAAGGCGGGGGCGAGCAGGGAACAGGACGGCACTAGGCAAGGCTTGGAAGTCAAAAGCAGGGTGGCGTATGAACCCATTACCGTAAGTCACTCTATGTAGACAACTCTGGAAATGTAGACGAGGTTATAAATATAGACAACTGTGTAAATATAGACAATGCTATAGATGTAGACAACTGTGTAAATATAGACAATGCTGTAAATGTAGACAATTGTGTAAACATAGACAATGTGGTAAACAGAAGTGTGGACAGTAGCGGAAGTAACGACAGTGAAAGTATCACTGACATAGACATAAACAGCAATAATTTTACTAATACGAACTGTATCTCTCGTAGCAGCAACTCCATCAGCAGCGATGGGCAGATCTCCAGAGCGACCAGGGACATTCAGCCGGCAGACAACACGACAAGGAGCACAAGGCAACAAAAAGATGCTGTCGTGACAACCTCAGCAACCGAGCACCTAGATGTCAAGCGTACAGCAAGGCGGCCCACAAGAGAAAAGAGGATACCCAAAAAGCTCGATACCGAATCGAGGCTCCTGAATGACAAGGCCGCAAGCTAAGGATAGGGGGTGTGACGTGCTGCGCATGTGCGGCACACAAGGTGCCCGTCGAGAAGCAACGGACCCGTTGGTGTTCCGGCTGCCAGCGTGGATGGTTGGGTTCGTGCGACACTGCGTCTCTAGGGAATTTCTTATGCATATACATATCACTATTGTCTATGGACTAAATAAAGTATTGAATTCCGACAGAGCTTTTATTCGTCGGAGGTATCAAACGTAACACAAACTATAAGGGCCTATGAGCTAGAGCGCGGACCTGCTTAATTGCCTACTCTCGATAATTTCTTGAAGTTCGTAGAAAAAAGATGTTTAACGACGAAAAACTTGTCGTCTCCTGAAATAAAACGTAAAACAGCACATTTGGCTATATCGGATATTCGATCTGACACTACCACTAATAAATTTCAAAATGCTTGCATGTTTTGTAAGGCATTTTGCGCCCTATGTTTCGACACGTTGTCTCATGGAGTTGTCAAATAAAAACAAAAACGACTTTGCTCTCGCCGCAAGGGTACTGCAAAATCAGTGCTATATGGACGATATACTAGGGGGAGCGGATACGGTCGAGGACCTTATACTCATGCGAAAACAGTTAGTTAGCTTATTAGAATCAGCTGGGTTTGCTTTGCATAAGTGGAACTCAAATTCTAAAGAATTTTTGAAAACATTCGACGAAAATATTGACGAAAATTCGGGTACTCTAAATTACAATATTATATCGGAAAATCATTCTAATAAGGTTTTAGGTATTTCGTGGAATACTACTGAGGATTATTTTTCAATTTCATGTCTTAATACAATCAATATTGATCCTTTAACAAAAAGAAACATTTTATCGGTAATTGCACAGATATACGATCCTTTAGGGTTTGTTTCGCCCTTAATAGTCCCATCCAAGATTTTTATGCAGAAAATTTGTTTAGCAAAATTGAGCTGGGATCAAGTTTTAAGCGAAGAACTTAAGCTTGACCGGATTAATTTTATAAATAACATTTCGGACTTGGCAGAACAAAAAATACCAAGATGTCTAATTTCAAATTATAAAATAGAAAAAATTCAATTACATGGGAACGCGGATGCGAGTCTTAAGACCTATGGGGCTTGTCTATATTTACGTGTTTTGTATGAAAACGGTACGGTATCTTGTCACTTAATTTGCTCGAAATCTAGAGTAGCGCCGTTGCGTACGGTTACGCTGCCTAGACTGGAACTGTGTGCCTGTCTACTTTTAGCTAAGTTGACGCATAAAATTTTGGAAATTTTTACGAAGGACCTGATATTTGAAAGTGTTAACTTGTGGTCAGACTCTCAGATCAGTTTATGTTGAATACATTCACACCCAAGTAGGTGGATTATTTATCCAGAGGTATCTCTGGATAAATAATCGGCCCTGAATATTTAAGGGAGTTTAATTTAGATTTAAATAAATTTAAATGCTATGAAACTCCTGAAAAAATTGTAAATATTCCTGAACAAAGAAAAAAAAATTTAGTTGTCACCGCAGAGACGGATTGGGGCAAATGCTTTGAAAATTTTTCATGTATTATCAGCCTGCAACGTACAATTGCATTTTGTTTAAGATTTTGTAATAATGCAAAACTCACGTCCGAAAGAATCTCGGGTTGTCTTAAGGTTTATGAGTTGCAAAATGCTCTAAGAGTAATAATAAAATATCTACAGAAAAAGTATTTTTCTCATGAAATTTCTCTCCTAAAAAATGATAAGGAAATCACTGATAAGGGTTTACTTTCTCTTAGCCCTTTTTTTGATGAATTAGGTATCCTACGTGTGGGTGGTAGACTGTCAAACGCAGAAATTCCATTCTTCCAAAAATACCCAATTTTACTGCCCTCAAAAGATCACATTGTAACGTTAATGTTAAAACGTGAACATACCAAGTTGTATCATGCAGGACCTCAGACAGTTCTTTCAAATTTTCGGCCTTTGAACGGACTCGGAACGGTTAAAAGAATAATACGAAATTGTTTAACTTGTCATAGGTTTAAGGCTCAAACTGC
This sequence comes from Pogonocherus hispidulus, assembly GCA_963924545.1. NCBI lineage: Eukaryota > Metazoa > Arthropoda > Insecta > Coleoptera > Cerambycidae > Pogonocherus > Pogonocherus hispidulus. Next base: position 39,541,307 of record OZ004695.1, read on the forward strand.
GCGCCAAGTTATGACTGACCTTCCAAAGGATAGAGTAACGGCCACGCGACTCTTCCTTAAAGGTCGGTCCTTCCTGATTTTGGCCTTCCGCCAAAATCAGGAATTGATTTTGGCGGACCGTATTTTATAAAATCTTCAAGATTGAGACGCGCACCGGTGGTTAAGGGCTACATAGCTATATTTGTTTGCATGGTCACCAAGTGTATCCACATTGAGCTCGTGTCTAGCCTAACCACTGAAGCATTTTTGCATACTCTAAGGAGATTTATTGCTAGGCGCGGGAATTCGTTTATTATTTACAACGACAACGCAACGAATTTATTGGGAGCGCGAAATCAGTTAAAAGAATTGTATGACTTTTTTAGGAATAAATCAAATCGAAGTTGATAGAAAATTTTTTGGCTTCGAACGAAATACAGTGGAATTTCATCCCGCCAAGAAGTCCCCACTGGGGAGGCATTTGGAAGGCTGCTATAAAGAGCGCAAAATACCACTTGTATCGAGTGGTAGGTAAAACACAGCTAACCTTCGAGGAGTTTAGCACGGTGCTTGCTTCCGTTGAGGGAATTTTAAATTCTCGACCAATCACTGCTTTGTCAAATGATACTGCAGACATCGCATGTCTTACGCCAGGGCACTTCTTGATAGGAGATAGCCTGTCTGCGTATCCAGAGAGAGACGTGTCAGAGATACCGGATAATCGTCTGTCGGTCTGGCAGAAATGCACAAAAATACATCAAGCCTTTTGGAAAAGGTGGTCGGTAGAATATCTAAACAGACTACAAAACAAGCCAAAATGGCTAAGTCCTTCAAAAAATTTTGCAAAAAATCAAGTTGTTTTATTAAAGGAAGACAATGTGGTACCATTAAGGTGGCCATTAGCGCACATAATAGAAATAATGCCACGACCTGATGGAAGAGTTAGGGTTGTTAAACTACGTACCAAGGATGAAATTTTTATCAGGTCAATTACTAAGATATGTCCCTTGCCTGACGAGGCAAATCATGTAGATATACCGGACATAGAAAGACAAACAGAGAACCCTACTTGTACATAATTATTAGTTATATGTATGTACATACTTAGTGTTTTATTAGTTTAAGTGTGTAGTTAGAAGTCACGAGCAATCAAAATTGTTCCTTTGTTTAGATTAAATTTATACTCATTCAGTTAGTAAAACTTCCTAAAGTAATATCATGTTAAAATTTACCTTTGTAATAATCACTGTTGTATTTTATTGGAGTTTTCTTTAAACTCCGAGGGGGGAGTTTATGTTGGATAAACCCTATATGTTTGTACTAGATTAGATTAGTTTTTGTGAAGCCAAATGATTGATAACTTACAGATGGTTCTGTCTAATTTAGTACAGTCTTTGTATACTTTAGAATTCTCAACACTGTCCAGATCAGTCAGCCCTTGAGAGCCCCGCCGTGAACCGCGGCAAGAAAGGAAAAAAGGGCCAGTTGCATTAGAACGTTATAGCAGCCAGCTTGTACGTTCAAGTTTTCGCTGCAATATAAATATAATTATTACTTGATTGAACCCATAAATTTATAAGACAAGGGAGATGTAATTGTTTACATTTTAAAGCAATCAGAGAACCCCTTGTTTACTCTTTATCTGGTCAACTGCAAGGTCTACTTTATGATTGTACGAAAAACTGTTACCAAACTGTCAATTGTGTAATTTATATTTTCACATTTAAAAAAACTACCATGATTATGGCTTAAGGTTAAAATATTACATAAAAATATTTTGCCGTTTCCTAGTTAAGTAGATAAATCATATTTTGTTAAAAACGTTGCTATAAAAACTAACTTCATAACGCGAAAATGGAATGAACAGGCATCATTGCTCCCTACTCAAATCCGCATGTTCATTGATACCGGGAACAAGCACGAGAATCGTAGTATTTTATAGTATTTCTTTTGTGTGGTGTTGCTGGCAGTCGGAATTTTGCTTTTGTGAATTTTTCAGTGTTTTTAGTAAGGATTTTATTACTATTCTTCAGAAAATGGTGCGTCAATGTCAAGTGTATAGAAAAGTGAATTCTTTATATTCAAAACTGTCTTTCCACAGGTAAATTTTGCCAAGTTTTGTTTTGTATTCGGTCGCTATATTTGTCACGCCATATTTACGGATTTTCAGGGGCGTGCTGGCTGGCTTCCTTATCATTTTACGGAATATAGTATATATATATATATATATATATATATATATATATATATATATATATATATATACTATATTATATTATGGAATTGCTTTTGTTATTTTTTAAAATATGGCTGATGTGTTAGTTTTTGGAGTTACCTACACACATACTTACTTAAATATGGTCAAAACAAGAATCCAAGCAAGAAGCTAAGGCATCATTCAGCACTTTGTTGCATAACAAATTAAAAAACCTATAATGTTTGGTAAGTGTGAAGCCAACATGCAACGTTTGCACACAAAAATTAAAATCAGTTGCGTAACCAAGGTAATTTTTAAAGGTATCCTTTATACTAATCTAAGAGAAAATCACCATTATCAGGCTTTTAAAGAGTTATTTTGAAAACAGTAAGTCAAATAACTTGAAACAAAAAGTTGAATTAAAAACTAACACCATGTACATATTTCTTATTTTAAATTATATTTCACTTTTAAATATAATTGAACCCTGTATACATAGTTCGGAAGTGTTCAAGTTTCAATTCATATTCCCTACATTAAAACTCCGATACTAATTTAATTTCTAATCTCACAAGCTTTTGCTGTTGCAATGTATAGTACTTACTGATTTTCTTAAAATTCCTTTTTTGATGTTTTATAATCATACCCAACCCTTCCAAAAACAGTACGCCTTTGGTGTCGGAAGCAAGTTCTCCCAAAACTTTTGCAACGCCGCACTGAGTCGGAATTTTGCCGTTCTTTCTCTCGGTATTCTTTGTCATACACATTGTCAATGATTGATACAAAACAAAAGGTTATTTATGAATGAACCGTGAGGTCTCCTCTTATTAAGTCTATGGTTGAACCCTATGTTGGGAAGTGTAAATTAGACGAACTTCTGTGGTAACTACCTACAGTTAGTATCATTTGGCGGGTTTATTTTACACCTGTAAAATATTATCTATAAGTTAAAGTGAAATGCCCAATTATTGTCATTTGCAATTAAACGGAGAGTTTTTCAACTATTCATCATTCAAAAAAAATTAAATACAGTCCACAACTCTTTGCTTTCGAAGCTGTGTAGTTGGAATTTACGACTCCAACCTACAATAGTGTTATATTACTTAAAATATAAATATTTAGAATTTAAGGGGTAACTCTCTAATAGAGAGTTTTTGAACCCCTTAAATTTTAGCACGTCGTTATCGTTATCGTTATTCTGCGCATGCGCAGTGCCAAAAATAGTATCATTTTCGGCACTGCGCATGCTCAGAATAACCATAACCATAACGATAACGTAAATTTTAAGGGGTTCAAAAACTCTCTAATATTAAGTAGGTACCTACTTTATTACCGCTAAAAATGATATTCCTGTATAGCAAAACGAAATATTGTAAAAAATAAATTTACTGTTTTAGGAATGTGTAGGTACCTTAAGTCCAACAAAAAACTTTCCTGGGACTAAACAAATAAATTTTATATATTTTTTTTACTGTTAATATAAAGGATTTTTTTTGTCTCAACAAAAGTTATTTTAAAGAGAAGTTTTTCGGCTATTTCCGTACCCTCTCTTAGTCCGAAAGACGCGTAAATCATGGAGATTCTGGTGGTTATTGCTACCTATTTTAATTTCGCTTTTCATTTTAATAGTTTGTTTTGCATAGATGTGTGAAAAATATTAACGGATGGGTAAATTAAGTTCTCATTTTTCCATATTTCTTGTGTTGCCATGATACTTATAGTTATGGCTAAAATATAACTCATGCATGCGTAAATACATTACCTATATTTACTTGCTGGTTGGTATATTTTGATGTTGAAATAATATTTCCATGTGTTACAAAATGGCGATAGATTATAAAACTCACATGGTAAAGTGGTTATCGTCATTCTTAGAATACTTCGCTACATTCCATCTTTTTAATCCAGTATTATTATTATTACAGAATTTTTGTCTTCAACATCGCCAGTTATCATTTTATACAACTCGTCCTTCCTACAAGCGCCAGCTATTCCCATAATTATAACAACCTGAAAAAGTTCAATTTAGTATAAGTGAGGAATGACCTAAATAATCATAATAACCTTCACCAACAAATCCGTATTATCTGGTGCTTCGAGCAGATATTGGTTTATACATTCTATTGCACATATACAGGATTTTTTAAGCTCTTTCGTTTTAAGAATGCCCTTAACTTGGTATATTGTGATATATTATCGTATTCATTATTAACTATAGTGCTTTTTAGCATCGAATACTCACTCCGAAGACTAGGTACTCGGAGATGTTAACTATTCAGATCTGTTCACAAAATAAGTCAGCAACACATTTTTCCGTTATGGTTATTTACACCATTGTTGCCACACCAACTTTTGAATAATTTATGTGTCTTCGTATTGCTTTTAAGAGTTTTTTAGGAAGTAAATCCAGACAAGCCTTACACCTTTTCTATATCCGATCTACTTGCTTAGTAAATATGAAATCTTATAGTTTCCCACTAGTTTTTCTCAGGTTTTTTCAGTGATGTGCCGGATAATTATCCGTTTATAATTACCTGGATAATTATCGATAATTATCCGTTGGCTAAAAATTCTTTCAGAATTAGCAGGCTAAATATTATAGTGCCAGTGGTAATAATGGCCTCATAGGGAGATACATTGGAACTTTTATTTATTTTTTAATTTAATTTAGTTTGTTTTATTGTTTATTTTTTAATTTGTATGATTATTTTTATTTTTGATGTACTTAATTAAAAGATTAGGTTTGCGGTATTATAAAATAAAACATAGAATAATCGCTCTCTAGATTTAACTCCCTATCCATATATATTAATACGCGTCGATTCTGTCTCTCTCTAAATTCCGTCGCCGAATCCGCAAAGTTTCAAAGCTATCTCCTCCGAGAGGCGATCTCGGAACGATCTCCGCGGACCACCCCCGGCCTTTCTCCAATGCGTAGGGGTATTTTCGTCCCGTTTCCTACGCGTTTTCCCAATTTAAACGCCTTTTCAAAAAACCTCTGCAAAATTTTCGTCGATCGCCGTTCGGCGAGAGAGATGCGGCTAGCACCGGCGTTTGTCCTCACGCCTAATGGTCCCGTCACGCCTGCCGAAATTCCGACTTTTCGCGGGACCCCCACGCCACTCTTCTAATTTTTACGGCTTCGAGAAGGGCTTCACGCGAGTTCAGTCCTTTCTCTAATCCTTTGAGATTTTTTTTCGAGACCGTACGTCGACTCCATCTACGTCTATTTCGTCTTCGAAAATCTCGATCGTGTCCATCTCAACTTCTTTCTCATTTTATCTACCGATGTGAGATCGCACTAACGAGACCAACACCTCCCACGAAAACTGTCAAATTAATTAAACTTCAGATAGGTTATTTTCCTACAAGAAATATTGCTAACGGAATCAATAGTACCTAATGACTGCCAAACACTTTTGATTGCCAAAATACTGTAGCGAAATGCTTTTCCAATTAGAAAATCGGTAAAAATTATTTTTTCAGGTTGACACGTACAGTTTACATACTTAAACGTCTCAAGGTGAGCATTTGACAACAGGCGTTGTAGCGCAATGAGAAAGTCGTAAGATTCAAAACTTCATAATGCTGATTTCGCGAGTTCGAGTCACGCTGGAGGCAAACTTTTTTTTTATTTTTTAATTCCAATTATTTATTAGTAGGTATTAGCGTTTAGTTATTCTGTTTCATTGTCCGTATTGGAATTAATTCGTTCATTTTGGCAAATTCATCATTTTAGCTTACTAAAGTAAAAAATATCTACAATATTAATTTGCTGCAACAATTATGACAGCAATATATTTTTGGTCCCATTGATAAAATTGATGAAAATGTTTACTGAAAAATAAATTCTACTTCCAGCACTTAAAAAATTATGATGTTTTACCATCAAGAATAGAGTACACTTACAATTCATCAAAATATTAAGAAAAATCGTTTAGTATAATTACATCATCATTCCAGATTTTTCTTCCATTCCAGAATTTCTTTAATATGTGTTTTCTTAAAAATAATATTATTGTAGATGCTTTTGTCACCCGAAGGGTGACCCCAGGCCCCAGGCCTGGACCCCCGGTGGGGCTAGAAATGGGAACGAAAATCGCGGCAGCGATTTTCTCCCATTTCTAGTCTATGACTTATAATATGATGACCTAATAATACCTATTATGCTTACCCATGATACAACTACAAACCTAGTAGGTAGGTATATGCAGATATTTTTTGATAATTGCGAAAAAGTTATTCTGATTTGTCAAAATTAAAAAACAATGTATATTATTCTGTTGTCGGCTAATTATAATATTTTTAGCTGGCTAAATTAGCGGCTAAAAACCCATCACTGGGTTTTTTTTCTAGTTATTCATGAGTAGGTATGACGAAAAACATAATATGCACCGCGGGTCGCACATTGCGTTTTTTTTGTCTCAAATACTTGAAAACCTCGGCTTTAAGGGCTTCGAATTGCAAACTAAATTCTAGACCAAGAAAGTGCTCTTACGACTCTTGGTACGTAAATAACTAAAATAAACTACAGCAAAGTTAGAATAAGTGGATAGTACAAATTACTATTATTTCTTGTCTAATTTTGGATATTTCCTATTTTACTATATACTTATATAATGTTAAAATAAAGATATTAGTCTTGATTTGAAATATTTGTAGAAATATAAAAGCTGTAGTTGACCGATTTTATGACGTTTGAAATTTCAATTATCACTCGTTATTCTAAAATAATGAAAATCGGGAAGGCCTATGCATTCAACTTTCAAATGAAGTGGGTAACCAATAAACAAAAGTTCGTTATTTTCATTTTTATGTCCAAAATTTTCACGTAAAATGTATATAAAATAAATGGTCAGATATGTCTTCAATTACTTTTTTGAGGAACTTTAATATTTTTCGATCTAGATTACCCCGTATATGTGGCATCCGTAAATTATGTTCTGAAGATTGTGGTGAAGAAAAGGTAAGTTGATACAACGCTGTTTTCATTATTCATTTTTATTAGGAGTTCTACAATAATTCTTACGACATATAAGGGCAATAAAAATGTTCAATATTTATTAAAGGAGTTTCTATTAATAAAAAAATAAATTGACTTGCAGTAAAAAAATGGCAAATATGAACTTTCCAATCCTAGTCTTTAAAAATGTTCTAGTCTTTGCTTGTCATGCTAATAAGAATAGACATGTTATTAATGATTCGTTTATATTTTAGAAAGGATTAATTTTGGGCATATACGAGGGTGACAATGAGGAACCAGTTTTTACAAAGGCAGCAGCAAAATTTAATGATCATCTCGGAGGGAAATTATTCGATTTAATAAAAAAGTAAGTAGTTACTTAGATTATTACTAGAAACTGATCATTTTATGTCGATACTTTAGCATAATTTGTTTGCTCCACTAATATAAAATTTTTACAAAACAACTAACTTATATACGTACATACACTAAATAAGAATCTGTACACAATACTCTTTTTGTAGTATTAGTTGTGTTAATTTATCTCATGTTATTATTTTTGCTTTTTCGGTGATTTGTATAAATTCCTAGTACCTAGGTACAAATTATGAAAAAAAAATTTATTTTGATTTATAATATTCCCAGTCCGGTTGTTAGCAATAAATACCACTAACATTCAAAGCAAACCAAAATTAGTATATTATGCAACGATCATTTAATGATAGCTATTAAGACACGAGTATGAAAATTACGACACGAGCCGTAGGTGAGAATCGTCAAGAATACGAGTCTTAATAGCCATTAAATGTGAGTTGCATACACTATTTTTTCTACGACCAGTCATAATAAATGAAAAATAAGAACTTTATTTTCAACATTTCTGTCATGTATGTATGTCACGTCAACTACGAACTGTCAAAATGAATAAATTTCAGTTCTGTCATGATCATGGCAATTAGCAATATTATTTAATGTTGTATGTTGTAATCATCTTACATTTCTATTGGTTACAAACTTGTTTCTTAATGACAAATCTGTGTCTTGAACCTCATTAAAGTACAGCTAGTAAATGTCTAATAGGTCAATTAAAATATCGGAGTAGAAAATTAGTATATTATGTTACTAGGAGTAGAAGGCGAACATTTTTTTGTTGAGCCCATAATATTACCCAGCTAAGGCGTTTGCCAAGGCTGTGTGAACTGGGCGAAACACATAAAGAGCTTTATACCTACGCCGAGAAGCGTCAACATTAAAATTGTATTTCTTCAGTTATTTATGCTTGTATAAAAAGCGATCTGATGCAACGACAAATTTCAAACTGAACTGATAATTAAATCCCAAATTTGGGATTTAATTATCTACCTAGTATCATATTATTCTACCAACTTCTACCAAAAGAAAGTAAGTTGATTTATTCATACTTAATTCAAAAAACATCAAATTATTTTGATTTACTGCCTTAAAATTGTGAAAATAATTGTATACGTTCCTAACAATATTTCGACACGTAGTATTTATTAGGTAGGTAGGTACCTAACTGTTTTGATGGGACTTCAAATTTAAAATAGTTAATCTTATAACTTCTATTTTCCACGGAATTTTAATTAAAAATATATTTATTTCCAACTAATTGCAGCCAGTAGGGATTCGCATTCACATTAGAATATAATAGCAGTTTAGAAAAATATGTTTTCCTTATGTTGTAGTTATCTGCGCAAACTATTAATCAAACTGCAAGACTATGTAATATGAAGGCGTTTGACTAATGAATGGATATAATATAAGATACATTTTGAATTTTTAAATGTAAAGTAGATACTTACCTACCTATCAATAATGTTATTTGCACAGCTTCATTTAAAGTAAAACGGTAAAACTATATAATAAAATTAAAAATAAATGACTAAAACTCAGTCAGTATAACATTTGGAACATGTAAGATTTTAGTAAATTAAAAATTAATAGAATATTTTATTTTTACATAATAGTTATGAGTATATTCCGAGTGACATATATTTTCTTCAAGCATCAACATTAAAATTATATTTCTTCAGATATTTATGCTTGTATAAAAAGCGATCTGACGCAATGTCAAATTTACAATGGATCTGTATATCTCAATTAAAAGTAAAAATATATGATGTAAACATATCAGATTTTGTATATATGAAGAATGATCACTTTTTGATGATATTTTAGGGCTGGAGGTGACTTAAAAAGAGGAAAAGCAAAAATTTTTAATAACATCGATAAGGAGTTTTGGTCTATAGCTGTAGTAACCCTCGGCAAACAAAAACTCGGCTACAATGAGATGGAAGCCATTGACGAAGGGCTGGAGGCGGTACGCGAAGCTGCAGGGATGGGTGCACAAGTTTTAAAAAGGGAAGGTGTTACCAGAATATTAATAGAAGGTTTAGGGCATCCGGAACAAGCAGCAGAAGGAAGTGCTTTAGCTTTATGGAGATATCAAGAAAACAGATCCCGACAACACTGGAAAGTAATTCCTACATTAGAACTCTTTGATGATTGCGATGCTGAAAGTTTTCAAAGGGGACTGTTTAAAGCAGAGTCTCAAAATTTAGCTCGGCGATTATCAGATACCCCAGCAAATCAAATGACTCCTCTACATTTTGCTCAAGAAACTGTAAATGAGTTGTGTCCTTGTGGGATTAAAGTAATAGTACATGACAAAGACTGGATAGAAACAAAAAAATTAAATGCATTCTTAACTGTTGCCCGAGGATCATGTGAACCACCAGTATTTGTTGAAATATCTTACTGTGGAGCACCTCAAGATCAAAAACCAGTTCTTATGTGCGGTAAGGGAATAACATTTGATAGTGGAGGTTTGTGTGTGAAGAGATGTGAAGGAATGGATCGGTACAGAGCTGATATGTGCGGTGCAGCTGCTATTATTGCTGCTATACGGGCAGCGTCTGCTTTAAGCTTGCCGATAAACATAGAAGCTGTGATTCCATTATGTGAAAATATGCCAAGTGGTATGGCCATGAAATGTGGGGATGTAGTAATGGGATTGAATGGAAAGTCAATTATGGTGACCGACACGGATAATGAAGGGCGTTTAATTCTTGCTGATGCTTTGATATACGGACAGCAACGACACAAACCACGTCTGGTAATCGACGTTGCAAGTTTAACTCCAGGTGTTCGAGCTGCTCTTGGCTCTGCTGCTAGTGGAGTTTTCTCTAATTCCCAAACTATGTGGTCTCAAGTCCGCAAAGCAGGCGTGATCACTGGCGATAGAGTATGGAGGTTACCGCTTTGGAAATTCTTCTCTAAAAAGGTGACACACTTCCGATCTCATGATGTTAATAATAAAGGTCTAGGACACGGTTCGTCCTGTCTTGGAGCAGCATTTTTGAATGAGTTTATAGACTGCGTCGACTGGATTCATTTTGATACAACTGGAGTAGGATTTAAAAGTGAGCACAAGGTATATCCCTACTTAACAAAAGGACGAATGACAGGACGGCCAACTCGTACTTTAATTCAATTACTATATCAATTATCATGCCCAGCAGAGGGGCAACGTAAACTTGCAGAAAATTAATTAAAACTTAAGTAAAACTCGTTGATTTTCCGTCATTCATATGTGCACCAAAGAAACATTAAGCGCTTCATTAAACACTTATCCACCTTATCTGGAATCCTGGTATATTCTAAATATGCCATTTTAAAATTTACAAGTAGGGAAGGGCACAGATCAAGGAGCGAGAAAATTTGTTGGATACTTTATAGTAACTGTATTTTAAAAAACATTTTTACAAGTAACTGATTAGTAATATGTAATATATATATATAAATATGAAACTACAGACTTAAAAAAATCCACATTTAATTTTCTCCTCAATTTAGTAATGGGTGACTATTATATGGCAGTTTGGTCCCTGCCATCTATTTATGCAATTATGTTTTTTTCAAGATATAATTATTTCCCCAACGCAAAAATTAATTGCCTTTAAACGCATGTCAACATTAAAAACATATTGCAATTTTTACTAAACAGTATATTTGTCTACGTTTAAATCCCATATCGAGATTTACTTAAGCTTATTGAAAATTGTCATTTAAAGACACTTAACAAATTTCTAAATAAAATACGCCATCCTTTTTTATTTAAACTTTCAAATTGATTATAATATTTATATTCAGAAATAATCTGCTATAAATATTTATATTTACCTTCAACAAGCTGATGAAATATACACATAATATGATATCAGTAATTTTAGTCCAGTTTTGTATTGTTTTGTATATATTATTTCTAGTATACTGTCTTTGTAACATTTGAAAATGTAATTTATTTTAGAAATGTACATAAATAAAGAGGTACAGTATTGATATTATTTTTTTCTTAATTATAAATTTAATTTCCCTTAGCTCTGTGTAAAAATGAATGTTGTTTTAACATTTTTATTAAAAGTTGAATATAAAAAGTCTTGTTTTAAGAAATACTGTAAAGAAAACCCTAGAAATGGTTGGGAACGTTTCTGGAACTTTAGTAAAACTCAAATTCGATGTTCACTATAGCCTGTATTAACTGAATCTGTTTTATTTTACAATTCTGAGGCTATTCATACTGGGTGACATGGGTGTTGGTGTTAGTGAAGGTATATGGACACAGCAATTAAAAATAATTTGTGACTGTTTTTAACTTTTATAACCTAAATCAGTTTAATTTAGTCAAAAATTATAATAATGTAATTTTGGACTTATGCTTTTCGGCCCAATCCGAAGTGAAAATTTCTCTTAGTGATTTTAGCTTGTCTAATATTGACATAAATCATCCACCTCTGCATATACAAATTCCTATAGCTGATTATTATTCAACGCCAAATCAACTGGTGTTATAACTTTAGGGCTGGTGATTATGTCCTTGTTAATGATTATTTGGGTAATATAAGCTGGGCCAATATCTTTACTGATAATATCAACGAATCTCTGAAAATTTTTTATGACACCACTGCTATCGCTTTGGAAATGTTCATTCCTAAATATAAACTACATAACAATAGTTACCCTTCGTGGTACAGCACAGATACAAGGAAAATTATTAAAAACAAAAATAAAATATATAGTCGTTACAAAAAAAATCGGAATCCCGACGTTTGGACTCAATATAAAGCTATCAGGGCGGAATCAAAAAAATCTATCGATAATGATTACAGAAATTTTATTAATAAGACGCAATCCAACTTAAACAGTAATGATATCAAATCATTCTGGAAATTTGTGAATTCTAAGAAAAAGATACATAATTTACCAAATTCCATGTATATGGTGATAGAAAATCGGAAAATGATCTTGAAATTGCAAATATGTTTTCAGAATTTTTCAATTCAACATACATGGCAGGCAATAATTTAAATTCTTGCTCAATAGATGAGTCATATTTTAGAAATTATAATTTAAACTTATTTAATTTACAAGTGTCAGTGGACGAAGTTTTTAACAAGTTACAGTCCCTAAATATTAACAAAAGTGGCCCCCTGATAACATTTCTCCATATTTTCTGAAATTTGCTAGTCCTACTCTAGCTTACCCTTATGCCTGTTATTTAATTTGTCATTAGAAAAAGGATATTTTCCTAAACTTTGGAAGGAAGCATTCATAACTCCAATTTTTAAATCGGGTAATAAAATGAGTGTTGAAAATTATCGACCTATCTCTGGTCTCTCAACTGTGGCAAAGTTATTTGAAAAAATAGTAACTGAATTTATTACTCCTGCAGTCAGACAAATTATTGTCCCCGAGCAACACGGTTTCCTTAAGGGTAAATCTACAGTCACCAATCTTCTTTGCTACTCTAACTTCATTACAAATACACTTGAAAACGGTAACCAAGTTGATGCCATTTATACCGATCTTAGAAAAGCGTTCGATCGTGTAGATCACAATTTATTGTTATTAAAGCTTAAACTGTACGGTGTTGGAGGCAACTTACTTGAATGGTTTAGAAGTTATTTGACAAATCGGAAGCAATATGTTGTTATCAATGGATATAAATCAACTGATTTAAATGTAACCTCGGGTATACCCCAGGGCTCACACCTTGGGCCCATTTTATTCTTACTCTTCGTCAATGATATATCTAATGTGATAAATTATTCTAATGTATTAATGTTTGCAGATGACCTTAAGTTATTTGGTACAGTAAGTTCAATTAACGATTGCCAAATGGTCCAAAACGATTTATCAAATATATAGCCCTGTGGTGTCGACATAACTTTCTAGATTTGAATATAATTGGTAAATGTAAGGCAATATCTTTCTCTAAAAAGAAGGATTTGTTGAATTTTAATTATGAGGTTAGAAAGTGCAGCTTGCGGAAAGAGTTTCCTCTATTGCAGATCTCGGCGTAACTTTTGATGAAAAAATGTTATTTACAGCCCTTATCAATCTAACCATAAGTAAAGCATATAGGATGTGCGGTTTTGTTATTAGGCAGTGCCAAGATTTTACGAACATCCCAGCTATAATTTTGTTATTTAACTCCCTGTCTAGAAGCATACTGGAATATGGAAGTGTGATCTGGTCACCTACGTATCAGTGCCATATAAATCAGTTAGAGAGAGTGCAAAAAAAATTTGTTAAATTCCTAATGTTTAAGCTTAACCTTAATTCTTACGATATTCCCTATTCCAGACGACTTTCTATGGGGTATCGAATCTCTTGAAACACGGCGAGTTAATGCCGACAAAATATTTATGTTCAAGTTATTTAGTAACTCTATTGATTGTCCTTAGCTTTTAGGTTTATTTTGTCTTAATGTCCCATCTTATAATACGAGGTTCATTGAATTGATTCATGTTCCATTTAACAGAACTAATTATGGGCAGCATAGTGCCTTAACTAGGCTAAGTAAACATTTCAATGATTGTAGAGAGGTGGATGTTTTCAACACCAACTTATCTCGTTTTAGGATTGGTTTGAAAATGCATAGTTCCGAGGAACCATAGTTTCATGTACTTTGTCGTTGCCTTGATTTTTTTTATTTTTGTTTTTTATTTTGAAATTTATTTTGTGATTTGTCTTTCTCACACTTCATCATAACTATCATTTGCATGTAATTTTGTCTTCCATGTGTAGATATCTTATTCAATTTGAATTGTAAATACTGGTGTTTATAATAGTACTATTTGGGTATTACCTGTGGCGTACTAATACTACCAATAAATAAATAAATAAATAATTTGTACAATAATCAGCATTTAATATAATAAGCGATTGTTCTTCTTTTAACACAATAAGCAACTGTTCTAATATAATGAATAGATATAATAAACAAAGCAATTGATTAGATAAAAATAAGTATGCGTCAACGGGACACTAATATAACTCCCTTTTACAGATATTTTATAGGCACCAATCAAGGTCAAAGCTATTTTGTTTATTCATAAAAAATAATTTAAAAATACATCTCGTAAACAAACCATATGCTTATATAAAAACTTACACTTTCTGCCGGTGCTAGCCGTATCTCTCTCGCCGAACGGCGATCGACGAAAATTTTGCAGAGGTTTTTTGAAAAGCCGTTTAAATTGGGAAAACTCGTAGGAAACGGGACGAAAATACTCCTACAACGCATAGGAGAAAGGTTGGGGGCGACCTTCGGTGGCCCGCGGGGATTACTTCGCGATCGCTCTTCGGAGGAGATAATAATAATAATATCTCTACCCCTCATTCTAATCACAAGGATTAGCCCGAAAGTCTGAGACTTGTGTGGGAGAGGGGGCGGCATATTATTATTTCGCGGGCCGCATTTGCGCCTCAGGAACGACTTACGTTGGTAGGCCTAACCACCATTCAGTGCTGGAATGAGGGAAACCTGGAAAACCTCATTAGTTAGGGGGACAAGTCAAACATCAACTGATTTTAATCTCTCACATTAACACCAAGTTGACATTCTTCCCATCCTAGGCCATCGCCACGATAGTTGCCAAGCCATCCCTGCGAATAAGCCTTGATCTACGGGCAAACAATTTAATTAAAAATTGTTGGCGGAGTGGGAATTAGAACCCACGACCTCTGGGTTGAGCGATCGAGACGCTAAGCCCTGAGCCACCGGCCCGATTAGATAGCTTAGAAACTTTGTGGATTCGGCGACGGAATTTACAGCGAGACAGAATCGACGCGTTTTAATATATATGGATTATTTTTTTTATTGATTAATTATCAAAATTAAAGGTACAATTATTATAATAAATATTTGTTGTATTATCGTTTTGGGAATTTGAAGTATTGGTACTGCTGGCGGCGCTAGAGGTGGATGGATGATGTAAAAATTTCTTGATCTATTTCACTGCCAGAACTACAATCAAATTAAACAACTCTTCACTAAACTTGATTGTTAATTTTTTTGACAAACGTCAAAAAATCACGTAAAACCAAAACGGTTATACAACGTCGTCAAGGGTATATTCACATACCAATACGCGGTAGCTATGTAAAATTCTAGGATTTTATTGCCTTATTTAAACATGAGTTATATAATCACTTTTAGATTTTAGATTTATAGTGTATAGATTTATATTTGCGTAGCGCCTCTTTAACCATACTTCAACATTGCACTAGTTTTTTTAAGAGAGGTTTCTATTTTAACGCAGTAATATCTCAAACGACTTTCTACAAATGACATCTTACTCTTTGAAAAAGCATTTTAATAAATAATTTTTTTTTAATATTTGAACCACTTCTAATATTAATTTGAAGGAGATATGAAAAACAACTACTCCACGGGCGATGTGCTCCGACTAGCATTGCATTATTATTTTAAGTAATGCAATGCCAGTCGGGGCACATTGCCCGCGGAGTAGTTGTTTTCGCTATCTCCTTCAAATAAATAAGTAGGATTGTCTTTCTCAAAGACAATAGAGGTCACTGCTGTAATGGTACCTGCGGAAAAGCAGGTCGTTATCTGTCTGTCAATTTGACAATCATTGTCAGACAGATAGCACCAAAGGCTCAAAGAGGGCACTACGGTGTGTTTCTCTCCACTATTAACACCTAATATTTTTCCACTGATTTTTTATTATCTGTATTTGTAAATGTTATAACAATTCTATAGTTAATAATTTAGTAATATCTTTCGATCGAAACCTTCTACAGGTATTTATTATTATTAGCAATTCCAATTGATGCCTCCTGCTTGAATAGAGTAGCTACCTACTTAGCTAGACTGCGCCAAGTTGCAAGCAAAAACCAACCTAACATCGCCAATCTCTTATGGCAAGCAAGATTAATATGTATTTCTTTTCAAATGTGCATATTTTAATACATAGTTGGATAAGCATAGGCGATTTGGATTTGTGTGGATTTGAGATTTGTGTGCCGTCTTAGTAGTGTATAGTGTATAGTTACAGTTATTTTACTCCAAAGAAATATTTAAATTAGTACGCAACAACTGGTATGTATGAAGTGCATGTATTAGAATCAATATTACAATTATTAACAAATTAAAGTATTGTTGCAAATAAACAAAATTGATTTAAAATTTCTGTATTTATTAGATATTGAGATGTGGCTGTGCGCTAAATGAGTAGGGCATTACTATCTGGGTACTATTAAGAAACTAAAATTGTTTTTAAAGGTGGAAAATTTAGAAGCTTACTAGCGAAGAGCGTGAAACGATTTTTTCTATTTCAAATATTGAAAAAGGCGTTCAATCTACAAATATATAATTGTCTTTGGATTTTCTTTAATACCGTGCCCTGGTGTCAATGATATAGAACATACGATAGAATCGGAAAAATTAAGGGTCTACGAGGGCGAAACGATTTTTTCTATCTCAAATATTAAAAAATTCGCACAATCTACAAATATAATTGTCACGGATGGGACTCGGGATAGCGCGGGCAAACTCCTTCTCCCTTTTTTTTTAAATGTGCTATTTTTATCGACCGCGGCCGTTCGTGGTGGGAGCCAACGGGTATGGGACACCGGAAGTGACTTGGATTGTTTAAACTCCGTAAAGAGAGATTCCGACTAAAACCAAACAGCTGAGAACAAATTGAGTTTTCTTGTTAGACCTTCCCCACCCACAGATAACCTCTATGGTCACACATCTGACCATAGGACAAACCCATCTGTTATCTGTAGGTATAATGTTACCTTTCTTTACCTCTTTCTTTTGGGATTATTTATAAAAGCACACAAAATAGATAAATATTTGTATCCTACCGTTGTAGGGGGATAGAAATTATTTTGAGTGGACGAAGCATTCAATAGTTCCCAACCCATACAATAAAATTAAAAACGCAATTGGAAAAAACTACCCCACTAGAAGAACTTGCTAGAATGAAATCACGTCTTGAGGATCATCTCGTTCAGGTCCCAATAAAGTCACATCAATTGCATCCTCTTAGTCATGCAGCACAGTTAAAAAAAGATGCCTTCATAAAATAGCGAGGGCTGTTTCTCACCGTCTTTGGTGTAGGTAAGTATCCTTCAAAACCACGAGGAAGTCATTAATCGTTTATGCCGCTCTGTGAAATACGTCCAGATTTCTGGAACTTCTTCCACAGCCTCCTCAAGATCGTCAGCCACCAACGTACGAGTAGACTCATGGCTAACTGCGCACGTTTTTGAGATATTTTTGGGGGTCCTCGTAGTCATAGGGCGGTGCGCGCGATGCGGGGGGGCTGAGCGGAAGGCTATTGGCCATCGTCGGAGTAGTCAAACATATATCGGAAACCCTTCTAATAAGTCTCCTAGACGCTTATTTATCTACTTTTTGATTATGAAGTGTGTTGTGTCCCTTGTGTCAGGGTTAGCAAAACATTATGGGCTGGCAAACAGGTCAGCGAGTGAGATTAGGAGGCCGATTAATAGTTTTAGGCTAATTTCCTGCATGTTAAGGGGTGGCGATGTCTCACGCCTGGATGATTGTAGTAATTTATAATAATAATAATAATAATAATAATAATAATAATAATCGTCTGTATTGCAAATAAACATAGGTACATACCTACCTATATCAAAAGATAGAAAATAAAACTATGAGACTTCCATGCACCGGGAGAAGTTTAGCCTAAAGCTATTCTTACACTTAACCCACTGGAAACCCCCAAGATAACTAAATTAATTATATGTAAAAGTTTAAGTACTCATAACAACTAAATACAGCATTATATTCCTTTAGTCAATGCCCACTTACTGCTCAAAAAGCAGATTTTTTTCAAATGCGGTTGAAAGCTATAGTAATTTAAGACTTTGATATATTGTGGAATATTATTATATAACTATTAACAGCATTAAATGTAAAGGATCTCTGGAAAATGGCAGTCGAATAATGAGGCATAGATAGTCTTTCTGTAGACCTAAGATTTCGCTGGTGCACAACCCGTCTACAAATTAATTTGTTAAGCAAAGGTGTGTCAATTTTTGAGTCAAATAATCTATACAAAAATAAAACCAACTGTAAAAACCTCCGATTTTCCACCCTAACTAAAGAGTTAGGGTGGAAAATCTTATGGGAAACATGATCACATTTGCAAAGATTAAATATAAAACGACAACACATATTCTACACCTTTTGTACTCTATATTTATAGATTAAATCCAAGCAAGGGCCGTATATAAAATGACAGTAGTTAAAAAGAAAAAGCAGCAAAACAATTTTTAAATTTTGATTGATAATAATTCTATTAGAATAAAGAAGTATAAATAATAATCAATATGTTTATTATTTTTTTTAATAAACTGTTTAAGTACGTGACTTCTAAATCGTAAATATTCATCAATAAATAGATCAAGATTTTTTTTTTTATAGAATTGATAATAGGCAGAGGTAGGTATATTATTAATTTGAATGTCTAGTATCTTTAGCAAAAGAAGCTTGATTTCTAGAACCAAATACTTTATATTCGGCGAAATATAATTAATTATATATCATTATGGCCTTGAAAAAGCCACTGGCCATATATTGCATATTGCAGTCATTAATTAAATAATACATCCCCCCAGGATACACACATTGTCCAATTTAGTAATATACCGCCCCAAGAGATATTACAGAACTACTAAAAAACGTCTCCTCTTTGGAATCGGTTCACAGCACCACATTTTAAGGACACTTTCTCATAAGAAAAAATCTGGATGAAAATATGAGCATGAATGAGCCCTGTCATGCTCCTGAGCCTATTACTCGTGAGTCATCGTCGTCTTACGCCAAGCCTTACTTTAATTTTTTTTTTTTATTGGTGCCCCATTTTACCTATTTAAAGCACGCCTGAGCGTGTTTAAATCGAACTATTGTAATTTCAGTTGCAGAGTGAAATAAGAGAAGAGCCGTTTTCATTTCTGTAGTGGTTTATTAATAGTTTATATTAATAATGTAACACTGAGACTACGAGTAACGAGAGTTACTCGTAGTCTCAGTAATAGAGTAATAATGTAACATTGAGAACACGAGATACTAATAGCAGAGAGCACACACGACCTCTTACCATAAACTACTATATTATTACCCATATTCCATACTCTCGACACGAGCAAGATAGTTACACCATATAGAGTGTCGATTTATTGGTGCTGTGGAACGGTTGAAAAATTTCGGCTGGAATTTAAAAAGTTGAATTTGGAAATTGTATCACGTAAGGAAAATACTAACTCATCCTTTGTATTAAAAACTTTACCACTATTCCCCAAATACACTAGTGAGTGGAATTATTTCATTCTTTTTTCTTTTCTTTTTTTTGTTTAATTTTTTATTTAATCGCCTGACATAAAATAACCGCAAACAATAAGGTTAAACACGTGGCCCAAGGGCCAAAGCTACTATGGCGGATCTCGGCGGGAACGCCGAGCCACCTGACATAGCGAACATGGAAACTTCAAGTGAGAAAATTAAAAGGAAAATTCATTTATATACATATGTTGACTCGGGACCATATGAAGTATATATGCAGAGTAAAAATGGTAATAACATAGGGAACTATAATCACCTAGCCATTGCAAAAGAGGTATTCAACCTCAAGCTTAATGATATTAGTAAGATTACTAAAAAGGGCAAAAACCGAATCAGTATTGAATTCAAAAACTTTACCGCTGCTAATAGTTTTGTGGTCAATGAGGAACTAAATAACAAGGGATATGAAATGTTTATTCCAACCAATAATGTAACCTGTAAAGGTATAGTAAGATATATTGACAAAAATCTGACGAATGAAGAAATTCTGCAGTTTAGTGGATGTAATAATAGAAATATTAATGTAATAGAGGTACGAAGACTCAATAGAAAAATAATAGAAAATAATGAAGCTAAATACATACCAACAGGAACAGTTTGCTACATGTTTTCTGGAAAAAATCTACCTAGAGAAATACAAATATTTAACTTGGGAATGAGAGTAGAACCATACAAATGCCCAGTTATCCAATGCTACAATTGCCTTAGGTTTGGACATACCAAAACACAATGTCGAGGAAAGAAAAAATGCTTGAAATGCAGCAAAACTCATGAAGAGGAATGCCAAGACGAACAGATAAGCCTACACTGTGGAAGCGTAGATCATACCTCAGTTAATAAAACCTGTCAGGAATATCTCAGACAGAAAAGGATAAAGGAAATCATGTCTCTGGACAATCTGTCATATTTTGATGCACAACAAATGGTCCCTAAAACCAATAATATGCATGCACCTAACTTTACACTCAAAATATCAGAGTTCCCTACACTTCCAGCATCCAGAAAAGAATCTGATGATATAACAGTCAGTCAAAGAAGAAGCTTACTTGCCCAAGGAAATGTTACGTCTGCCCAAGTATATACATACAGTAACAGAACCCAAAAAGAAACCCCGAAAAAAAGAAAAGTGGTGGGTGCCACTCTTCCAGGCTACAATGAACAACAACATGAAGATTGTCTAATGTCCCCAAATGGCAGATCTCCCTATGAAAGTATATACTATATCCCTGATACCCCTTCTCCACCCAAAGAAGATAATACCTACATTGAAGAAGTTAAAAAATTACTCATCAATCTTTCACAGCAAAATAGAGAACATATTCTCACGTTCTTGTCAATCCTAACAAAAGAGATAAACATATCAAATGATCCCTCCCCAAATCCCTTCAATGATGACTCAAACAAACATAAATAATAAGAAGGTTCCATTAACTATAATACAATGGAACATTCGTAGTGTAATTGCCAATAGAAATGACTTAACTATACTCATTAGAGATAATAACCCGGACATTGTAGTGTTAAATGAAACATGGTTAAAACCATCACAAAATTTAAAATACTCACAATACAGTACATACAGAAATGACAGACAAGATGGATATGGAGGCATTGTCTTTCTTATCAAAACCAATATAGATCACACTCTCATCAACAAAGATTCATCATATTTATCTAACTTAATTCAAGTACAACAAATATATCTTAGTGAACTTAATCTTTCCATAATCAACATATATAATCCACCCAATATAAAAATTTTTCCTAGTAGATGGAAAAGATTAGTGGAATCTCTCCCTAAGCCATACATTATAATGAGCGACCTAAATGGCCACCACCCCATGTGGGGATCTGTAGACACCAACTTCAATGGCAAAACAATAATTGAATCTCTTGAAGATAACAATCTAACGATATTAAATAATGGCAACCCTACACGCTTTACAAACCCAAACCAAAACAAATCTGTAGTCGACATTACCTTGGTTTCATCAGAAATTGCTTTACAATGTACCTGGGATGTAATGAAGGACTGTGGATCAAGTGACCATTTCCCAATTCCCTTTCACATGAACCATAATACTAATCTACCCACAGCTACATCAAACAAACGCAGGGTATACAAAAAAGGTGATTGGACCACATATTATGATAAAATAAGCTATGAATTGACAAGGTTCAACCACATAGAATATGAAGACTTTTTTTGAGATTATTAATAATGTTGCAGAAAGTACAATTCCATATTCCAAAACTAAAATTACAAAAGAGATTTCCGTACCTTGGTGGGACGACGAATGTGCTAGGGCAATTGAAGATAGGAAAAATGCTATTAAAACTTTTTTGCAATATCCTTCCCTTGAAAATTACCTTAATGCCAAAAGATTAATTGCAGTTTCAAGGAGAACACTAAAAAATAAACGAAAAACCAGTTTTAGAAAATATTATTCCACACTCAATCGCAATACTCCAACTTCATCAATCTGGAAAACAGTCAAAGCCTTCGCTCGTAATCAAGTACCAATAATCGTAATCAAGGTATATATTTGCATATACAAGTTAACCAATGTAAAAGGCAAGAGAATATGGGCAAGTTCCAGATCCTAAATGAAAAGAAATAGATGTTTTTCTTACATAGAACACGCCCGAGATGCATTTTTAGTTTCTTCCAAACCGATGGATGGTACTGTAACTAATGAGAGAAACAATACCGTACACATCTAGTAGTCTAAAAGTCTAAAATATCTACTTCCCACTTCCCTTCGTCATTTTGCCGCGTCGTTTTTCGTTGAAATATAACCTGGCATTCAAACATTGAAGTTTTCGCCGCAGTTTTTTAATTAAAGAATTTCCTATGAAAAAAAAATGCACTAACTGCTCTGTGTTTGATTTGTTTCCTCAGTAGCTGACAAACTTTAGTCCATTATTATCATTCTGGGGAGATGTAATAATACAGGTAATGTAATAATAATCAGTTTTAGTAATTAGTGTTCAGTTATTAGATTATTATGTTTTAGGTTTGAAAGAAAAGATGCAAGAAGGTGCATGATAGACGTTTCAGAAGAGGTGCTGCAAGAAAAGATTGTACTTATTATTCCTTGGAAACACAATTACTTTATAACTTTAATATTTTGATAATTTATAAAGTTTTTGCAACGTAAGTTTTAGATTATATTAATGTAAAAGTGTTTGTAAAGCTTTTTATAAATTCGTGATAAATATATATAATGTCGCATATTTTTATTTTATTTGTAACATTTCGATTTCATAGTAAAAAATGTATTGGTAGAGAAGGTCAAGGATCCTGCAAATATTTCTTATGCAACCAGTTAAACGTTACTTCCATTTTCATTGAAAATATCTGATGCAACCAGTTATACACCTACTTCCTTCCAAACCGTCTGAGGGCGCAGTTTTAATTCTTAAAATGTCAATATTAAGATAGTTATCTATTGTATTTTTATCTAGGTTCCAGATGCACTTAATTGTGCATTCTCTGACCTAAAGAAAAAGTATAAATAAGAGTGAAACTGGCTAAATGTTCAATGGGCGAAGGCCAATAAAAAAAAGAAGAAGAAGAAGTTACACCATATATATATAGTATTATATAGGCTGCGTTTCTAAATGCTCACCGATGAGTATCGGTGGCATCAAACTGTTTTTAAATGAATCTCGATGCTGTTGGTGCTCGATGTGCACCAACAAACTGTTTTTAAACTCATCGATGGTTCATCGGTGACTCACCGGTCCCACCGTCAATTTTTGCCGGTGAAAATGGTGTAAGTTTGATGAGTTGATGTTTCCTTCCTTCTCTAGGGTTTCTTTATTAATAATCTGTGGTTGCAGGTTGCAGATGTTTTGACTTTGAGGTTGTGCATATCTCTGGGTTGTGGTTGTTTTTGTTTGTATAGAAAAAGAATGGAGTTTAATAAGAAAATGCTAATTTTAGCCAAGAACCCTAAACAAAGAAGGACTGATCAATCAGTAACAGCCAATCACATTTGTTTATCACTTATGTGACGTCAGTGGATTCCCTTTAGCGGGAGATTTGAAATTTAAATATCCTCTTTGTTTCAATTTGACAGCTTTAACCTTTTAACATAACCTATATATGTCACATTGTCATGTAGAATGTCTCGGTTATCTTTGAAATGTCATCACTGTCATCAGTCATGTCATCATATCAAAGTATTTCTGTATCATATCATAGTAATCTGTGCACTGATTAACAAAACACAAGTTATCACAAGCATGATACAACTACACAGATATGCCAATCCGAATAGTGACGTCAGTTACGAGGGAAAAACAATTGATAAACACGAAAATAATTATATCCCTGCCCTTACGAATTTTCGCATCGCATTACCATTTTTCCCTCACGAATGACGTCATCGCAGAACAAACGAAAGTTATGAGCATATCTGTGTAGTTGTATCATGATCACAAGTTGTCAAATCGACAACGATTTTTGCACAACGCACTTCAAATCGTAAGATATATATCGTAAAACATATATATAAGTACTTTAAAATCACATTTGATTGCATTAATACAGTCTCTGAAATAATATTGGGTTGGATATTTTGACTGAAAATTTTTGAAACTTCAATTAGAGGCCAATTTAGCAATAGGGGATCCACTGACGTGTTACGAGAAATCTGTTGAAAATGACCTTCAAATTTTTATGAATGAATTGATCAGTCCTTCTTTGTTTAGGGTTCTTGAATTTTAGCGCTTTTTATGGATTTTATGTTCTGTGGATTTTACCATAGATCCATAGCATTGACCAGTGAAATAAATACTACGTGACTTCAACCTTTTAACAAGTTGTTTATAAAGTGATATCACCAGACTGCCACCAGTAGAGAAGTATAGACGGTTCAGCCCCTCCTCTGACCTTGGGGGAGGAGGTGACCTTGAACCGTGTGACCTTGAACGCGGCCGATTCGGCGGTGGGTGACCTTGACTCGTGTGACCTTGAACGCTGGTGTTTCTGGTGACCTTGAGATGACCTTGGCCTTGACCTCGAAAAAGGTCGGTGGATAACCAGGACCTTGAACGAGGGTGACCTTGAATGATGTCGTTCTCGACTCTCTTTGCGTGACCTTGAACAAGCTTTGTGGATATCGCCCTTGACCATGCGGCCGATGTGTAAATCTGTATGAGTTGGGGGGAGGGTCTGATGTGACGCAGTGGCTGTATGATTATAAAATAGATGAGGGCAGCCAAACAAAATTATAGTTAGTTTAAATCTCCTACAGCTAAGTGAGCATAGTGTTGTGATTTCAACCGTTTTGAGTGAGGGTTATTTATATTATATTTATTGAAAGTTTTCACTATATAGTTTGTTCATTTAGAAATGGCAGTCTCAAATGCTGATTTATCAAAACTTAATGAGCTTATCGGTAAAGATGTTCCGTTTATAGAACAAAAACCAATTAAATCGCTAACCGTAGATAAGCCATATATAATAAAAGAAATACTTGCAGTTGATACGCGATTTGGAAAGTCGCTAATTGCTGTTTTATTTGATGAAAGTGCTGTGCTTACATTTAAATCCTTTTTACCGAAACGAGTCGGGGAACTATTACAGTCGAATATTGTTGATGCAATAAACTCATCAAACGATAAATATACGCTAACATATTTAGGACAGAGTCGTCCAATCTTTGGCGGTGCAAAATCTAGATCCTTAATAACATTGAACCACATTGAGTGATTCTCAAGCAACCGTTAAAATGTATAGTATTCATATTTTTGTAGCATTAACTAATTAATAAGTAGTATATAGTGAAATAATCATAAATTCATAATACTTAATTCATTGGGGTTACTCATTTGCTCATTTTCCTATGGTAGATAAAACATAACTATTTTTAAAATTAAATTGCATCTATCTCATCCGTGTAAGTAGCTAATTAAAATATACTTATAATTTTTCTTTATTTGAATATTTAATTTCCAGATAAGCAGCAAATATGTGGATGCAATATTCAGCTCAAGGGTGGCCAAAAGCAGAGAACATCGATTCAGCTATTGAAAGGTTATCTTCCCAATTATACGACTTAAGTATGGATGCCCTGCACGCCTCCAACTACGATCTAGATTATTGTTGGGATGCCAGTGAAAGTCGTCGTCTTATAGAGAATTCTACTAGGTACGGCATGGGTGTAAATATATGTAAAAGATATTGCTGTGGCCATTCAAGTTTAGATGTATTTTGTGAAGAAATGGTCTGTGTAAATTTGAAACATTTTCTATATGAAATTGAGGAGTTTTTACCTAAAGAAGTTATTGAGAAATATCAGCTAAAACAATCTGGTGATGGGGAAAAGGGTGAAGATATAGATGAAGATGACTAGCTACATTAATAAGTGAATATACATGTGATGCCATTTTCAATGTAAATTTATGTTTCAAGAAATATATTTTTATGTATTGTATATGTTGGTTTTATTTAGCTTGTTGATGATTTCAAAGAAAGAATAAATAAAAGACATAACGATAAGGTTGCATGTATTTTATTAACGACCTGATTATATAATACATTTAAAACATAGTTTATATTTTTACAAGTTTCATTAAAAGCAATATTATTTAACATTTAAAAAATTTCGTTGTGAAAATAATGCAGTAAGCAATCTCTAAACATACAACATATTAAACTATATCAGCTTTGTCAATCCAAGAGTTGTGATCCTCCGAAAATCCCAGCCATTTCACAAATACTCTGTTGCCCCTTTTCTTTAAGATCTTCTCCACAAGATATACGTCGGAGTATTTAGTTTTTTGTAATTCCAGCTCATAAAAACACCCCTTAATTGGTCGAGAAAACATATCTTCAAGCAGGTAAGTTGTGGGATTTGTTATGTTTATTTTCACAACTTTAAAAAGTTCTGTTGAGAAGTTGGGTGTAAATCCTTTGTCAAATACTCCCTTATATTTACTTATTCGAACTATATCTCCAATTCGAAATTTGGGCTTTAATGCAATTTTTATATGATTGTACATATTTAAACGTGATGTTGGCGTAACATCAGCAGGCTTCATACCAATTGTTCGATGTACTCGGTTGTTGTAAACTTTTGTAATGTTAGGTAAAATATCCAGCCATTTGTATTTACCTCGAACTGAAAATTCTTTATATAATAAATTTTTTAAGGTGCGTATTACACGCTCCACTATTGCAGCTTTCTTTACACTATATGTTGAATAATGATTAATGTTGTGTTGCCTAACTAATGCGGAGAAATATCTATTGTAGAACTCCGTACCATTGTCACTTTGTAAATTAACGGGGAAGTAATTAGATTCTTGGAAAATGCTCTTCATAGCTTGCATCACTTCTTTACCAGTTTTGCTTTTTACAGGCCTCGTCCACACAAACTTGGAGTAACAGTCAATGGCCACTAGAATATAACGATGACCTCTATTATCATCAGCATAGGGTTGCATTTCAGCCAAATCAATCTGCCATAAATCACCATAACCTTTAATCACGGTTCTTCTTCTACGAAAATTTCTACGTGCTGATCGATGCAACTCATTAACAACCTGTAATTTCACATTACTAGCCATCATATCTTTACTTATTTTGAAATTTATCTGCAGCTATTATTGACATCCAAAAGTATTATGCATGTGTGCTCCATGTGTGTGTGCTTCTACATTAGTGTGGCTCACTTTGCTAATGCTGTGACATTTAAAGCATTATAATTATGATTTAGCCGTAGTTAATAAACATTTTTCATTAACATAATCTTTCAGCTCAGTAAGGGATTGTCTAATATTTTTTATAGCCTTACTAAGTTTAACCAACTCATTCGTTTTCTCAAAAATAACTCCATTAACACCATCATTATATTTTTTTATATAATCATAGAGGAAATCACGAGTTATAGCATCTGCACCACCCGCAGGTTCTGCAATATTCTTTAAATGCTTATTCTGAATATCGATATCACCACCCTTAGTACGTTTGAAGCCTAGAGATGAGAGTTTTTTATCGACATATTGTCTCAATTTGATAATTTCACTATTATTTTGTTTTATGGCAGCACTATGTGTTTCTATCTCACTCGTCTTCTCGTTCAAAACTTTGTTAGCTTCATCACTATATTTCTTTATATAATTATATAAAAAATTGCATGATACGGCATCCCCATCATCAGTGGCATTTGCAACATTCGTTAAACGTCTATTCTGAATATCGAAATGCCCTGCGCTGGTGAGCTGAAAGCCAACACCTGGCGGTCCGCGTAGAATAATGGACTTGTTCGGACCTGTCCTTCTACGACCAAACTTATCAATGGTGTTCTTTACACTAGCCATTTCTGATTACATATGATTCGATTTAGGTGTGTCAAAGTATATTATAGCTATTATTGACGGCATATTATTTTCTAATACACTATTTTCTCTTCCCTCAGTTCTTGAATCAGATTTAGTATCTCATTATCAACATTGTTGTTACCAGCCATTTTTGAACTCCACAGCAGACGGAGGCGGGCTACCAATTCCTGGGGCTTGTTCCAGTAGACGTAATCCACAGGTCTGTTGTTGTATAATTTCTGGGTAGGTATATTTGACACTCCTAAACCTTTTTTGGCGGACCTCGTTAATACTGCAGTAGATACTAGTGGTTTTATAATGAGACGGAATTTTTTTCCTTTGCTATTGTTCAGGCCATTATTCATATTATAATTTTTATATGGTGCCCTTGTAATTTTTAATATATTCCCATAGATTCGACCATCACTGTCTGTGGTATTAACTTCTTCATCATTATCCAGTATGGGAGGATATTTCAGAAATATTCTATCGTACAACTCGGAACTACCCGGATATTCTCCAAGTTTCTTATTACCACGCCACAGGACAATATCCCCATTGGAAAAACGTATTTCGGCATTACCAATGTGTAGTTTACCTGTAGCAGCATCTACACGAACGCCATATGTTGTATCATATTTAGCACTACCAGACTTTAGATTTTCTATGTGCTTTTTAACCATATGATGTATTTCTTTCGGACTATCAATAAAAGAAGTTTCCGAACCAGGTGTGGTAAATATTGATGTTGGCGGTGTTTCCATGAAAGATGGCGGTTGCGATCTATCAGGTGTCACCTTTAAGGTGCTCGTAGTGGCATCATCACTATCCTCTGAATATACCCTTCGGCTAGGCATCTTCTTTTGCATCGGTTGGGTGTGTGATTTTACCTCTGACGCTGAGGATATTACTTTTAATGGTTTTGTTATTGGCTCATATATCTTCTCAAGCGCTAGCCGATTCTCTGCATTCATATTCTTAATGGAGTTGAATTTCTTACGTACGGCGTCTGTTGCGAGGACCAGCTGACGTTTTAAGCTTATATCATTGTTAATTTCCGCAGTATTAACATTATTTTTCATCATTGTCGACAATATAAATTACTATATGTACACGTATATTTCTGATATAACCCCTACGATGTCTGTTGGTCGATTGAGTTGTTTTTAAATATATCAGGGATATATAAAACTGTCAAAGCCTTTTCGGTATCTTCCCTCATGTACTTCCCGATCTTTATCAATCACTAAAAATCCATATTTATCTTTCCAGCACTCTGCACACATATCTTGAAATTGCTTAAATGTTATGTCGGGTGAAACATGATCAGAAAATATATGATGCAGATTCATATCATCCTGTTTAAACAAAACAATAAAATTACTATTATCCCTAATGAGCTGCTTAGGTACGCGAGAATATGTCTGAGCGAGATAGAAACAATCCACACTACGATGCCGGCCCATACTAAAATATGATCTTATAACATCCTGCTTCTCACATATTACATCATCAAATATAAAAACAGAATCCGGCTTTGCCTCGGAGGGCTCAACTATTTGTGCATTATTACTGAATGTATAAAATCCCAATCCATCAATCGGTGCTAAAACATTATATAAGTACTCATACTTTGGTTGATTTAGCGATTTTGAATAAAGGTATACATTTGCAAAACACATTCCGAGGGGGTGGGTAAGCAGAGATAGCATTACATTTGTCTTGCCACAGTTTGAAGGTCCAATTATGATACCGCGAACAGTTGATGGTAATAGTGGTCCATGTCGCTTCTTAGCCCCATCCAATCCGCACCCAACCTTTGCATCTAAATTATCTATGGGAAAGCTTTGTTTCTGTTTTACTATACGCATCGTACCACAGCTGAAGACTATATAAGCTGCAATATGTTTTACAATCACTATTTAAATGTTATCCACCGAGCGACGCACAAGTAAAAGGCGTTTAGTAAAGATAGGTGGAGGGGTAGTTAATTCCCTAATAAATAAACTTCCATTTGAATTACATCTACCATCATTTCAATATTGTGGTCCAGGCACTAAACTACATAAAAGATTAGCACGAGGTGATCCTGGCATAAACAAATTAGATATTGCATGCAAGCATCACGATATTGCATATGATCAAAACCCGACTAATCTAGCAGCTCGGCACAAGGCAGATTATCAACTTGAACAGACTGCATGGGAGAGAGTTAGATCTAAAGACGCAAGCATTGGAGAAAAGGCGGCTGCTTGGCTAGTTACAACAATAATGAAGGGAAAGCAGCGTTTTGGTATGGGTTGCACATCTAAGAAATCCCATGCTCGAAAGAGAAAAAACATAAAAAACAAGAAAAATAATAAAAAGAACAATAGAAAAATAGCTTTTGGCTCCGGAATAGTTCATAAGGTGCGCAAAACGCTGCGGAAAGCGGGTGGTCGACAAATTGCCGTAAAAGACACAAAGAAAGCAGCAAAAATTGCATTGCAGGCAGCACGGCAACACTTGAGGGCAGCCCGCGGAAAACGTAATATTCGCACACCTCGCATAATACCAATACCCAAAGTTGGTGGAATTCTTCCTTTAATACCTATTTTTGCCGGATTGTCTGCGTTGGGCAGTATAGCTGGATCTGCTGCAGGCATAGCCAAAGCCGTAAATGATGCAAAGGTGGGCAGAGAGGAATTAGCAGAGGCAAATCGCCATAATAGAAAAATGGAGGGAATTGCTGTAGGAAAAACAGGCAAAGGGCTATATTTGAAATCATATCGCAAAGGATTGGGTCTTTATCTTAAACCACAGAATTCAAAAAACTATTAAACACCCTACCACGGAGAGCTCTTACGGACATCGATCTTACATATTATGCTAAGAAGATGGCAATACCTTATTTTCGGGGTGTTTTTATGCGTGATGGTCTACCTAGCTCTGGGCCACGCCGCAATGAATCTGCCATAATAAATTTGGATAGTATAGAGGGTCCTGGAACCCATTGGGTGGCATATAAAAAACGGGGTGCTTTAGTCACATACTTTGACAGTTTTGGAGATTTGCCGCCTCCTACAGAATTGATCGGATACATGCGCAAGAGTTTAAAATCTGCTGATAAAATCTATTATAATTATAAGAGACAACAAAATTTCGATACAGTGTGGTGCGGTCACTTGTGTCTAAAGTATCTCTCCCTAAAGTGAAATAAAACTCTGTGGTGACGGGTGCAATGGATCGAGACAGCATTAAACGAATGGGTCACTCGCTACTCGCATACTCTAGAGTACGTAGTTTGCTCAAGATGACCAAACAACAACTTTCAGACATGCCTAAAGAGGTAATGATCGGCTGTGCAGCACATGAAATTGCATTAGTGTGGGATAAGTTACCCAAACATCTCCAGACTGATATTGATATATTAAAATATCAATACTGCCAAGAACATTACTCCACATCCGATTGTGATGATTGTGATGTCAATGATGGCCCCCCACCACGAAAAATGTTTTGTTGCATCTGTAAAGTGAGCGATATAAATGTGGTATCAAGTAATAATGAGGTCCCACCGTCGCGCAAGAGAAGATTCTCCCATATTTGCTGCACACAATAAGTTCGCGTAGCAGTCAACAAGTGTGTTAGTCATGTCTATCACATTCACTCTATCAGGTCGCTCAAGTGTGCTTAGTACAGAGTTTTACCCACCCATCCAGCTAGATACATGTGGTCGATATGGATTAGGATTAACTGGATTCTACTCATACAATTCAATATTCAACGTCGATGAAACAAATAATTGTTTTCGATATAAAATTAACTCCACCTATGGTTTCCACACCGTTTATATACCTGTGGGTGCCTACGAAATTGATGAAATCTATCTCGCATTGCTAAATGTTATGGGTATAGGTGAAAAGGACTCAACAAAAGTGTTCTCCTTAAAGGCAAACAACAACACATTAAAATGTGAGATTTGGTCAAAGTATGAAATAGACTTAACACAGAAAAACTCAATAGGTGCCCTATTGGGGTTTGAGGCGATACATTTACAACCAAACACGGTCCACGAATCTACCCTGCCCGTTGATATTATGAAAGTAAGGATGATACGTATAGATTGCAATATTATCTATGGAGCTTATTTGAATACCGAAGAATCGCACACCATATTCGAGTTTGATATAGATGTTGAACCAGGATATAAACTTTCCAGGGAGCCTGGTAATATAATATATTTGCCTGTTGGATCAGAAAAACGGCAGTTTATCGATAACATCACTCTACGGATATTGGACGACAGCGGTCATTTAATTAACTTTCGTGGCGAAAAAATTATTGTGAAGCTAGAATTGAAGAAATTGACGTAATATCGACATCAGACTAAAATGGGTTTCTGTTATAATCACACTAGACTGCCCACATTATGCATTAGTCGTAATAAAAACAAGACCCGTTGCGATAATCGAGTCATTCCACGTAAGGGTGTTAAACAGTTAAGACGACATAGACTGTCAACTAAGGATCGTACATTTCTCCGATCTATTGGATTAAAGCTCCGAAATTGATAGCAATAAAATGGTGTCCACTGCAACCAGCGAGAAACTTCAACTTTTTGGCGAACCTCTTCTGGATAATTCGTTGATTAGTCTACACGAGCATACATACAAGCCATATGGTTCCCCGCAGTTTAAAAATTCAGACGAGGTCCACATCTGCATAAATTTTCAAGATTTGATTCTGGATATTGCCGACAGCTACATATTCATAGAGGGAAAATTTACACCTAGTGATGCCACTAAAAAATGCTACTTATCCAATAATGCATTGGCATTTCTATTCGAAGAAATGCGTCTTGAAATGGGAGGAGAAAAGATTGCAGAAATTCGTAAGCCTGGTGTTACTACTACAATGAAGTCCATGGTGTCATTTTCTGAATCACATGCAAAAACTCTGCTAACGTCAGGTTGGGGGCTAACAGAACAAAAACAGGATATTTTAGACCATGGTAGCAACATATTCAGTGGGAGGTTATCTCTAAAATGTCTATTTGGATTTGCAGAGGATAATTTCAAAGGACTAATGAACGCTAAACAGGAGCTTATTTTAATAATAGCCCGCTCATTTAAAGATTCATACATTGGTGACGTTGATGCCACACTGGAAATTAACAAAATCGAGTGGAAAATAAGGCACATCGTACCTGACGATCGACAAAAGCTAAAACTTTACGACAGGATTAGGAAAAGCCATAATACAAAAATTAAGATAGCCTATCGTATGTGGGATTTATATGAATTGCCTAGCCTACGTAATACAGCCTCTGACATATGGGCAATTAAAACAACATCCAGTATGGAGAGGCCTCGCTACATAATTATTGGCTTTCAAAATAATACACACTCAGATAATCGAACAAAAGATGCCACCAAATTTGTACATGCTGATATTAATAATATTCGACTATTTCTAAATAGTGAAGTTTATCCATACGAGCGCTGGAATTTGGATTTTGACAAGAAGCTAGATACACCAGCATATTTTGCATATGAAAATTTTCAGCGTAGCTATTATGGTAAAGACATGGCTGAACCAATGATGGATCTTGGACAGTTTAGAAAAAACCCCCTGTTTGTTTTGGATTGCTCCCGCCAACCAGAAGCCCTAAAATCTTCGACGGTTGATGTTAAAATAGAATTCGAAACTCGAAAAACAAAATTTCCCGAACAAATGAGGGTCTATGCCCTAATTATCCACGACGCAATGTTAAGTTACAACGCTCTAGGTGGTCCAGTTCAGACAGGCTTTATTAGCTCCATGTAAAACGTTTATTATATTACCATAAATGATTGAAATTAGTGTTGTATCATTTTTATAGTAATTATTATGTTTTATTTTACTTAATGAAATATTGTAGATTTATAAATGTATTTAATTAGTATTTTATAATTATTTGCTAATGTATCTGCAACTATGTAATGACTATATGATATATATTATGTATTGTAATCAAAAAAATATGTAATAAAGAGATGAAACCCAAGAATTAATATATACTAGATATACCCGTCAACTTGAAACAAAATTTGCATATATTTTACTTAAAAGCATTTCTGTTCAGAATTGTGCTAATGGATATAGATACATTTGAATTTGACACAGTTAAAAACACCTCTTTTGGGGTGCTCTGATGATATAAAATTCAATATGGTAGGCAATGTTTTAAATAAAAACTTTTTTAAAGGATAAATATAATATAAAAAACGCCACATTCATACACAAAAATATTACAAAATCCCATTATATGTGATTATTATCTGGAAGGTTATGCACATACTTTTAAGCAACTAACCACCAGTCTACATTCGGATAAATATACATTTGGATAAAAAATATACATTATATTTTTAGAAAAAATAGTTTCATATAAAAATAAGTTTGTAATAAAGCATATACAAGCAACCATCAATCTACATTCGGATAAATATATATTTGGATAAAAAATATACAGTATATACTTAAATAAAAAATAGTTTTCATATAAAAATAAAAGACCTAGACCTTGGCAATGAGAACCTTGACCTTGTCTTTTTTGGCTATGGTACAATGCCCCACCATTCGTGGCACCCTTGAGAACAAATCTGACCTTGACTGTGAGAACATAAGTTTTTTGGTTATAGTGCAATGCCTGACCCTGACCACTGATGTCCTTGACAACAAATAATACAGCTTTGCAGTTTAAGCTCTGATATTGACCCTGACTAGTACAATACCTAACCTTGTCAGATCTGGCCATGACCGTGTATAATGTTTGGCCTTGTCTCCACTAGAGCTTTGCTCTACTAGTACAGACAGTCTCGATAAAAGAGGGGGCCGCATAGAATAGTTAGTTTACTTCCCTCCATATAATGTGTAACAATGGCAGGTCAACGTGGTGCAGATTTTCAGTTTTTGCGTCGGCTAGCTAATCGTGACGCTGCTGCTGAACCACTAGACTCTGATGATGAGTCGGATAAAGGCTTCGGCGAAGAAGTTGCAGATGAACCAGGAGAAACAGCGTTTACTGAAAAGTACCTGTCAACCGAAGATCTTGACAAATCTGAACAGCTCTGGTGCAATACCACATCGTTTGCGGTAGTCTACAGAGTCTCGGAGGATGGTACCCAGAATGAGAAGATTCAACTATGTGAAAGATGTTTCGTTTCTTATAAACTTGCTGTGAGGTTTGCAGTTGGTGTTGCAAGTCATAAACACATAGACATCCACACGACAACGACACTACAACAGGCCTTAGCAAACGAGTGCTGTGCGAGTTGTAAGAGTGGGCTGGTGATCTTAAAACCCATCCAGGTTTGCTGTGTTTGCAACACATCTGAGAAAAAAAATAGGAAGGTTGATTAAAAACAATATAGATAGTTTAGTTTTAGTAGTTTAGTACAGACAATCTAATAAAATAGTGTAGTTTACTTTTAAGATATGTATTGTACATATAGTGAAACATTGACTTGACTTTGGGAATAATATTGCTTTGTTTGTGCAATAGACCCTATCAATAAAATACCAGTGGTTGTGGTAGCATTGTGTATATATACTCACAACTCCTCAGAGCATCTCCACTGTATCACGCCATGGCAGATGTACAAGACAGCTGTATAAGTTCTAGTAGTGATTGTGGGTCTGAGATGCAGTCGATAGTATCTCCAGGTGCTCCTGTTGCAGAAGACGTCACATCTTCCACCGACTTTAGGCGTGAAACACCACCCTGGTCATTAGATGGCCACATGGTAGAGGTATTATATAATGGGATTGGTCCTGCAGATCGAAGCGAGTGGCGAATGCTTTACTGGGACAGTGAAAGCTCCTCGAACGAAGAAGATCACCCAGACCAGAGCGATCGATGGCAGCGTTCACCCATGTTTACGTCCGATGATGATTTGAGTGCAACCTGGAGGACTCCATCGCCACATAACATGGGGAGGTCAGGATCTAATTCACCATCTGGTTGGTCGATTGAGACTGTGCCAAACGAAGAGCCAGACCAGCTTGTGGAACAAGAGGATCCAACGGCAGAGCTGGAATATGAGTGAATGTTTTTAAATGTAATTGTATATATTAACCATTATTTTTGTACACTTATTTCTGCATGTCAGTTTTTATATTATATCGTATTGAAACCATTTAAAATTATCTTTTATTTAAAACACCTCATATTTAATCTCATATTCTCAAAGCATCCAACAAAAAAAAAAATAAAAAAATTTTTAACTTGACTACATTTGTGGCATAAAGCAGTACCTATTGCACCAATGGATATATCAAGTACGATTTAAAATGAATATTACATTCTATAATTTTTGGATGCATTTTAAGCTTCAAATTATTAAAAATAACCTACCTTGTACAACTAAAAATTAAAGTGGGTGCAATTTAAATCCAGTCAGTTTCCTACAGCAGGTTTCCAGCGAGCCTGGGGGGTGAATTTCCCATGTTACATAAAAAATCTTAATCAAAAAAGGGTATGATGCAAGTTGAATAATGAATTGCAAAACAACGAGGCCATATTGTAATTAAAAAGATTCGTCTATGAAACTACAAGATATATGTACTTACTTGGCCATATAATAGGTAATTAATCCTGTTTAATAACAAAAATTATCAATTAAACTATTCTGAGAGACATATCCTTATCAATTTAAGTAGCCATTTTGGGTAGTGACGAAGTGACGTGACCATGATCTATTAGATTATTAGATGTATATTCAATTGCCTGATACCATAGATACATAGTGCAATATACTTACATATTGGAATAGATTAAGTGTTTTAATTGTAAATATTAAGTGTAATGTAACAACATCGGTATGTCCCTGACTTGACTTGATTTGACTTGACCTTGGGAAACATGTATGGTGGAACGGGTATTTGGAGCTGGTATGCAATTGGAACAATTGCAATAGATTAATGTAATAAGAATTACATTAGATTAGTTGTAAACATGTGAAATTTTTATTGCTACAACATAACAAATTTAGTTTTTACATATATTTTCATATTTTATTGTAAAGAAACACCTTTTGTGTTTTGTATATATTGCCATATTTAGCCTGTAACACTTGACTGTTATGTTTTAGGTATATATCTTTTTATGCCATAAAACAGAGATAGAGATATATCTATAGAAATTTATATCAGAATACTCACCTCACAACAAAACTTATACCTGTACAAAATAGCTGGTCCAATAAATCACACTCATTATTAACTTATACCTGTACAAAATAGCTGGTCCAATAAATCACACTCATTATTTTATGTTTTAAGAAATATCTTTTTTATTGCTATATTAGCCAGCTGACAACTGAAACAGAAGAAAAATAAAAGACATATTGGTAGGATTACATGTGTTTTATTGATGATGTGCAGTAGGTATATCTAAAACAAAGTGCATATTTTTTACAAGCTTAATTAAACAAACTGGTATTTGGTATTTACCATTTACAAAATGTCATGAAAAATTTGCAATCTCTAAACCTACAGCATATTAAACCATCAGCTTTAAGTAAATTAATACATAGCCTAAGTAAATGTAAATACAACTAAATGTTACAACTAATAACTTTTTGGATTTGTTCCCTTATTTCTAAAATTAATACTTAACTAACAAAATGCATGTAAATAAATCTTGAAGCTACAAATTACAATTGAAAAATTACTAAATCTACGATAAATTAAAATATATATACCTATATACAAATTAAGAAATATCTATATACCTATAAAAATAAAAGTAGCAAAAAATCAAATTAAAAAATATCAGGATACATATATATAAAAATAAAATAGCAAAAAAAAATCTTTCCACCCCCACAAGTGCTCTCATACTTTTTTGAGTTGTTTCTCTATTTGTCGAACTATTTTCCGCGACTTGTCAAGAGCGATGCCGCGTAATTCAATTTCGGCCAATACCGCACGCTGTTCGGCGATCGTCAATCGCGCATTAGCTATCGCCGCGTCGGCCCCCCGAATTACCTCCTGCGCACAGCGTATGCTAGTATTGGCTTGGTCACGTAAAGCGGCATCGTTTTTACAAGCCGCGGAATTTTCAGCATGTTCGCTCTTATAGAATCCATACACGTTAATAAAATTTTTAATTAAATGTACATGATCCTTATGAGCGTAAATCTCCGATTCTGAATCAGAATCCACTGTCACGATAGCGGATTCCTGATTCAGAATCGGACTACTCCGGTCTATTGGCGATGTATTTGCCGAAGTTACGATTGATGACACCGCCACCTTTGAAGCCAGCCATTTTGCACACCCGCCATCTATTCTTGGGGTTGCAAGATTTTGCACTTCAAGACAGGTGGGAGTGGGCAAAACAGTTGGCTTCGTTAGCAGCCCCCTTAAAATGCCCCCATCGCCCATAATTTGCACTTTTTTAGATGTTTTTATGGGACGACGGGCCCTATTTTTAAATTTCCCCGATTTTATAACACGATGTTTTATGGGGCGGCGTGCCTTATATTTTGGCCTCACTGATCGCGATTTCACACTGAGTAACGGAGTAGTAGAAATCACTTGCTGTTGGTTTGTAATGTCGGTGAGACACTGCGGTTGACACTCTATTTTATTAGATATACCGACGTCGACCGCGGGTATATCTGATATTTGGGTGCCATGCACCAAGTCAGCGGCGTCGGGGCGAACTTTATCGAAGTCCTGACTCATCACATGTAACACAGGGATGTCCTCTGTAGCAGCTGCAGTTGTACATGGAGAATTGCAATATCCATGGTATGCGAGCTGTATGCCCATTATGTCATCGATATCGGCCACATCTGCATCGGTCACACATGCACTCGGAACACTATAATCCACATTCCGGGGTGGTGAGACGTTTTCATAATACCCAACAAATTGCGACACCTCGGGGAGCTGTTTGTCGGTGATATCAATGGAGTCTTCAGACATGTCCGACGACGCCTTATAATTGGTGAGAAAATCAATTAAAGCTTGCCTAGGATGGTTATGACAATCGTCGTTGTTCTCACCGTCTCTTACCATCTTTACGCTGTATAAACAATAACTGAGAAACAACACAAAACTGAAAAATGCCACACAAAAAAACGGCGGAGCACGAGAGCACTTTAAACTAACCCCGGAGGTTGTGGAGACGAACAGAATTGGCGTCGCTTGGCTTGAGCTAACTTAGCTACCCTGTTTTTTCACCCTCTGCTCTAATTGGTCGTAACTTGGCGTTGGTACCCCTTTCATCCCCTTAACAGCAGCCCTATATCATTCTGACCTCGTCTCACATGTTGAAGGTCGCTAGCGTACCTAACTTATTGCTGATCTTGAAGTGAAGGTCGCTGAATTTTTATAGAAATACAATTGCATGTGTAATATATGAAGTGATGACATATTTGACTTTGTCCTTGCATCCTATAGCCTGCCGGCCTCATTTCACATGTTGAAGGTCGCCGGCTTGTTGATCTTGAATTGAAGGCTGATTATAGAAGTACGATTATATGGGGAATGTTGAGATGATAACATATTAAATCATGTTATATTTATTTGAATCCTTCATTTACAAAATTAATACATTAGTATATGCAGATAAGTACTATACTCTAGTAGGTACTTTATATTACAATCATACAATGTCTGGGCCACCTTAAACTTCAACTAATATATATGGTTGGAAGGAGATGCCGAAAACAACTACTCCACGGGCAATATGCCCCGACTGGCGTTGCATTACATCAACATCTCCATGGATGTCGCCACATCCTTCATCAAGACCAAATACCAGACAAATAGAGGTCGCTGTAATGGCATCTGCTTTCTGCAGATCGTTATCTGTCTGTCAATTAGACAATAATTGTCAGACAGGTAGTAGCAAAGACCCAAAGAGGGCACTGCAGTGTATTTCACTGTATCTCGCCACTACTAATATATATGGTTTTAGAGCATCGTCTTATAAAAATTATTACATTAGTATGGGACATATATCTGTACTCTCTAGTACTTTAGATTACAATCATACAATGTGTGTGATCAACCCTAAACTTCAACTAATATATATATGATTTTAGAGCGTCGTCTTATATAAAATAAAATCTTTTCAGTTATTAGTAATAAGTACGCCATTTATTTCATTGCATAATTTACATTGAATTTCCCCAAAATGATGAGATTTGCTAATTAAAAGTTTACTACCTTTGCGTTATAAAACGCTATGGTTTTAGTTTATATTTTATTGTATTATAGTAAGGTAGTATGGCAGTGGATATTATTTTAAAAATTAACAATATTATGTAATTGAAGACATGGGAGTTGCGTCATCTTCCACTGAAACGGCTAGCTGTCGCCCTCTCTCTGTCTCTCTGCATCTATGCACGGGATACCAACAAAACAGATTGGCAACTTGTTGTTCAGAGATTCAACCTAGGGGGCGCCTTAATAATTCTCATTACAGCGCTATATTTCATAGAATATTTCACACATGTAATTTTAAACATATTATTTATTTGAATCCATGATTTACAACATTATTACATACAATATGTAGGCGAAGACGTAGGAGTTGTGTCATCTTCCACTGGAACGGCTAGCTGTCGCCCTCTCTCTGTCTCTCAGCATCTGTGCACGGGATACCAGGGAAACAGATTGGCGACTTGATGTTCAGAGATTCAACCTAGGGGGCGCCTTAATAATTCTCATTACAATGCTTCTTATGTCCTTTTTACTGTTGTGACAATATTTCATAGAAGATTTTACACATATGATTTATTTGAATCCATCATTTACAACATTATTACATTAGTATGGGATACAGTATATATACAGATACAGTACTTTACTCTAGCGCATTACATTACAAGTTCTTACATAAAATAAAATATTTTCAATTATTACTATGTACAAAAATGAATTTCCCAGAACTACGAGATTTGCTAATTAAAAGTTTACAGCCTTTGCGTTACATTTCATAGAAGATTTTGTGACTCAAGTTCGGCTATTGCTAAAATTAATGCATCCAAATTTTCATTTCGCTCATGTCGCTCAGCCACAACATCCCCCACCGCCTGTACGCTATCTATCGCCGACATAAGCCATTCCACATTTTGCTCAGGTTCGGTTTGAAAAAATACAATATCAGAGTGTCCCCAAGGTAGAGTCTTTGTTGTATTGGGGATGACAAAACGTTTATCGTCGTAGCATGACAATGCAACCTTATTTTTCATCTCCGTATACATAGTATGTAGGTAACTTCGAAAAGTATTCATTTTTCGAACTATTGAACCTCCCTGTTCGTCATCTGCTTGTAGTCATCTTTTGACAGCTCTTTTGTAATAACGGATTTCTTTACACCTTTCGCCTTTTTCAGTTCATTTACCACAGATTGTATATAGTAAGCCTTGGCCCCTGTACCATAGAAACTAATTATCGGGTCGGCCGGAAATTCATCCTTCATGTTACCTAAAATTGATACACCCTTGGGAACATTAAAGCTATTTCCCTCTTTGTAATTCGATGTGTCGAAGTGTTCGGGGTTTTCAATTATAAAGTCATAAAAATTATCACAAAACACCTTTAAGACCAAAGAATCTGTGTCACTGTACAGCAGAGAGGCCCTCTGACCAAATTTACGTT
Source organism: Pogonocherus hispidulus (assembly GCA_963924545.1). Taxonomy (NCBI): domain Eukaryota; kingdom Metazoa; phylum Arthropoda; class Insecta; order Coleoptera; family Cerambycidae; genus Pogonocherus; species Pogonocherus hispidulus. Next base: position 39,583,133 of record OZ004695.1, read on the forward strand.
TTATTACGTCATAGAAAAAATTGTACAACACCGTTTTGAATAATTCCAAAACAGTAAACCCTACGTATATGGGCTTGTTGTAAACAGCCTTCAGTTTTCCCATTTCAATCGCTACAAAATCTTCAGAGAAAACTGAACATTTTTTAAAATTAGGTCTAGCTATTAATGCATTCGCACCCACAGCTCTTCTAATACTTTCCCAGTGTGTTGCCAATTTGATCACTTTCCTATTATCGACATTTTCCATTGTCTTGCCGAAAACAGCATTATTCATTAATTTAAATAGGTCTTTTTCAAACTTACTCGCGGCATTATTTCGCATCTTGGTATTCAGATCGATATGTTTTTAACCAAGGCGATTGATTAAATTTAAGAGCCCTATGTATTTTTGTCACAATTAGGCCATTCTCTATAGCCTGTTTAAGATTTCTATAATGAACAACATAGCGCTTCTTGTCATTTAAATTAGGTATCAATTTTGGAAATTTTGATTTTCCCCCTGGTGGAACAATACTTTCTACTAAAAAGGGTAGATCTGAGTGTAGGTCATGCGTTTCCGGGGGGTAAGATATATCCGCTTCTAGTACGAACCCCTGGGCACTTTCATTTGGAATACTGCTAGTGATGTCTAAATCGGCTATTTCTCTTTCAGACAGCCATGAAAATCCCCCCGTTGGCAATGGTTGTGACATACTATGTCCATATAAGTTTGTGGCATCAAGATAAGAAATAAACGATGATTGTTCTTCTGGATTATAATTAGGAACGAATTTATTATTAGCGATATGTTTCCTTTCCGAACATTGACTAATACCTCCTCTTATCCCCTTTTTAAAAAAATGGATCATATCTATGCCTGTCAACAACTCTAATTTGACTTTAGTTAATTTTAACATGGCGTCCCAAGATAGCCCCGGCGCCGTATAATACTGCACAGGATCCAAGCCATATTTATCTAAACTAAATTTGCGAAAGTTCTCAAATACGTCACACAAAATAAGGACGTCCGATTTTAAATAGAGGTCGGAATATTCGCCCAAACTTTGACACTTAAATAAGTTCCACACATTCTTAGCCCTTTCATAGTCTTCCTCTGATAGTTCTTCCTCATTAAGCTTATCATAGAATTGCTCTTTGGATGGTATATTTTTGGTATTTAGCTTCTCTAGACTATCCACGAAACTGTATGGAAAGACACCCTTACGCCGCATTAAACTGAATTTTTCGTTGTCAGGAAAAAAATTTCTCATCGTAGTCATTTGATTATCTGCTAAATCATTGCATAAATTTTGTAGGGATGCTGACATGAATTTAAAGCTATCGATGAATCTTAGTTGAACAAATTTTTTTTTTGGATTCGCCATTCTTATTGACATAATCATGCATATATAGATGTTTTGTGAATGATATGTATTTTTCGCTGTTTTGGGGTATTACATCTATTCTATCTTTATGGCGACATAGCTCTTTCAAGAAGAGGTGGCTGTCGTAGGAAGTCATGTTGTGTAAAATAATTGGTATAAAACCCGGTACTTTGTAATTTAAATTACATATTGAATGTGCGGCACCGAATCTTATTTTCCCCGTTAAGTGGCAATGATCTCTCACTTTCACATCGCCTTCTACGAATGGTTTTTCGCATATGCCGCATGTCGTTGCACTCTGAAAGTCTTTTCTTTCTTGTGCAGTAAGGGTCGCCATTGGAACTATGTCTTTCATATATTTATTGTATATTTCTCTTATGTCAGCCTCTATACGTGAGACGAACACTTTAGCCGCGTCGTGCCCTCTATATAACTCAAATTTTGAAATAGAATTATCGAAAGAACATTTTATAAAATATGCGAAAGAGTGGGGCTCATGTTTAAACGTTTTATTCGTGTAAGAATACCGAGGGTTTGGTTCGCAAGTATTAACCGGTTTCAAAATAGATTCAAAATCTGCATACACCACGAATGGCACCTGCATCTGTTTTTCGAAGTTCTCAAATTTTAATATATTTTCGGGCGCTTCTTTGCCATATTTATCGATCCTAAATTGTGTTGAGGGTGTTGTTGTATAGATATGATTACAATCATTTCTCTGGTGCAACATAAGCTGACGTTCATTACTAAAATATCGGAGGCAGCCATCACAAAAGTATTTTCTATGCTCATGGGATGATATTTGGCTTGAGACTAGCCTAGACAAATCTGTTATCCAACAATAGTGTGTGTTGGCGCAATCGATATTACAATGGTGATCAAAATCGCACTCCCCGGAAATTAAGAGCAAATTTACGTGTACCCGCAATTTTTTCCCAGAATAACGCAAAGGCCCTACAACTTCATATTTTAGCTTATTTTTTACAAATTTCTTTTCTAACCCATATACATTCACCGAAATATTGTTCATTTCTTCGAATTTTGATATGTCTCGTAATTTTACTGGAAAATTCATACCTGTCAAATTCAAGACTCTTGAATAATGTGGATATGATGACATCGCAGATGGGTGGCGGTTGATTGCGGGATACAATGCTGAGGTAATGGCCCATGCAAAACAATGGTTATCCTGATTCTCAACATTTATTATGGCCCTCTTGTCTGCAATGAACTTGGGCAATTTAATGTATGATGAGCCACCTAGAGGACTGTATTTGCAGATGTTAACCTCCACAAATTCTATACGTTCGAGAGCCCATCCTAAAAAGAATGAATTTAATAGTAAATATTTTCGATCGTAATAAAGTTTACAAACCTGAGTCGCGTTCCGGAAATTCCGTAGTTTGCGTAAGCATCATGTCCACAAATGCATCAAAGGCATCACTCAAATTAGTCGCCTGATCCACGATTTGATTGGAAGTATTAAATGATTTAATATCGGATACTTCTTTTGTTTGCAATATGTACCTAGCAAACGTCTCCATATTTACCTTCATCGTTTTATGAATTTGAGGTGCTTCTTCGAGTAGATGCAAAATTTTATTCTTAATTTCATTAAAGAAATTAATATAATCTATGTGGCTGGTTTCACTATGTACTCGATAGCTAGCAATCCTTCGTTTAAAAGCATTTCGGACCATTTCAACACCATCAGTGAGAGGAACACACGAATTTGATCTATGTTGCAATGATCTTCTGTGACCTATCATTTGAGTCGCTGTTAGAGTAACATTGCAGCAGTCACATGTTTGCATATTCGTAGATGTTGAAGGTCTATTATGACAGTTACAAACTGGGGCATTTGCAGACGTTGATGGCCTATTATTACATGCACAATTTTGAACATTTGTTTGAACATTTGTAGATGTTTGCTGATTTAAATCCAATTTGGGCTGCTTTGTTGGAGGTCCACCTCGCTCTAGGTTCTTGCATGATTGCCTCTGATGGCGTCGCAAATTATCACCACGTGTAAAAGTTGCACCACAAGCACTGCACTTATACATATTTAACTCTTTATTGTATGAGGCCTAACTAACATTGGTTTTCTGTGGCTACTCTGACCTCTTTTATAATCGTGCGGCTGCTACGTCAAGTCACCCTCCCCCCCAACTCATACAGATTTACGCATCGGTCGCATGGCCAAGGGCGATATCCACGCGTCACATCAGACCCTCCCCCCAACTCATACAGATTTACACATCGGCCGCATGGTCAAGGGCGATATCCACAAAGCTTGTTCAAGGTCACGCAAAGAGAGTCGAGAACGACATCATTCAAGGTCACCCTCGTTCAAGGTCATGGTTACCCACAGACCTTTTTCGAGGTCAAGGCCAAGGTCATGGTCAAGGCCAAGGTCATCTCAAGGTCACCAGAATCGCCAGTGCTCAAGGTCACACGAGTCAAGGTCAAGGTCACTCACCGCCGAATCGGCCGCGTTCAAGGTCACACGGTTCAAGGTCACCTCCTCCCCCAAGGTCAGAGGAGGGGCTGAACCGTCTATACTTCTCTACTGCCACCGGTGATAAAAACTACGGTGACATCGGTGCCATCGGTGAAACATTTAGAAACACACCCATACGCGATTCTTGCTAACCAATACGCACCTACTGGCGGCACGCACAACTAACGCTTGAGTTATTGGTTCAGTTTTGCGTATGTATGTCAATTGTGGATTTTGAAATATCCGTTGTTATATTAGTTAATTGGTTTGATTAGATATGAATCATTATTGTTGTGAGCGTCATTGTTCCTTTTGTACAAAGAAAAACCCCGACATCAGTTTCATACTTTTCCAAAAGCGGGAAAATCTGGAGCTATCGCGGAAACTATAAGTTGAGTATTACAGAGTTTCAGGAAACAAGTATGGATAAAGAAGCTAAAGAACGCAGAGTAGAGAGTGTGCTCTTTATCTTTCTCTAAGGATGACTATTTCCATAAAGGTATGTATGCCGTATGCCCAATAAAGAATTTGACATATTTTGAGATTAAGTTTAATTTTCAGATTGAACGCTCGAAAAATATTGAAATCTATTTTAATTTTATATCACTACTGTACCCCTTTCAAAATAGTTTCACAAGCTTTTTACCTGGTTTAAAGTTCTCGACAACAAATCTTTGATGAATAAAATTTCAAACGTCAGTGTCAGTGAACATAGGTTAGTATAGGTTACTGCCATTTTGGCGCTTCGATCTTAAAATGAATCGCGTATATATGAGTTACACAATACACATATAAGAATTAACGACAAACAGAATTGACTATCAACACGAACTTTCAAAAACGCACATTTTTTATTAAAGTTATCATGTACAGGGTGTCCAAAATAAGATCCTCTATCCCCTTATCTCAGAAAGTATAAAAGGTAGAGAAAAAAGTTAAATACGAAAGTTTTTTGTTTTTACCTGAGTTTTTCATTTTTATAACTTTCTTGAATACAGGTTGTTCAGTTATTCTGATCCAGGCATCAACTTTCTTTTTTTAAATGGGACACCCTATATTCAATTACGTTTTTGAACTCTCCTTAAAATTCTAGGTCGACATTGTTAAGAGGATTCTATACCTATCATTTGCCGTTACGAAGATATTAGCATTTAAAGAAAAAAATCTTTAAAAAACACCTGTTCAAAAAATCTCGGCAATACAAATAAGACATCCAAAAAAAAGGTAAATAGGGTTTATTTAGTAGACAATTAGACTCAGAAATTACTTCTATAAATCGATATTACCTGATTAATATACAGGGTGTTTTTGACAGATGGCTCAAACATGTATATGTTAAAACTCCAGAAAATCGAAAATCTCTTATGGAACACCCTGTGTATTATTATATTTTTTGATTCTCTATTAAATTTTAACCTTATTCTATATAACGTTCCCTATTCTTATTTTGCTTAATTTTCAAGATATTGACGAAAATGTTTGGTGCGCTATTTATAAGAGACACATTTTAGGCCCTGTCTTTCTTGGCCAATATTTAAATGACCCCAGGTACCTTAGGTAAAATATCAGGAAATGGCATTCATTACAAACTTGCATTTTACCTTTATTGGATGCTGAAGAAGATGCCAATGAGATCATCTATCAGATGCATGGAGTTCCATGCCACAATACTGCAGTTGTAAAGAATTTTATTAAGAACTATTTTGTGGAATGGATAGGGCCAAACGGGAATATCCCATGGTCGCCGAGGATCCCAGATTTAACTCCACTTGATAACTTTTTATGGGGTACATTGAAAACCTGAGTTTATCAAATTCAGAGTAATAATGTTGATGATTTAAAGATTAAAATCAGGATGGAAATTGAAGCGCTCAATCAAGGTGATTGCACTGTAAGAAAACTAGCAGTTATACACAACATGCATAGCTGAAAATTGAGAGGACATATAGGACACTTGATTTAATTTATTATTTTTTATTGTTATTTGTTCATTATTGTTAGTTATTTGTGGTTCAAGTTACAAACATAGATTTGTTAGTCGGTTAGTTAATTAATGAAATAATTTAAAAAAATATTAGATTTGATAAAATAATATAGGTATTCTTAATTAAGGCACACTTACTATAATATACCAAATAATACTAGATATATTTTTAATAATAGCCGATAATGAAAATTTTTTCCACATTTTCGTCAATATCTTGAAAACTAAGCAAAATAAGAATAGGGAATGTTATATAGAGTAAGGTTAAAATTTAATAGAGAATCCAAAAATATAATAATACACAGAGTGTTCCATATAAGAGATTTTCGATTTTCTGGCATTTTAACATATACATGTTTGAGCCATCTGTCAAAAACAACCTGTATCTTAATCAGGTAATATTGATCCATAGAAGAAATTTCTGAGTCTAGTTGTCTACGAAATAAACCCTATTTAGCTTTTTTTTGGATGTCTTACTTGTTTTGCCGAGATTTTTTGAGCAGGTGTTTTTTACAGATTTTTTTCTTTAAATGCTAATATCTTCGTAACGGTAAATGATAGGTAGAGGGTACTCTTAACAATGTCGACCTAGAATTTTAAGGAGAGTTCAAAAACGTAATTGAATATAGGGTGTCCCATTTAAAAAAAGAAAGTTGATCCCTGGATCAGAAAAACTGAACAACTTGTATTCAAGAAAGTTATAAAAATGAAAAATTCAGGTAAAAACAAAAAACTTTCGAATTTAACATTTTTCTCTATCTTTTATACTTTCTGAGATAAGGGGATAGAGGATCTTATTTTGGACACCCTGTACATTAACAACCCGAGTACGTGAAGTCTAAATGACAATTTTTTGATTATTGCTCTGACAGGAGTACCCTGTAACGACAAATAAAATATTACTAAACTAACAAATGCCACTTATACTGCTTATACTTTAATATACTATTATTTATCATGCCTAATATATCGCGCATTCCGTCATTTGGATCCGGGCCGCTATATGTGGCCTTTCCCGATCCTTACTGATGGAGAAGGGGAATAAAAATATGGATTCAAGTTCGAATCGTTATTAAGGATGGTGATTAGTATAAAATCATTAGATATATGGTTCGGTTAGGTTTTTCTGAAAATCTTTCTTTTTGAATCAGTTTGCAGTCGCAGTTTCAAAAAATATGCTTTTAACATATCTTCCACGCAGTAGTTCTCATTCACAAAGCACTGAATAGCTTGCCACTCATCATGAACAGATTAGTTTTTTCGATAAAGAGGCCACAAATGGAGCGGAGCAGTGTTTGAACGCCGAGACCACAGACCACAAAGAGTTGCCGAGACCATCTGAAAATAAGGAGCATTGAAAATTAGATTACCTCCACATAGACCTTTTCCTCCCGTTTCCCACATAGGTCTAGCGATAGAACTGGACCTATCCTGTTCTTGCACAACACTCGACAGAATATGAAAAACGGACAGGTGATCCACCGACAAGTATTTTGTCTCTTAAATTTTTACATAACAAAACCACATTTAATCTATATCTAATGCCAATCTATAATGTGGGACTGCTTAATTATGCCGTCTTGCTCTTATAATACTTTAAGCGTATGGATAAAGTGGTACGCAAGCTCCTTCACCGGCGTCAAGATAGGATAATTTTTTGGGCGGAGGCCGGCAAATGTGGCGAAAGATCGCTCGGGATTGTAATGACCCTACCGAAGGAAATTATTCGCTCCAATTGGACATTACAGATGTGTGGACTTAACAGGACAGTGCTCTGCAAACTAAGTGCTCGTCTGAAACTGGCAGCTCTTCTGTAATTCGATATTATTATATCGAAATGCAGAAGAGCAACATAAGGTACCCGTACGTACGATACTATGGTACGATATTATGGAAAATCCGTGACAATATATTATGGAAAACCCGTGACAATTGTATTTGTAGATTGTGTGTAATATTTGATATAGAAAAAATCGTTTCACCCTCGTAGACTGAATGTTTCCGATTCTATCGTCCGATTTCGATATTTTCTATATCATTAGACAACTACCAGGGCACGGTAGGTATTAAAGAAAATCCGTGACAATTAGGTATATTATAGATTGAGCGAATTTTTCAGTATTTGAAATAGAAAAATCGTTTCACGTTCTTCGCTAGTAAGCTACTGAGTTTTCCACCTTTGAAAAAAACAATTTTAGTTTCTTAATAGTACCCAGATAGTAATACCCTACTCATTTAGCGCACAGCCACATCTCAATTTTAAATAAATACAGAAATTAAAATTCATTAAAAAATAATGAACTGGTCCGCTGTAAAAACTCGTTTCTCAAATCTGAATCCATGCCTGTCTTCAAACACATCTGTGCAGTGCTTAATGAAGGCTGAACACCCTGCAAACATAGGACTAACTTGTTCTCTCCCACCAATGTAGTTTTTCTCCGAACCCAAGACTGTTTAGTCTAGTGGCAACAGAGACTGCCAAATAATATTTAAATTGTCTCTGCCACCTGGTCCTTTGCACCTATATTAGTAATTAAATGAGAATTTTCCTCAGCTATAGCTAAAAATAAATTCCAGTGGTCTACTCTTACACGCATTTTTATAAAAACAATAATTAATAATTACAAACAAAAAAGATGCTAGAAATTCATCTATCCACAACGAATGATATTATAATTGTTTTGTGATAATAAAAATTATTAGGTATATTGTTTCCCACCACAGCTGTTTAAAATCATAAAATTGGGAATCTCCACCACTAAATTTTACGGTTGTGACTATCTCACTTACACTCAAGCGCGCTTAGCGAAAGACGATATTTTCTGTTTCAATAGCTACACCTCTCGAGCCATCGCCAGAAAGCGATCGGTATTGCAGTGCGGGGTAAGGGGAAAAAGTAGATAACTAAACGCAGAGTACCAAACTGTCGCTTCGAGGCGATATATAGAATTCTATCGTGACGCAGAGTACCACCGCACAGTCTAGTGTTTTTGTGTCATGTCACAAATGTCTACGTCAGTGATATCTTCACACCAAAGGTTCCAACCCCCTTCAGGATTTTCGATTTTCAAAGTGGCGAAAACGAAGCTTTTCGAGCTGTTTTTGTAGTTGAGTAAAATGGAATAAACGAATGGCAAAATAACTTTTTAGATGCTTTTGCAGTCAAGCACCAATGACTATTATCAAAATGGATAACTTTTTGTGCCTGAATTTCAAGCACGTTTTGAGTTAATTATGAGTACAAGTCTCCTTCCATTTCCTGTAATAGGTCACATATTATGATCGACAAATATAAAAATAAACATTTGATATTTTAGTTTTTTTCCAAAATAACTTAAAATAATAATTAAATAATTTTATATCTGATTCTCAATTTTATGAGGCATATTGCTGAGCATGAAATTAGGCAACTATACAATTAACTGACTCAACATCTATTATACCGTTTCTCAGATTGCAATAGTGAGGTAAGAATTTAATTTATCCGATACAGGGTAATTGTCTTTTTTTGTTTGTATCACTGAGGTAGTTTTCCATATAACACTATACTACACTAGACGCGCGTTTCATCAACCAAGTTGGCATCATCTGGAGATGATTAAAACTAAACCTATGCTAACATTGTGTCCTATTTACATCTAAACTATTTCGGTTCGGTAAATCGTCGCAACTGCTCACTGAACCATCGCAACTAATCAGTGAACCGCCGCGACGGATCAGTGAACCGTACTTACTAACCAATAAAGCGGGCTATATGGGATTGGCCCTCTGTCACCATTCATACTACTTTTGCATTTAGCAATTTCCAAACTCTCAAAACCATAGGGTGCTTATTCTCATCCAGGGAATATGAGTATTCCTATGAGAAAAAGACGCCATATTTCTACATTTCTACTGATTTTGTTTAAGCTGTATTCTCAATCGTTTTATTCCTACAAGATTTCAATAGAATAGGAGGGTATTTATTCTCCTACAACGGACCGAGAGAATTGCCTGTTTTTAAGAGAAACCTATTCACGGAACATAAGATCTGCTGTCATAAGTAAAATTCAAATTTCTAATATAACCTCAAAAAAGAACATAATTTCCTGGTTGAAATTATTTTTTAATTTAATAATTTAATAATTTTAATAATTTAAATTATTCAAAGCAAAATTAAATTAAAAATTATACATTAGGAATTGGTTAGGGAGAGAGGAACGTATTTTAGTAAGGTAAGTATTTTAATTGGTTTTAAATAAATCTATTTCCCTATGATTTGAATAAAATCTTTAAATTTTATGATCTTATACCTTAAAGAAATGGATGAAGAGGAGGTCTTGGTGATATTTGAAATGTTTAATAATTTAATAGAGGCTGAAGAACATGCTAATGTCCCAGATAGGCAGCTTCATAATGAAATAAATCCTTTTGTTACTCTAAATGACAAAGAGTTTGTAGGTCTATTTCGAGTACCCAAAATTCTTGCTCGAGAAATTATTGATCTGGTAACACTATATATGCGTCAGGGACAAAATTATGCAAGTTTGGAAATTAAGACAAAGGTGTTACTTTTTAAAATTACTTGTTACCTATTAATTACTACTTATTATACTAGTAGTACCTAAATGTTCTGTGCAGTAGTAGAGTAGTACTAATAATTTATGTCACATGAATTCATTTATTGATTGTTTAAAGGGTTTTTTAAAGAGGAAGAAATTTATGGTTATCACACGTTTAAGTAAATAATGGAAAACATTTTCAATAAATCTATTCTGCAAGTTTTATAACTTAATATAAAAGCTATACATTGGAAGTTTTCAATACACTATAGTTATATCAATGTGCTATTTGGTTTTAGGTTCTTGTGGCACTATTATTTTATGCTCACGGTAGCTATCAAAAAATTACTGGGAAGAATATATTTTGTGGTATAAGCCAAGCAAGCGTGAGTCGCTGCATCAATGAAGTATCTGCAGTTTTAAATAATCAGAATATAATTGATGAGTGGATTCGTTTTCCTCAAAAATAATATAATAAATAATATTTATTATATTATTATATTTACTTTCTGCGTGGCATTAATTGAGACATTTTTTCGCTCCATTTTTCTTTTTGTAATAGAAATATACCTAATCTTGTGAGAATAAAATAATCTTCCTTTTCGAAACTAAGTAAATATATAACAAAACAAAGAAACATCTATGTTAAAATTTAAAATTTCTGTTCCATGACCACTGATAATCATAAAAAAAATATTTATTCTACCATGGAAAGAATAACTGGCAACGATGTTGTGATTTTCTCCTAGTATACGGTTTAAAAATATCATGAGAACAGGGAGCGTTCCCCCTCGTGCGGGAGAATGCTCACCTCTCCCAACTTTACTCCCCGGATGAGAATAAGCCCCCAGCTGTCCGGAATTTGTTACATTCCTAATTAGTCTTAAATTGCTACTATTTATCTATTTTATGGTTGTTCTCAAACGGATATTGGGCGACACTAGACTTATCGGTTCTAGCCAAGGAATTTTGTATATAAATTCCTTGGTTCTACCATATTTGAGATGAGCCATATGTTCCTTGAATCTAGTTAGAATTGACCTTTTAGTTGGTTCAACATAATTTTGATTACAGTCTTAAAAGAAAACTAGTACCCATGCAATTATACTAGTTGAAGTATAACGGCAGAAAAAACAATAAAAACATTCTACAATCGTCTCCTCCAAAGGTTTCATATTAAATGATAAGAAAGACAGTTATTTTACAGATCACTTTTAATCAAAAACTTAAAAAAATATATTTTTGAGGTTATATGCACAATCGCTATTAAAAAAATGGAGTCGGAACTGAAAATTTCATTTGTGTTCGACTGACATTGGATCAAAGAGTGCATTATATGAACTCTATCAGTTTTGCCACAGAACTGACTCCAAATCAGTGCGCGCATTGAGTTCTACGAGCCGAAAACGCTATGCGACAAGCAGTACTAGAGATGGGTAACGCAGTGTTGAGTTACGCTATTGCGCTGAAGCAGTACCGCTGCGCTTAGTGCGCTGATGCAGTGGCACTGTTGTATCAACTCATCAACTCATTTCATTTGTGACTTGAGTCACTGGTTGGCTGAGTTAACGCGCCGTCGCGCTGTGCCGTGTGCCGTGTGTTGAACGTTGAATGTTTGAGAATGAGCGAATGAGTCGAGTGTCAATGTAAATGCTGCGCTGCGCCCGCCAGTGCGCCACGGCCACGCTGTGTCGAAAATATCTGATCAATTATTCTGTTCTGACTCGCATACAAATTTAAAGATCTGACTTAATATTTTGGCGATGCGATGAGATGAGATGAGATCACAGGGGAACGGAATAACTCGCAGCGCAAGCGCACCTGTTGATAGCGGCAGCGCAGTATTCAGTATTCTCGTAATGAAACGAAACAAGACAAGCTCTTGTGACTTAACTCACTGCGTTGATACACTTCCCAGTCAGCACAGGTTCATCCTCAGGATGTACTTAGTACACATTCTTTGGACATATGGGATATCCTAAGGAAGTCCTCCAAAAACTCCAGGATATCCTTAGGACACCCAAATGGGACAGCCCAGATCTTACTGATAATGTCCTAATGACATCCTAATTAATATCCTCAGGACATCTGGAGTATTGGATAAGGACAAATGTGGAGATGTCCTGAGGAGGAATGGTTACTGCCTTTGTTAGGTTATTCAATCTAAAAGTCAAAATAGACGGCATGTGGAGTGACGCATCACACGCCAGGTATGCTGCTAAATATACCAATCCACAGGAACTCACGCCTATCTGTTCTATAAGGACACGTTGGCGTGTCACTCTTCAGGCTGTCTATTGGGATTTTAATGCACCTTTTAGCTTGATTATTTTTTAACTTGTCGCGCCCTGAGAATCTAAATCATTTATTTTCTGATTTATACATATGTATAAATATGAGACAATTTTTTAAATAGAATCACTTTGAAAATGCACTTCTATCTATGCATTCAGTTTTTGCAAGAAGGAACTGGAAAATAAAACAATTTATTAGTGAAAATAATATATTCTAAAATATTGCGGGTAATTCATTTATTCCTGTGTAATCCTCTCCAAAAGGCAGCTTTGTTCTCGGTTGTGGTGGTCTACAGAGTATTTTATTATTTAGTGGGACGTCCACAATCACTTTCATCATCACTGTCTAATAATCTCAAAGGTCTAACCCTTTTCTTATCCTATTATTATTATCAAAATTTTCAGAGTCCGTATCTAAGTTAGAAGTATTTTCTGCTTCTTTCCATTTTGTCCGTGCTTTTTCAAAATTATCTATAATAGGTAAAAAGGTACATAATTTAAGAAAGTAATTAATAACCTACATTTCTGCAAAATTTTACGGAAGTCAATTTTAAAACTAAACTGTCAAGATAAATTTCCAAATACAGCACACAAGTTTGAACATATTAGATAAAAATGTTACACCCACCTTACCTGCGCTTGAGTTAGTGTATCAACACACGAAATTTTGCTGCGTTACCCATCTCTAAGCAGTACAATCCATGATACTATAGATTAATAACAATAACACGGATAGGTACACCTGGGTTAGATAAGATACTAGAGCTCATGAACAGCTCGCACAAATGTGCCGCACATATCAGTGTGCCGTGAGCGAACGACTCGCAATGAAAGAGCTCATCGTTCATTTCGCCATTTACACAGCACACAAACATGAGCTTTTTACACAATACGCATACGATGTTTGATTGTGCGAGTTCTCATGCATGGTTGACTGAACAATAATTTAGAAATAAATGAGTTAATACAAATAATGTAATAGTAAAAATACTTAAATGTTTACTTACATTTATATATTCGCTTTAATATAACTATATAAACAAGGCTGAAAGAGTAAACATCAGAGTAATAAATAAAAGGGAGACCGCATTCCCTATTTCAAAGCACAATGTAAACATGTAACCTCAACCTTCTGAATGTTGATAAACAAATGGTCCCTAATACAGTGGCGTATCAAGCTGTATCACGGAAATGCTTACAATATACATATTATACTTTGATAAATTAGTGTCACATTCAAATTTTAGCCACACTGCTCTTATCTCAGGATCTTGGGGATATTCTATAAACACAAAACTAGTACTAGTATTCAGATAAACATAACAATTTAACAAATACGACACGTTACACCCTTGCTGTAAGAACACCCATGGAAACAATGTCAAACTTATTTGTGAAAAGAAATAGCACTTATTTGGCCCTGTTCTTGAAATTTCTGGCATATTATACACCACTTCAGCAGTTTTATTAAAAGTTAAGTTCAAAAACACAGTTTAAGAACACATAAAACACTCGGCTTGACCAATTTTGATTTCAAAATAATGACGTCACTTGCTATATTAGGTTAATAATAGGCAATGTTGCCACTTCCGGCGCTTAATATCGCCAGAAATTTCAATAATGTATTGATAGATATGGACAGCCTATAATTATAACATAAGTCACAACAAAATAGTGTCGTAGCCTTAAACATATTACAATGTAACTAATTTGTAAATTGATTAAGGTCAAGAATGTGGTAGATCTTTGCAAGTTAATCAATGAAAATGACGGCTGTACCTAGCTATAAAGATAAAAATGTAACTTCGGCATCAATGTCAAGGACGTTTCAGGGACCAGATGTTTGTAAATACATTTACATCAAGGCTTCACTTTAGAATGTAAATAACGGTCTCCCCTTTATTTATTACTCTGATGCTGAAACTAACAATTCTGATAAAAACTAAACATGAAAAAATTGTAAATTAAAACTCGGCTATCCTCTCGTGTAAACGTACATCATCTTTGAATGCCGCCAGCCTTCAAAGAGCGGCAAGAGCGAGCGACTTGAACGACACGATAACTTATGATCGAATGCTAGTGACAGTGCCATGACCACGTCGCTCTGAGCGACTCATTTGAATGAGCTGTGCCGCACGTGCCGGCACGCTGAAAATTAACGAGCGACGAGCGATTAACAGCTCTAATACATGTTAACCTCCTATTTAAAGCCGGAGTAATTAGTAATAAGCAGTGATGGGTTTTTAGCCGCTAATTATATATTTAGCCAATGCTAATTATATAATTAGCATTTAGCCGGCTAAAAATATTATAATTAGCCGTTTTCACACATTAGAATAATTTTTTCGCAATTACCAATAAAATATCTATATATTTATTCTTACCTACTAGGTAGGTAAGCATAATAGGTATTATTAGGTCATCTTATTATAAGAAATCAATAAGGAGAAATTAAATCTAGAGATATAGCGATTATTTTGTATTTTATTTTATAATATCGCAATCTTCATCATTTAATTAAGTGCATCAAAAATAAAAATAATCGTACAAATTAAAAAATAAAAATATAAAACAAATTAAAGTAAATAAAATTTAAAAAAATAAATAAAAGTTCCAATATATCTCCATATGAAGCCATTTTTTCCACTGGCACTATAATATTTAGCCTGCTAATTTTGAAAGGATTTTTAGCAGACGGATAATTATCGATAATTAGCCGGTTAATTAAAAATGGATAATTATCCGGCACATCGCTGGTAATAAGGTTGTTGCACCCATGATACAACTACATTGATATGCTCATAACTTGACCAAATTTCGTTTGTTCTGCGCATGACGTCATTCGTGAGCGAAAAATGGCGAAAATTCAAATAGCTTAGTCAGTGATATAGTTATTTTCGTGTTTGTCAATTGTATTCCCGTATTATTATAATTGTGAAGCCCGAGGGTTACCAAGTTGTTATTGTTATATTATAAGGTGGTATTTATTTACAGTAGTGCTTCTTATTATCTCTTCAAATTGTAAAATTTAGGTTAGAATTATATTCGGTAGGCAGGTAGGTACACATGATGCGGTTTGAATTAAAATAAGAAAGATTGATATTTAATCAACAATTATTTTAGTTTTCCTGTATGAATCGTGTATTATAATTCCATAATCAACGTTTATTTTATTTTGTTATCTTTGTTTACAAGTATTTTATTTAATTTTCCTCGTAATGACGTCACGCTCAATCGATAGACCACGCCCCCATGCGCATTAGCATATCAGTGTAGTTGTATCATTGTTGCACCTAACCAACCTCAAGGATTTTTAACTTTAAAAATCCTTGAACCAACCTAACATCGCCAATCCCTTGTCTATGGCTGTTGCGGGATTTAAGTACATTTCTTACTTCAGTAATCATTTTTGGTAATGGATTTCTAGAAAATTTATTATAAAGGCCATTACTAATCAAGTTGTTTACCCTTTCATAATAGTCTTCTTTATCTAAACCTTATTACCCTTATCAGCTTTTAGGTAAAAACATTTTTTTTTCACGCAGCCGTCTGATTATTTTTCTATCCTTAGTGGATTTTGGGTTACTATTAACTTTAGTGACAATATTTGTCGAAATTTGATTTGTGCAAGCTTGTCTAGCAAATCCTTTAGAACTTTAGAAGAATCAGGAAGGTATTGAATTGAACTTTCGACACTTGCAACAGGAACAATCTGATTTAAAATATCTTTAGAGGCAGGTAATGCAAAATTTAATCCATTGTTAAGATCAATTTCAACTTAATTCAAGAATATCTTCAACTCACTAAACTTGGTATGAAACAAAATTGCTTTCGATTCAATGGTAATTTCTTCGAACATGATGGTACAGCAATGGGTAACTTTTTGTCACCATTCATTGCCAATCTCTTCATGGACAGATTCGACACGGAGGCAAAAGGATGTGGATATCTTTGCAGTGTTTGATACAAAGGCACTGATATTGACAACTTTGTTTCTAAATTGAATAGTCGTTTCGCGTCAGTTAAATTTACATATGAAATTGAAAACTCTGGACGTATCATGTGGACAACTACCATTCTTAAATGTATTAATAATTAGAAATAGTGAAAATTAGTTAGAATTTGACATATACAGAAAAGGTACCAGTACTTTAAGATATATCCCTAAGGACTCTCACCATTGCGCTTTACACAAAATGGCGAGTTTCAATTTTTTAATTCATCGCGCCTATTAAGCTTCCCTCTAAGTAAGGAGAGTTTGAAAAAGAAATTGATTAGGGATATAGCTGCGAGTAATGGATATGTTGTAACTGTAATTTATAAAATAATTAGGAAACGTAAATTTAAAGAGACACTTCGAAATTCCTTGACTTTCCAAAATGAAACAAGATAATACAAAATTCATATCTATTCCATACGATCCTCGTTTCACCCGTGGTTTTGGGAAGGTTTTTAAAGATATATAGGTATGTTAGTGGCTTATTCATCGGGGAATAAACTATACAACTTTTAGGGAATCCAAAAGACAAAATAGAAACTAAGGTAAAATCGGGGATTTACGAAATCAGCTGTAAAGACTGTAATCAAAAGTATGTTGGACAAACTAAGTCAATTCAAACTAGATTCAAGAAACATATGGCTCATCTCAAATATGGTAGAACGGATAAGTCTAGTGTCGCCCAACATGCGTTTGAGAACAACCATAAAATAGATAGCAGCAATTTATTAAGGGTTATTTATATTAGGAACGTAACAAATTCCAGACAGCTGGATGCTTTTGAGAGTTTGGAAATTGCTAAATGCAAAAATAGTATGAATAATGATAGAGGGCCAATCCCATATAGCCCGCTTTATTGATTAGTAAGTCACGGTTTACTGATCAGTTCCGATGGTTCACTAAGCAGTCGCGACAGTTCACTGAACCGTAGAAATAGTTTAGATATAAATAGGACACAATGTAGGTCATCTACAGATGATCTACAATAGGTTTAATCATCTCCAGATGAAGCCAACTTAGTTGGCGAAACGCGCGCCGAGTGCAGTTTAGTGTTTTCGTGTTATGTGGAAAAATACCCCAGTGATATCTTCACACCAAAAGTTCCAACCCCTTTCAAGGTTTTTCGTTTTTGTTATTTAACGTCGGCCTATGTTCGCGACTAAGGCCAATCACCAACGCCAGGAGACAAGCAACCCCCAACCTGCAAATTGTGTTAACCCCACTCTTGTAGTGGCGTAGGGATCTTTTACTTGCCTGTCATCTCATGGACAAGGAACCTCTAGCTTACATTCCATTTGAGGGATGGTAGGTATATCTTCTATACAAACCTCACCTAAGTTTGTATAACTTCTGTCACCACTAGAGGGTGGGCAAGAGGGCAAGTAGAGCCGGTCTCCCTGTATGGTCGCATGGTCTCGTCAAAGGACTAACCGCGAGAACTTTGCTTAGCCTTCATCATAAAATATATAAGAGACCTTCATATTGAATATGAATGCCCAGTTGCCAGTGGCGGCTCATGGGTCAGTAAATAGGTGATGCGGACTCGTGACTCAGGTGCGGGCCGCAAGTCTGAAAATTTCAAGCAAATTCAAGGTCATTGCAGTTGCCTGTTGCTTGTGAACTTTATGATAGTTGAAGCAGACAAATACTAAGCGGCGAATTCGCCATCCAAAAGTTCTTTAAAATTGCCACGATTGTTCAAACACTCGGATTCTGCCTAAATAAATTGCTGCGCGAATAGGTAATTGCATAAACCGTCTATTTAAAAGGACGTCATGGTTAAATTGTTTAATATATAGTCTGGAATTTTCCCTCAAAGCGTCTTCGATTGTATTGAGGTTTTTTCTAAATTCTGCGAACATTAATGCACACCGTATGTGTTCTAAAGAAGCATCGTGCTTAAGACAGCCTCGCGTAACATTCCCAAAATGGTTAAATCCATTCTTATTCGGCATGCCTAATTTTTTTACACCCACAATTAAACACGGCATACGTAAAAGTTTTTTTAAGTAAATACTTCCACACAACCACTTGTACTCCGAATACCACTCATTCCGAAACTTCTGAACGAACACTTTGTCTTTTGACTTTACCTTTTTTTTCGAAATCGAGAGAAGGCACAGGTTTCTCGCAATTTAAAAAATCTTTTCTGTCCTCATTTTTCCATCTAGAAAATGGTTTTTCTAATAAAACACAAACTGGATCATACATAGGAAACATTTCTACGATTGATAGAAAACAATGATTATTTATTATTATAAAATAATATCTTTCTGAAATCAAAAGTATGTAATACACACAGGGTGTCTCGCCGTAACCACCCATTAGAATATTTCAGAAACTAGAGCGATTTGATTTTTGAAAATTTGGGCAATAGTATGGTCTGTATAATTGGTCTGTAATTCGTAACAATTTGTTTGTAGCCTTTTTTAAAGACGGGATAAACCTTGGACTTCTTCCAGACATCAGGTGTATAAGAGTTGTTAATACACAGGATAAATATAATAGAGAGTGGATTTACAAGGACAGGTGCACAATCTCTAATAAAAAAAGCGGAAACGCCATCAGGACCTGTGGTTAGTTTAGGTTTACTTTTCTGTAAGGGATTAAGTAGGTACTTCTTGTTCACTAAAATTATTTATATTGATAGTTGAATTACAAATTCTGTGATTAACATAGTTGTTACTTGAAGAGGGTAAAAATGAAGTACTAAAAAAATCTGCAAAAGAATTAACGGTATCAAGAGAGTTGTCCCGAATTACATTATGAATAGGGATATTCGAACAGTTTTTTTATTGCTACCAATAAAAGCCCAGAATTTGCGTGGATCTTTTTTTGAAATTTTGTTTTCAGTATCCCCAATGTAATTCATATAAGCAACATCAACATCATTTTTAACAAGGTTACGAAGCATTTTAAAGTTATTATGCTCTTCAACAATACCTGACCTTAAGTCTAATATTCTTTATTATTGAACGTGTGAACCAGGGGGGGTATGTTCTCTCCCGATACCTGCAATTATATTTAGGAACAAAACAATCCAGTAATAAATAAAGCTTATTATAAAAAGCATGGCATGCCAAGTCAACATCGGAAAAAGAATGCAGAAAAGACTAGTCTTCATTAAGCAATGCATCATAAAGTAGGTGAAAATTAGCTTTCCTAAAGTTATAATTAAGCATTTAATAGAAACTTGTTTGAAATTGAATATACCATCTTCTGTAATGTGAAGTGCCGGATGATAAATATCTTGATGTGTTAAAAGGTGACTTTCCACACTACAATCATCATTATACAATACAAGATCCAAGAGTTTATTGTCGCTGTTATGCACAAAGTTACATTGCTTCACGTCTAGCCAAAGAATTTCGTCTAACACGTTTAACCCAGCAATTTTTGCATCAGCTTGGCCATGGCCATCAATTAAATATGAAGCGTATTTGGGAATGTTAAAGTCACCTAAAATGAGTAGGTTTTATCCTGAATAAATGGCAAAAATGATATGCACTCGGACGCATATAAATAAGAAATACATGTGGACTTGAGTGGCTAAAGTTAATCTTAACTCCGAGTAGGTATATCAATTAGCGGAGAAAAATCCGCAACAGATATATTTAAAGCATCGCCGCCTAGATTATCTTGCTTACAGTTAAAACGGAGTCAATCTAGGCAGTGGCGATTTAAAGCAACAAAAGATGAATACATTTTTTTATTTATAGCGAGCACACCCCCGCCCCTAGCCAACTCGGTGGCTTGCAGATTCCTATCCGCACGAAAGATCTTGAAGTCACTAGTAGATATTTCAGTCAAGTATGGAAGAGTCCAACCAGTTAAAAATTATAAACTGTGGAAGTTATACTCATGATACGAGTATTTTGATAGTAAACTGATAGTTGATTTCACCTTGTAATGACATGATCGAGAGGAAGTGCTAACAAGATTAGAAATGTTTGAGCAACTCGCAAATAAGATTTCGGGTGATGGCTATTGTCCAGTTAATAAATCATTTTTTATTCTTTCACACGCCTCTTTGTAAGTAAACACTTCCCAGTGTCCCAAGTAGCATGATTGACATTAACCTTATTATCAGTCCCCTTATCATATTTAGCTTAACACAATTAGAGCAAGTGAGACATTTTGATTTGCATGATTTAAGATCATGATTCTGACTGCACCTAAGACATGAGAGTGTTATTATCTTTGTTTGCAGTGATAAAACTCATTACAGTTGTAACAGCGATAAACCTCAAAAGCATCGAAAACAGTGCAACTATCATAGTTAGTGAATACATTACCCATGGAAGAAACTTTATCATATGATTTTTTATCAAGTTGTAAAACAGCTTGGAAAATATCTTTGTTTTTCTCAGTTGGAAACATTTTTCTTAGTTGGAATTTTACACTCCGAGTCAAACAAAAAAATATTACTGTTACATTTAGGAATGCCGTCTAGCAGCTCTTCCTTTTCATAGTTGGCGGAAATTCCAAGAATACGGACTCTGGGAGGACCACCACTGAAAGACTTGACCGTGTAGGAGTCCGGAAGACCTTCGTCAAACATCTTTTTCAGCCTTTCATTTTCATTCTTGTTCGAACAGCTTATCAATAACCCGCCATTTTTTGCATTGGCAACCTTAGATAAGCGAATATTAGAGGTCACAGTCAATTTTAATAAATACATAAATTCAATAGATGGTGCAACCGTAAGACGTGCAGTGGATGACATGTCTATTCAGAGTAACGGCCGCCAGTTCGAGCAGTGTAAATAATTGTTTTTATTATTATAATAATTAGTTCCTCAAAAAGCTAAAAATACGCATTGTAACAATTAACTATAAATGAATGATTGTTTATTATTTGTGAATAAATACTATTTATCATTATTCGCATGTATTATCCATATTTATTGAAGAAAATATCAAGTATCACCGTGCTTGTAATTCCTTTTGGTTTCAATGAAGTAAAAATACAATATGGCGCCCATAAGAAATACAAAAGTTGAATAGTGTTGGCGAAAAACTAGTAGGCCTAGAACATGTTTTAGTATGGCAATTGATAGCTCTCGTGAAACTATGTAAACATACCAAATTTCAAAAGCCTACATTTATTTCAAGAAAAGTTATTTGACATAAAAGAAACAGGCAAATTTTGTTTTTTCCGGAATAACTTCCAAACGGTCCGGAATATATTAAACTTGTTTACATATTTTGTATCAGCATGACATTGAATAACTTTTTCCTAATTTAAAACACGTATCTTTTACCGTTTCCAAGATACCAATGATGAACATTAAAATTTTTCCCACCCTGTATATCCAGTTACTAAGATAATGGGTGTTGAAGCCGGATAATGTTCGACGATAATAAAGTAATATAATTAATATACAGGGTGTTTCAGAAAGATGTTGCTAACTTTATGGGGTTATAGAGGATCTCAAAATATAAAACTTTTGTTTATAACTTTTCCGAAAATGAGCCATTTTGCCACTGGACCAATTTTTGTTCCAAAATTTTGTGTTCGCTGGTTTAAACTAATGGATTTTACTTTTTTTTGTTAGAGGTAGCTAAACAATAATATTATCTGTATTGATAATTTTTTATAGCAACCACACTGCTTAACAACCAAGAAATTAAAAATTAGTTTTGATGCGTTATTGGAAACATTAGTTGATAAGTACCTTTCCATCAGAGCATCAACATAAAATTTTGGAACAAAAATTGCTCCAGTGGCAAAACGACTCATTTTCGGAAAGGGGTTTATAAGCAAAAGTTTTGTTTTGAGGTCCTCCCCTCTAAAATTTAGCAACACCTTTCTGAAACACATTGAATTATAATAATATAGAAATATATATTATATAATATAGAAAAACGTTGTTGTTCAGAGCAATGGACTTTCTGAATATTAAGTAACTATCTACTTCCGTAATATTTTTTTTTTTCGAACTAGGTACTAAAATTATTAATATTCAATAACTTACCAGAAATGCACAAATGCGTACTACACAATTTAGACCTAAAATAAATTGTCGGAATGTTGTCTTAAAATTATTGATAATTTCATATACCCATCACCTGCGGATTTTTTCAAATTTCATTATTTTGTGAGTAATGTTTAAATATCGTTAAGCATAAATAATTACTTTACCCCAAATATCAAATTTTTTATTTGCAGAAATGGTGTGAATGAAATTATTTTGAAGATCAGCCTCGAAGTTATGACATAATTATGTTAGAGTATAGTTTTTATTTTCCATTCTCCATCACAAATGTGCCAGTGACACAATAATTTAAAAACATCTATATGACACAATACTATATTGCTATAATGAAAACCAAAATAAGCTGTATTGGATGAAATATTGTAATAACTGGAAATCAAAACTTCCCTCAAGACTAAACAATTTCACAGCCACACCCTAAAAAATTTTTGTTGAACTATCTTCAGTGGCGTCTTAAAATATAATAATATTAATAATAATAATAATAATAAACAAACTAAAAAATGTTAGTTTTGAATTGAAATAAAAAATGAAGTGTTTAATGTCACAAGTAGAATTATTCACCTTCTAAGTGCTTCACTTCAGCGGTATGGGACCACTTTGTAGATAAGATATCAAAAGGTATTTATACATACTTCGTTTATGTGGCTATTATTGCACTAAACAGTAAACTCTAGAAGCATTTATTCATTTTAATTAAAATAAAAAATAATTCGTAAGTCGGTTATGTTCACCCTTCATTTGTGTTAGCTATATAAACTAAAAATGAGCATTATCCTGAACATGGGACTGAAAACACGATATGACTGTAAACTTTGTCAGTCTGCCGCTGCTTGTGTTCAACGTAATTTTGTTTGCATTTATTTCACTAAAGCTAATGCATACGCTATCCGGTAATAATAATATCGCCCAGACACGGTATTTCTCTATATTTGGTTACTTTATGCTACTATACACACGTTTTCTTGTTACTAATAAATTTACTACTGCTGATGTTACTTTACTACTACATGAAGTATATGATTATTAATTAGTTAATTAGCAAAAACAATGGCAAAATAGTATATTATATACCTAGGTTGAGAAGTGAGCTATTATTTCCCGAGAAATTTTATATCCTGAGGCGCATAGCGTTCTCTTTTTATACAAAATAATTTAATGTTATAGTATCTTATTCGTATGGTTGGAAAAAAAAATTATTATTAACCTAAGTAAATAATGAATTATCATTATTTACCTAGGTTAATAATGAACTACTTCTCGTTACACAAATGAGGTAAATAATAAGGTTTCCTCATGTTAGTAGTAAAAAAAATATATTTACATTTAATATTTTTATGTATACATTATACATTCTTAAACTATGAAGCTTATGCTGCGTTCCATGTTTTTTTTTTATTAGATATTACATTAAAACTCCAATTATTTGTTTAATATGTATTGACACAGACTTACATCAGCTTTTAATTG
Organism: Pogonocherus hispidulus; assembly: GCA_963924545.1. Taxonomy (NCBI): domain Eukaryota; kingdom Metazoa; phylum Arthropoda; class Insecta; order Coleoptera; family Cerambycidae; genus Pogonocherus; species Pogonocherus hispidulus. The sequence goes on from OZ004695.1 coordinate 39,607,281, forward strand.
ACATGAAGTCCTGGCTTCCATCTGCTGACTGAAAATATCTAATGTCCATTCTAATATCCTCTACATTAGGATTTTTTGTAACTATATTCATTTGTTACACCCACACACTTTATTTTTTTGGTATGAGTACGTACATCAGTAAGCAGGCATTTAAATATTTATACAGCATCACCAAAAGTAAATAAAAAAAGTGCTCCACTTAAGTCCATTTTCAATACAAGATATTTCTCTGAAACCAAAGATAAGGTAACTATAAGGTACACTTGTAAAGTAAACTAATTAACATAAGTACTTATGATTTTCTACAAAAAGTAGGTAATAAGTATACCTTCATAATTATTATTATTTGACACAACATATATTTTGTGTGCCTTTTATGATAATTCTCCAATGGGTGCATTTTCTAGCCATAAGGTATGTAAAAAATTGTATAAGTTATCACTAACTGATACTTTGTAAGGAGTTGGATTTAATGTTCGTTTAATATCTGACCTTAATATTTTTAAAGAAGTTTTAACATTTTCTCTTATATCTTGTAAATTTGGTAAGGTTTGGCACAGTTTTCCATCTGTCCAAAAGAGATGAAGTAAATCTTCTACTTTAGAGGGTATAACAAATGCACGCTTTGATTCGACAAAAGGGTGCCTGCATAACACTTTTTGATTAATGATAGGTGGATTTTCAATTGACCTCTGTAGTAAATCTATTAAAGCATACCCTGTTTCACTGTAAAGCCTATATACATTTTTTTTACCAGGTATAGTAACTTTTACTACTTCTTGGCTTAGTTTAATACGAGGCTGTTCGTTTAATTCCACCATTTTATAAACACATCCCAAAGCTGGTTGTTTCTGACAAGTAACCAAATGTGTACCAATGCCAAATGAATTGAGACAATGTCCTTGATCATTCAAGCTTAATATGGTTTCTTCATTTATATCATTTGAAGCCATAATCATTAATTCACTAAAGTATTGTATAGAGTACTCAATACTGATTTTTACAAAATAATCCCTTGCAACAATTGATAAATATGCCAAATCACCACTGTCTAGCCTTATGCCTATTGCTTGATAGCCAAAATCATGTAAAGCAAGAGCAACAGCACAAAAATTTAAAAGACCACTTTTCTTCACATCATAGGTGTCAATTAAGGCTACAAAATTATTTGGGAATGCAAGTGCGAAAGATATAAAGGCAGCTAATTCTCCATCACTTACTTCAGATAAAACAACATTAAATATACAGATAAGTTTTTTTCTCCAGTCAACTGCTGCACTAAAAAAATCTTGTGCTTCTCCACCTTGTTTAGGAATTAAAGTTTTTGTATGTAGTTCTGATAAATTACTAAAGGAAGTTATATAAGCATGTGCATGAGTGCCTTTTACAGGAATATTAAACAGCTTCCCAGCAAGAACATTACTTGTTCCATCAAAGCCACCAATATATGAATATTTTGAAGCCGATAGACCTCCATCTGGTCCTTGTGCACGTCTTAAACCAAATTCATACAGCTTCAGTTCTCCTGCTGCCATTCTGAACCTAGCCGCATTGGTAGCCATTAAACTTGCATAATTTACCAGATTTAATAACGAAGTCTCCAATAACTGTGCCATAATAAGTGGACCTTCAACCCTTATTAAGGGAACTCTTGGAAAAACAACTGTACCTTCTTTTACGGCATAAAGAGAAATATCTTTTGCTGTAAGAGATTTCAGATATACATAAAATTCTTCTTCGATAGATGCTGGTAAAATTTCTTGTAAATATTTAATGTCACTTTCAGAGAATCTAAATTTTTGTAAAAATTTAAGGCACTCCTCTAAACCAGCAAATATAGTAAATTCGCCGTTAAAAGGGTTTTTTCTAAAAAACAAATCAAAGACGGCGTTATCATTCGTTTTTCCTGATTTCCAATATGCATAAGCCATCGTAATTTGGTATAAATCTGTGAGTAAAGGCTGAACAATACTATTTTGGTCAACTTTGTTTTGTTCGTCGAAATACATTTTTTCCATATTAATTATTTATAAATTTATTACTATACTACAGAATAATACACACCGATATTCTGTGCAATTCTGTGATACAGTGAATCTATGTAATCTATGATACAGTGATACAGAATTACACTTACAGAACTAGGGATGTGTCGGTATTTGAATACCGCGATTTTGGAGCGGTATTTTAATGGAACCGTTCCATCGCGTTCCACATTGACGAAATAACGGGTTACTGAGTAACGATTGTGCTGTACTGGAAACACGGATTTCTTGTTTATTTTAAGAAATCCGTGACTGGAAAGAAACAAAAAAGGGAACTAATATGCCACTACGCGGTATTTTTCTGAAGCTATCGCGTAAGTAACGCGACAGAAGAGGAACCGGTATTCCCAGAGACAATAAAAAGACCAGTCAAAACCCTGTTATACGGTTGGCAATAAGAAGCTCTGTGGCGCCCTCCAAGTCAGAACACCGAAATATTAAAAACCGCGGGAGTTTTGAGATTTATTTACTTTTATTTAATGATTCGTATTGCGTCGCATTAGAATAACAAAGTTATCTATCTGAACATTCAACCATATTGAGAAATCAAAGGCTAAAGCTTGAATAACTTATAATCTATTATAAAATTAATGATATTCAATTGAGATAAATATTACCCCAATATGGCATAATATTTATCCCAACTCAATATCATTAATTTTATAATAGATTATAAGTTATTCAAACTTTAGCCTTTGATTTCTCAATATGATTGAATGTTCAGATAGAACTTTGTTATTCTAATGCGACGTCAGGTTGGTCGGTTGGTTGATTCGATAACCATTGGATCGATTTAAGAAAATATGTATTCAATGAGACTTCCCAACAAACATTGCTACAATGGCAAGATAATGTAAAAATACAGGCACCTCATGCATTCTTTAATGGCACTTTGTTGGCAAATATTGCAGAAAAAATACATTTTTGATCCGCTGGCCGTCAGTAGGCCACAAGGCATTGTGCCCTATCGGATGTGTGATGGCAATTCAGTGTTCAACCATTATATAACTCAAGGCATGTATTTCTCACCCTCTGGCCATCAGTGGGCCACAAGCCATTGTGCTCTACTAGACATGTGATGGCATTTGAATATTCTACTGTTACATAACTGTAGGCATTCAAAAGTGCTGGGCAAATGGTGGCAAATATTTACTTAACCTTTATTAATTCCAGGGGTTATTTGAAAAGAAATATCTGGGCATATAGTTTTACCACTCACCAAAACATTGCACTTGCTCTGACGCTGTGTTTTAGTGAGCGTTAAAACTATGTACCCAGTATTGTCTACATTGTAGCAGAGTAAGTGCAACGTTTTGGTGAGTGGTAAAACTATATTCCTACAGCTATTCTTTTTAAATAACCCCTGGAAGTAGTTAAGTAAATATTGTGCCACCATTTGGCCAGCACATATGATTAAAGGTTCCAACCCTACCCCCCTCAAAAGAAAAGAATATAGAGTTTGTTCAATATTTTACATATTATATTCATATATATACTTATTTACAAGTAAATTTTGAATTTTGTAGTAATACTCCTATATCATTTCTTCCTATTCGTTCTTCCACCATTCCTATCACACGCCCCCCGAAGCCATGCTTTAATTGCCATTTTGACTAATGATGTTGTATATGATGTCTTGCAAATGGGATTAAATTTTACGGCAGCTACAAAATACAGAAAAGATTTTAACACTTAGAATAATTGAAGGGTTGAGTGGAAAAGGTGCTTAAGCCACAATGATATGAAAATGAGAAAAGCCTTGTTAAAGTTTGCATAACTCATAAAAATGATTGGAACCAGATTTGCCTAACCCACAAAAACACAATACAGCAGAATATTTTACAATCAGTAGTAATTTTCAAATCTAAATTTCACAAAAATCCTTAAATGCTGCATCTTGAAAACAAAAGGCGATCTTACATTAGTGTATAGCTGTTTTATTATTTTATAGTTCTCTATGATCTAGTACTATGCATTGAAGTTTTTTCAATGTCACCCTGTATACGGTTTTGTTTTGAGACGTCAGAGTGAGGTGACTAGTTTAGTTGAAAGAATGAAGTAATGGAACAAATGCATGCACGTTCGGCTCATTTGTTGGACATAAGATGCCCTTTTTGTAAATGTTATCCAGTGAAATACAAACATTTTTTGAATGCAAATTACTTATATAAATGTGAGAAAATATTTCTGAGTTAGTAGGATAATCATTTAGAGACTTAACTGATGATAAATGTTCTCCAATTATACTTATTTTTCCATCCTCTCCATTAGCGAAATACGATATTTTAACTACATCCCTGTTTTTCAGCAATACGACACAATCCTGTTTATTTAATGTAGAAAGTTTTAAGTTATTATAAACTAGATGACGATAAAAGGGACAATTTAAATTAAAGTAATCATTCTCAATGTCTGTCAAAACAGATAACTTTACATTGAATTGGGAATGCTTGAAACAACCACTAGATGAATTTCTTAAGTTGTTAATTTCTTGTAATCTGTTACATACTTGCTGTAATGGCTGATTGGGTTTCCTAAGCATTTTTTTAATTGTATATAAATAATTTTCAGCCCAAAAACAGTTAACTTCATTTAAAGATTTAAACAACTTAGCGTCCTCCGAGAGATGTATAAGAGAGTGTGCATTGTATGTAAGAAAATTTTGCCCATAAATTGTTTTAGAATAATTAACAAAATTTACCAATAAACTATGAGCATAATCATTATATATTTCATTAAGATCTTCATCTATTAAAATTGTTACACCGTAAACCAATAACAGGAAATGCGAGTAGATTTTCTCTGGAATTTCATTGTGTAATACTATAGGTGCAATATATAACAAAAACTGTCTGAGTTCAGTGGCCTTCCAATGCTCTAAATGTTTAAGAGCCCTTGGTTTTCTTACAAAATCAGAAGGCCAATGTTTTGACATCTTGTACATGTTTTTATTTATATTATCTAAATTGACTTTTGATATGCCAAATTGTCTTCCGCAATCTCTCCAAAGAAAGAGTATTTTTTTCACAGTACCTAAACATACTGAGTGCATATAATCGGTTGGAAATGATTTAACCATATCAATTTCCAAACAAGCCAAGGGTGTGTCACCTTTATGGTAATGTGTATATATTTTATTCTTAAATTGTTCATTAGTTCGCAGAGGAGCATTCAAATTGGGAAAAATCATGGACTTCTTAAATTCACCTTCAACAATACATTTGTCACAACCAAATTGACTATTATGTCCTAAAACGTTTTTAATGAAATTTCTAGCTGGAGTGTCGCAACAAAAACTATGAATTTTTATGCCATATTTCTTATTATTAATGTCCTTTTGAAAGTGATGACAATTCAGTTATAAATTTCGAGAAATAATATTCTAGAGGTGGCTTACCCATTCCGCAAAATATAGCTACGGGGAAAATGTTATTTTCAGAAATATTTTTTATTTTACACAATATTGGCCAAAATTGGAGATTTGAACTTTTATAAAGTGGTAAACCATCTACATTAAATTGTAAATTAATTTCATTAAGTTGATCATTTCCTTTAATGCACTGCTCTAAATTTTGGGTTATGCCAAAATAAAAGAACTGTCCTTCCCCCATTGTTTCGATGCCTATAGAAGTTCCCGTTCTTAACAATGTTCTTGCATCTGACGGTAAGTCAGCAAGATCCGGTTGAGTCTTCAACCACTTTAATAAATCAGTAAGAGCCGCATGAGTTATATTATTTTTAATAGCCCAGTTGGATAAAAAAGAGATACCATAGCCCTCATTACTTAATGTCAAACTCAATTCCTGAACTTTGTCATCTACACTTTGAGAGGTCTGTTGGTACACATTACTTTTTGTTAAGAAATTTTGAGGAAAACTAATATTCTTTAGGACCTGTGGTCTAACATTTTCATGGATATTTGTATCACTAGATGAGAGTTCGTGAATGGATATATTCGATGTGATGTGATGATGTGAAGTCTTTAATGCTGAAGTTTGAGGATATCTACAAACTTTGTTTATAGTGTTATCCTTTGAATTTGAGATCTTGTTGTTGATATTACTTAAAACTAAATTCAGTCTTCGTTTTACAGCTCTATTTTTAGTGGCCTTACTTGTAGGTTTGAACATTTTTATCAAGACAACTTGATTCTTACGATCTGAATGAAAAATATAAGTTTAATATACATAATAACAAAAAATAATCTATATATTTACCTGCTTTTGTTGTCCATAATAGGAAGTAATTAATCTATTATAGGAGATAAAACCGGCAACTTGAACTAACCCACAAATAATGAAATAATCAGATTTATGAACTAACCTAAAAACCTAACAAATATATACATTATGGCGGCAATTTCGTGGGATATGGTAGGTCCCGAATATATCGAAGATATATTACGTCATTCAAGGGCGTTTTCCTGTAAAATTGTACTCATTAAATTCATTTTACCGATTAAAAGATATGTATGCGTTTCATTTCAATTTTTCAATAGTGAAAAGCCATTACTTATAAAATGAAGGAGAATGTGTAATAGCCCATTACTTATCGACCAATATAAAAAAGTATTGGAGGAACAGTAAACACAATTTGCATTAAATTTACAGGCAGCTCTCAAAGATGGCTCCTACATGTGTACATCTATTGGTCCAGTGAGATTTTATTGATGGTAAAGTAATGCATATTTACATGCAGTTTTAAGGCATTAATCAAGTATTGGCGTATTTTGCCATCAGAAAACCAACAATGCCATTAGTAAATATGTAACTTGCCGACAGTCAATGTTTGCTGGGTTAATATCCTGCATATAGATTACATGAAACATTCCTTAAATAAAAAAATAATAGTTGCAAAACCATATTACACGATTAAAAAACGAATTAAAATCAAGGGTATATTCCCTCGATTTAAATGGAACGTTTAAAAATCAACTGAAATATACACTACTTATTAGCACACTTATTAGGTTATACTTATATTCTATATTATTTACTTTTTAAAAATGTAAAGAAATAATTGAGTAAATGCAGCACTTGCAGAAAAGTAGGTCGTAACGAATAGTGATTATAAACAGGACCATAAAAAATAAAACTACAAACTACACGTATCATGGCACGGCACCACAATACCACAGAATACACTCAAAATCCGGTATCTTTATATAGGACTGCACGGTATCCATGCTTCCAGCGCCCTCCAAGTTGGAACATGTGAAATTTCCATTCTGCCTATATCATTGAAGAGTCTTTTTATTGTCTCTGGGTATTCCCATCTCTATACAGAACAGAAACAAAGTTCGGTCACAGCCATGATACAACTACACAGATATGCATATATATAATACTACTATATCGCGGGTAGAGGCCCAAAAATTCCGAAAACATCACGGCGCCGACATACAATCTCTATCCTTATCGAGAGTACCTTAGTCAAATATGCGCGTGCGCACGAATTTCGCGACATCCAATAAGCATGCAGCATAAATACTGCATCTCTGTCTACCGACTTCTTTTAAAAAAATGTTGAAAGTTGGAAAGTCTGTCAACCTATAAGCAATGTGTCAGTTTCCGTAACCATGGATATCGACAAAATCTGCGCTTGCGGAAATAGAACAAAGGGTCTCTGGAACAGTATAGCACTATATCTTTTGTCCTTTGATGTTTTCGGAGAAACCGCTTATGGGCTAACATTGGAAATACGCGATATAGTAGTATTATATATATGCAGATATGCTCATAACGTTCGTTTGTTTGCGCATGACGTCATTCGTGAGGGAAAAAAGGCAATGCGATGCGAAAATTCTTAAGGGCAATGATATAATTATTTTCGTGTTTATCAATTGTTTTTCCTCGTAACTGACGTCACTATGCGGATAGGCATATCTGTGTAGTTGTATCATGATATCAACTATATAACAGGCCACAAAACAGAATAACAGGCTATAGAAAGTGATACCTATGTATTATTAAGATTTAGCGATAGGTACTGTGAATTCTAGGTACACTACAACGAAACTGAGAGTAGGTAATAGGTAATAGAGGGCCTAAAAATTTTTAAAAACTTTAAATCTTTAAAGTTTATTGAGCACGTCAAAAGGGTACAGGGTACAGTTCATGGTTCATGTGTCTTATTCATGTCATAGATTACGTAGATTATTCATGTTTCGTTTGAATTCTCCTCACAAATTTTCTAAAATGACATGGTTACATTTTACAATGTCATAGTATATCTAATTTTAATTACCTACATTACTTCTAATACATATGGTCAGTCATCTTCGATAAAATTACAATAAATGTAAGTTGGGAATTGATTGTTATTTACTTTTCTAACCTCACAAAGCTCCTTGTAAATCCACTACGGCAACATTGTACCCACTCGTAAATATTTACAAATCTGTAAAGAATTTATGAGTTTCTGTAGAATACAAATGTGCGCAGAATAGCAAATGTCCTGTAAATTTACAGAATCTTACAGATGTGCTTACAGACGCGCGCAGAATTGACCCATTATGTTTATTGTTTATGCTTGGGTTACATGGTTCCTTGACTTACAGAGTGTTTGGTTGAATCACGGTAGTATAGGCCCTTATAATTCGAGCACATTGAATAAAATACTTACTTCCCAGTACGTGTTACAGTGATTTATGAACTGATGTTGAATGTAAAATAAACGTTTGGTATTTACTAATCGTTGTAATAGGATGAACAGGTTTGTTATTTTATTAATTTAGACTAACATATACAGGGTGAATTAATATACAGGGTGAACCAAATCTGACTGTGTGTACAGGGATCTCGGAAACTAGAAGAGATACAGAAATGGTTAAATGGGCAAAGTAGTGCATAATTTAATGCCCGTCAATAATCCGCTAAGAAAACAATTGAATTTCGCACCGTCTAGATTTTATTTAGAAAAAAGTGAAAATCGACAATTTTCAAATTTGTTTATAACTCTTTTGTTTGCATTGGGAGCGAGCATTCAAAGGCCATTTTGGGCAGTTTTTTACGGGGATCCCAGTGGCGTATAGAGTTTTTCTATGATACATACTTTTCGAGAAAATGTTAGCAACTTTATTTTTTGTAATGGACGCCATAATGGATTTTTGCATTTTTGAATTTAGCGATTTTTTCTGATTACTTTGATATAGCACATGTCATATTTCTAATCTACGATGTAGTCTTAGTAACGCAAAATATTATTTTCAAGAACAAAATAGCAGGCCTTGAAGATAAGTGTGACAGCAATAAACAAACACCATATTGCGAAAAAATAATGCATATATTATTATAATCTAAAAAAATATTAACAACTTTGAAAAATAACTATAGGTATATATAGGTATACTGAAATCTAATAACAAACTAAAATACTAAAAAATAAAACTAATACTGTTATTAATATGTTAGTGTTCCAAATGTCCACCATTATTATTCCGGCATTTGACACATTGGGTTCGAATGGAATTAACTGCTTTCCTTATGTGACGTCTATCTAGAGTAGCAAAAGCATTTGTCACACATTCTTGCAGCTCTTCAATGGTCTGATATTGATGGTTACTATAAATAATGTCTTTAATAGTGCCCCATAGGAAGAAATCCAGTGGCGTCAAATCAGGACTCCTTGCAGGCTACTGAATAGGAGCGTTTCTGTCAATCCATGTATGTATTTGGAAAAACGACATTTAAATATTCGCATACAGCCCTACTACTATGTGGCGGTGCTCCATCATGCTCGAACCAAATTAAATTTTTTAATATGTGTAGCGGTAGATCATCAAGAACATTTTGCAAGAAACGCAAATAACTATTTCCAGTCAGATTTTCATGGAATATGTACGGTCCTGTTAATGATGAACTTAAAATCCCACACCACACACTAAACCCGAATTTTATTTGAGGCCTTTCTTGAACAACATGATGTGGATTTTGTTGTACCCATACGTGTTCGTTATGACGGTTAAACATTCCTCAATTTGTAAATCGGCTTTCATCAGTCCATAAAACTTGAAATGGAAATTCAGGATTTTGACCGTACATATTCACCAACCAATTGCAAAAGACACTCCGTCATTCATAGTCTCCTGGATATAAATTGTGTAAGGGATGTTTTTTGTATGGGTGGAATTTACGTTTTTTGAGAACTACTGTTGTTTGTGAAGTACCAGCTTCTTGGGCAATTTGCCTTGTTTATATTTCAGCATTATGGTGTACGCAAGCAAGAACATTTATTTCGGATACTTGGTCAATAGTACTGTCAATTCTATTCGGCTTCTTGAACACTCCAAAATCTCTTATATTTGAACACAATTATTTGAAAGTACTTACTGATGGCTGCCGGCGATCAAAATATCGTCAAAATATAGTTGTGCAGCCCTTGTGCTATTTCTCCGACTCTCACCATAGCACAATATCATATCCAGCTTTTCTTCATTGGAAAATTCATATTTCGGTTTTAGCTACATTTTTATTTTTTTAATATATATATTTGCTTGTGTTCCTTTAGGATTAGAGATATAATATGCCTCATTTATATCCATTATGACTTTTTTTATTATTCTGATGCCTACTTTCATAGCCTATCGATGATTTTGTTCTTGAAAATAATATTTTGCGTTACTCAGGCTACATTGTAGATTAGAAATATGACATGTGCTATATCAAAGTAATTAGAAAAAGTCGCTAAATTTAAAAATGCAAAAATCCAATACGACGTCCATTAGAAAAATAAAGTTGCTAGCATTTTCTCGAAAAGTATGTATCATAGCAAAACTCTAACTACGCCACTGGAATCCCCGTAAAAACTGCTTAAAATGGTCTTTGAATTTTTTCGATCCGAATGGAAAAAAAAGAGTTAGAAGCAAATTTGAAAATTGTCGATTTTCACTTTTTTCTGAATAAAATCTAGATGGTGCGAATTTCAATTGTTTTCTCAGCGGATTATTGACGGGCATTAAATTCTGCACTACTTTGCCCATTTAATCATTTCTGTATCTCTTCTAGTTTCCGAGATCCCTCTACACACAGTCAGATTTGGTTCACCATGTACCTATATATATACAGGGTGATTCATTAAGAATAAGTAATCTCTAAACTGGAAGATTTAGTTTTCTAGATACAACAAATGAAAGGTTTTAGTACCACACTCTGTATAAATTATAAATATAATGGACTATGGAATGTATAAGTGCGTAACAAAAATAGTTGTGTCTGGTATTTTCAATACGCTTACGATATTTGCGTAAGATGCAAGATCTGTGAATTTTTGTTAAATACTTACCTTTTGAAAATCAAATGCTCATTGTTTTCGATTTACCTACAGTGATCATAAAAAAATAAATAGTATCATTATCGACGCACACGCGATGCTGTCGACAACTGACAACTCCATTCGTTCTTCGTTCATTTCGTTCGCGAATCACGACTTCAACCGGCTCAATTGAGCCGGTTCACTAAACCGGTTCTTTCTACTGACTGAGACCCGGTGATCCGGTTCCTTGAAAAGAGCCGGAGTGCCCGCGCCAATATTCTTGGCTGTGAACGTGCAAGAACCCGAAACAAAGAAGGACTGATCAATTCATTCATAAAAATTTGAAGGTCATTTTCAACAGATTTCTCGTAACACGTCAGTGGATCCCCTATTGCCAAATTTGCCTGTAATTGCAATTTCAAAAATTTTCAGTCAAAATATCCAACCCAATATTATTTCAGAGACTTTATTAATGCAATAAAATGTGATTTTAAAGTACTTATACATGTGTTTTACGATATATATCTTACGATTTGAAGTGCGTTGTGCAAAAATCGTTGTCGATTTGACAACTGTGATAACTTGTGTTTTGTTAATCAGTGCAAAGATTACTATGATATGATACAGAAATACTTTGATATGATGACATGACTGATGACAGTGATGACATTTCAAAGACAACCGAGACATTCTACATGACAATGTGACATATATAGGTTATGTTAAAAGGTTAAAACTGTCAAATTAAAACAAAGAGGATATTTAAATTTCAAATCTCCCGCTAAAGGGAATCCACTGACGTCACATAAGTGATAAACAAATATGATTGGCTGTTACTGATTGATCAGTCCTTCTTTGTTTAGGGTTCTTGGTGAACGTGACCTTGTATGATTCGGGGTCGAGTGGGACTATCACTCAGAGGGATATAACTAATATTATGAAGTCCGCAACCTGTACCAGACATGCCAGGTTGCCATTTTTGGCAATTTTAGGCAAGAAAACATGTAATATTTGATATAAATGGCAACCTCGCATATTTGTATGGCACCGGAGCCGGTCGGGGCTGTTACGGACGACTACGATCTACGACTCTGCCTTCTGCCTTACGCCTACGCTGGATGGCAGTTAAAATTTAAAATGGTGTTGATTTAGTTTTTAGTTATATTTTTTAAGGGTGATGTATATCTTCAAAGACAGAAAATTGGAATAAAGACTACAAAATTTGAAGTAACTGTAAGTATTATATCTTTTACTTTATATATTTTTGTACTCTTTTTCTTCAATTCTTGTAAATATAGATCATAACCCCAATTTATACTTGAAAAAATTACTATAGTCAGTAGGTAGTAGGCCAGATTATAGCTTAAACAATAGGTATGTGAGTACCTATTCGTTTGAGTACCTACATCATATTATAACGTAACTATAAATTGTTTTTGAAATTCTTGATTTTTAAGTGAAATTCCCGTTGGCCGAAGCCAACCCATAATAAAAGTGGTTTTATGTTCTTTCTATTATAGTTACTAGTTCTATAAAGTAAAATAATTATAATTAGATACTAGATACACGTATTTACTATAGAAATACATAAATTCGTACCTGCTTTTGTCTGTTCTACCAAGGGAAAATATTTTTATATTTAGTTTTGTAGAAAACATTAACCCTATTACTATAAAAGAAAACCCAACCCTCATTTTTGTTTCATGTACAACTACTTACTGTATGTCAGAGTTTAACGTACTTCTCATGAAATGGATAGCAGTCGAGACTGAATTTCCCCATGAACATTTCACTGATCGCCTTCTCCAGAGATAAATTTTTGACTCCAACATTATCGATATTTTGTTCGTTAGTAGCAAGCTCATCCATTAGCAATATTTGTACATATAAATGTATTCATTCATATAATTTATTTATAATATCATAAATAGTACTTTTTTGTTACATCCCTTTGTTTAATAAATACCTATATTTAAAAAATGTTTGCTTTGATTAATTACGATACGGTATAAAAATGTAAAAACCTATATCAGTGAATATTATCCAATATTAAATAATGTAAAAACCCATTATTTTTGGATAAGAATTATGTAGGTAAGTACAATAAATTTTTTTGTCATTTATTAATATTTTTAAATGTTTACATATTTATTTAGATAAGTCAAAAAAATTAAGTAACGAGATATTATTCTTGAAAATTATTTAAATATTATAATTTTGTGAAGTTTCAGTTGTTACTTTTCATTAAAACCCATATTTAAATATTCCATTGATAATAAACTCGGTACATAATTTTTTTGCTACATATTTAAATAAGTTTCTACTTATTATATGTAGCAAAAAAATTATGGACCGAGTTTATTATTAATGGAATATTAAGGTAAATTGAGATATTTAAATTTCCCGGTCGTTAAAAAGTGCCAGACAAGAGGGCGCCACTAACAGTTTGTGTTGCCCTCCTTTTCTACAGAAATCTCATTTCTTCTTTTTCTGTTTTGTGCTATCACTCTTTGCCATCCTCATCTCTGTAGGGACGGCCTCGTAGAGGTGGACCCCATCCCTCACCAACCCCGATCACAAGAGTGATAGGTGTGGGCGATTTGTGGGATCTCCTCCTGTCCTGGCTCTACCCTGCCGGCCGGGTAGGATCTTCTGCCGCTCTTCTGTCTTGATGTTCTTTCTTCGCCGGCATGTTAACCCCCGGGGGTGGTCTGTTATGGACGGGGGCGGCAATTGCCGCTCCCGCCCTGGGATTGTGGTTAGGTGGGGTCAGGATTGGCATTGTAGCCTAAGGATGCACCTCTAAGGGACCAAATGACCCATTAGTGGGTGTCGGGGGGATATCGAAGTGTACCCGCGACCGCAGTCGGCGGTCGCGACTTCGAGGGAGGTCTGTGGGTCGTCTATGTCTCTTCGTAGTCTCCTACTCTTGCTCCAGGTGGAATTTGAAAATGTTACCTTATACCTTATCCTGGGTCCAAGAGTTGGAGCCTTGGCCGCTTGTACTTAGCTGACACGTCGAGTGCGTAATTCACGGCTCTCTCCGGATTAGTGGATTGCTATGCGTCTCGGCTCGTGCAAAGGGTTTCTCAGCTCGTCTTCTGAGGACCTTCAGGACTGGGACGTACTCTAAGTCCCGGTATAGGTCGGCGTTGCGCAGGTAGTAAGGGGCGCTCGTTGCGACCCTCATGGCGATGTTTTCCACGGCCTGCAGTCTTCACGTCTAATTGAAATTCAATGTGTGACGTCACGGGCCGCCATTTGAGGAGAGAAGACGGCCTGATTAGGGATATTTGAAATTTTTACTCTCCTCGTCCAGGACGGTATTATCGATATTTATCTAAACATATTTTCTAAAAATTAATTATGTAAGCCGCTTAACAAACATACAATTAAGGAAAAGTAATTACATACGAGCGTTGTCATTTATTTATCTAAATCCAAATATATACACAGCATTGGTATGCAGATAAAAGAAAGCAATAAATACACACAAGATGCCCACAAAACAAAAGTAATATAATTCAGCCAAGGCTATGCAAAGAATAATAACAAAGAATGCATAAAAAATAACAAAAATAAGCAAGCATCTTTTAATGAAATAATAATTTAACAATAATAACAAGAACATGAAAGTATGTTTCCAATACACACATATTTTAAAATTCTAAAAAATTATTTTTAGGAATATTTTTTATATTATTAAAAATAAAAGTATGTAGTTAATACTCTTGTACTTTTTAAATTTTTGAATCTTCTGAACACGTATAATGTTACTATTAAAGTACAATATAGCAATGTATATTTCGGACTTTGTTTTATAACCACCCTCCCTACTTTGAAACGATGCAGTCAAATCATATAACTCAAGTTTGCCATGAAACGGAAACGGATATTAAAAAATATGAAAAGTAATTTTTTATTGGAAATTAAATTGTAGAGGCTAAACTGTTGTTCCTTTTTGTCATATAGGGGGTTGATCAATTTTTTAAATATATATTTTTTTTATTCAACTCTCTCCCATTGGTCGATTTAAAAACCTGATATTGTCACATCTTATAATACTCTATTAGGGTGGTATATTTTGCAACCGTTTTAAGCGGTTGCAGTACATATTGGTAAACATTTTTATTTCAAAATGATCTCCACACAGTCGACGGGTTTTATGTAAATTATTCAAATTTTTCATTAAATCCTCACGGTGGATACTAAATATCCAAGTTCATGCCCTAAAATATCGAAATTTGAAATCAGAGACATTATATAAATTTAAAAATATTTAAAAAATGTCTTATATTAACTAGGTATTCAATTCATCTAGGATATTAACTTTGATAACGAACAATATAGATCAAACTAAACATAATGGGACAGAACAGAAATATTACCTATATAAACTTTGTTTTTGCGCTTGTGAACTGTCTGCAAACTATATCAGATATAGAGTGGTCCAATTATTTCATAAACAGCTGACCGCTGTTGAGTTCGCAATGTGTGTCGTATGACTACTTCTGATGGTTTGTAAACGGTTTGCAGTGCTGCAGAAACAAAGCTATACCTTATAGTCATAGATAAAGCATTTGCATAACTTTTAACTTTAACAGCAAACATTTTATATCATTATATTTATAAGGGCAAATGTAAGTATTAAAAAAAAAACATTTAAATTTACCTTACAATGTCCTTAGGGAAGCTAAAGAAACTTTTTGAGGAATTGTATAGTTTATTACGACAGTTTCTGGCCGCACACACATGTCAAGTCTTTTTATCCATTTCTAGGTATAGGTAGTACTAGATGCTCGCAGACCTAAATAAAATTTCTTATGTACCCTAGGCAGAGTATAACTATGCCCTAGGTATGTACAAAATTGCAAGTTTGACTTGCTTAAATAGAGAGTAGATACATTATAATAAAATACATACCCACAATACAAAATTCAGCATACACAGAATATACCTATACCACAGCATATATTGTTTTATATGCTGTGCCTATACTGTAACAGTTTAATAGTGTAAAGTTTCAACACACAGGACAAATAAGAGTTTAACACACACACAGAATTTATAGTTTTAACACAGAATAAGTAAGGGTTTAATAAGAACAACAAATATAAAAAATCACTCGCCGACTATGAACACAGGGAACGTCAAATTATAAAACTTAACACGCCACTGCTGTTTCTGACAGGTTCTCTATCCGACCAAATATTATATAGACAAATAATAGCAACACAGTTTTGTGACCAACAATATTTAAAACAATGGCTTTTTGTTTACATTAGTGCCCAAGCATTTGGTCCAATCAAAAAATGCCATTTTAATTTACCGCCTAAATTGTTAGGGATTTTGTGGCTGTCGCCAATGGGCGTGGTTTACACATGTAAGTACCCATGCATAAACGTAGAATCGGCGATCGCGAGCGGGATCGTCAATAATTTTACAATTGTTTTTTAATAGTAAATATTAAATACTATTATAAATAGTGTAGTAAATATTATACACATATGTGTATAAATTGTTGTTCTTGAATATGTAAATCTTAAACTTTGTATTTACTAAAATAAAATATTCTAATTTGTACTTTTAGTTTTATAATTATTATTTTCACCACTTAAAACATAGCCGCCCATGCCGTTGGGCACTGTGACAGGTAATTTCATGAAATTGAGGTTATGTTTTTTGTTATTCTTGGTTACATTATTTTATATACTGACAAATAGGCAATTACTTATCTATACATATTTGATCGGAGGGTTCTCTCCTCAAATGGAGGCCTGCGCAAAGGGATATGCGCGTACCGTTCCCGCCAACTAGAACTAGACTGCTGATTGTTTTATATGCTGTGGTTCGGTTTTGTCGTCTTATCCTCACGGAGGCGAGTGCCGACCGACAATTCAGATTTCAATCACGTGACTTCAGAGTAGATCGAGACCAAGGATTTTATGTGTTAAAAATCCTTGGATCGAGACGAGAAGTCAGGTTTTATCGAACGCTGTACGATTTTATTTCTGGGGTGTTCTGGGGTGGGATGGGGTGTTAGGCTATCAATTAGGTTTCTAGTAGATTGTTTATTTAATCTAAACATTTGTATGAAATGATTATTGGACATATCAAAAGGGTCCATTTCGTCTCTAAGACGTTTCCTTTGAATTCTCATAAAATTTCTGAAATTATATAATTACCTAGTACCCAGTACTGGGTAATGGAATATTAAGGATTTGCTTCTTACCTATCATGGTCGGCTTCCAATAATATTCCAATAAATAATTCTATTTGGTGGTTATTCATTTTTGGCGAATGAAAAAATATTATTTTTGCAAAACAGTTTTCTTCTAACCTCACAATTTTTCCTATAAATCCCTTACGAGAACAGTGATCTCCTTCGTAAATATTTACAAATCTGTAATTGATTTACAAGTTTCTGTAAGAAACGGAACGTGCACAGAATAGCTATTAGTACGTAAAGTTACAGAAAGTTACAGATTTGCTTACAGACGTGCGCAGAATTGACCCATAAATATTACTCATATGGATGGATATGGGTATAAAATATGTACACTGTTGTAATAAAAATACTTGAGCAGCGGGTCTAAAAAGTTAACTTAATATAAGGTTATATCAAAGATTAAATTGTATTATTTGTGCATTAGATGTGACGAGTAATTGACAGGACTGGACTCTAAGATTTATATTTGTGCAGAAAAGGTACACATAATTTTTTTCTATTTATAGTGCATTTCAAATAATTGGAATCATCTCTTTTTAATTTGACTTGAAATGATTTTCTTGCGAACACAAAGTCGAAATTTATGTGCCTATAAAGACACTCCCTACATGTACAAATCTTCCAATGGTATGTCTGGTAGGTACTGACGACACTCTTTATTTCTCCTGTTACAACTTCATTTTTTAAATAAATTATACATTAGCCGGAATTATAACTGGTTCATATAATAGTTACTTGTCTAAACATAATTTAGTAACTAACCCAAAAAACTTTAAAGTAGGTAACATGGTTTGTCAACCAAGTATTTGGACCTTGTCTGATTGCAGTATAAAAATTAGTTAAAGGATCAGTTTTGTATATTGTTTTGAGGAATTCTAATATCGATACCTTTTTGCCAAAATATCGTAAGTCACTTTCACTAAATTTTACCTTAGGTTACTTACGACAATTCTGCCACTCTGCCTATTACAGTTCTGTTACTTACGATAAAATGTATGCAGTTATTTAACCGTCAAACATTTAAATACGCTTACATATTTATGGATCCATCTACCTCTGCCAGGATGTGTATTAGCATATTATACTTACGATAGATCCATAGTCATTTTCATGGAAAATGTCACGATAGTTTGGCAAAAAGGTATCGATATGGTAGGTATTTATCGAAGAATTATACATATGTTTGTAGTTATTTTAATTGTGGCAGGAGCTGCATATATAAAAAGCCACGAGGAAAGTAGCTGCACGTCTTATCAGTAAAAACGGAACTAAAAAATATTTTTTAACTGAATGACATCATACAATTAGTAATGTCAAGTAGTTATTAGTCAAACTTATACTTTACACTGTTAAGATATATTAAATATTGTGAATGAATTGGGATAGGTTAATCAGTTATTTTGTTATAAAATTACATGAAGTTTATAACACACAATATGGTAATAACTGCTTTTCTAGAAGATAACATTAACAACTTCAAAACTCAAAATCATGATTATGGTAGGAATTTAATAAAAGCACATTTAAAATATAATTTATACACACAATCACATTATAATAGGAGTTTTATCCACACTTATAAAGCATATAAAGTAACCTATTATCCACTACTGAAATAATGAAAAAATATAAACTTAAATCAACCAAATTTAATTTACTTATTAAAATTAACATTAACATTTATATTAATAGACATTTCGTTCTTCGCTTTTTCATATTTCACTTCATTTCTTCGTTAATAGGAAGCTTGTAGTTGCTTCTTGGAACAAATTTTGGATGTCTCCTCTCCTGAGGAATGACTTGAACGAGAAGAACCTTGGATTTTCCTTGCAATACCAAGTTTGTTAGATACGGAGTCTTCAATATAGCTCTCTGCCACAGCAGGGCTCTTCCACCCACCATGCCGCTTGATGGGTGTAAAGCACTGAACTATATATAATAACTGGAACGCTAATACTATATTTCACTTATGTGTCTAATTGAAACTCGCGCATAAGACCTCCCGAGTTTGCGCACAAAGAACGTTAGTATGGTCCGTCTTTAACATATTCTGTACTTAATTAAACTTCATAAATGTATTCATAAAATATTTTAAAATTTAGGTTATATTATTATTTTGATTTTTCAGGTTTAATTATCTAGTACACAACTCTTGTTTTTAACTTTTTGACAGTCAGTAAATTCATTATTGGATAAAAGGTTAGCAAATAGTCATTTATGGGTAGTCATGATTGAAAATTACATTAGTGTATGTACTTTTAACAACTGCGTTGATGTTGATAGGTCATTCTGCCATACAAATCTTTGCACCAAAACATCAGTCAGAAGGTTTTTTTACCTATTTTAACTAATGAAAATGGGTGTCAGGACATAGAGGATACTGTGAACAGTCAAACGCTAGATGCTTTTGCGAAAAACCTTCGCGTAAGGGTAATATTGTACAGTAAGCAAGAATAAGATAGAACATAACAGAACTTGATAATGAACAGGAAAAACAGCTTCTCACATTATCTATAAATGCAAGTAGTAACTCACTGTAGATATAAATCTCTCATATATATGCAAATAACCATTTTCATATGTGTAAACTCCAGACTTTCTTGTCTTTGTGAAAAGGCCATTGCATGTCAATGCCGTGCACACTTTTTTACTTAAAACAGTATATTTAACAATACAATAAGGACCTTTTAGTATTATATCAATTAAGCATAGGTGCTCGATCAATCAGGCAAGCGAAAAATAAAATTTTGCACACACAATAAATCTTTGTTAGTCTTCACTAGTCATTAAGATTAATCACTGAACTATATCTATATAGTTCAGTAAAATTAATCAATATTGATAACCTACCTTAAAACTTTATTTTGTACACTCAAGGGATGAGGTCTTCGAGGACTCAACTTTAATGAGGGAACTGCAGTTGGTTTAACACGTCTTTTATAGATATAGACAAAATCATTTTCAACAAAATGGTCACTACAAACTTTATTGCCAATACTAAACTTGTCCTTCACAGGATCTCTACCAAGGGCTTTCATCCAAGGCAAGTAACGTTTTGACATTAACCTATGTGCAGTTAAAACGGATTAAATTTCATTTACGTACTTCAATTGCATTACCTAAACAGGATCGATTGCAAAAATATATATTACTTATGAGTTTAACACTGAAAAACTGTTTAAAATTATTTATTTTCAATCATGTTACCTTTTCCTCAATATGAAGAAGATTCAAAATTACGTAAACCTTTACGTAAGTAGGTCACAAAAATTGAGGATGAAAACTTTTTATTAATTAATTATACTTACTTCTTTATTGCATAAGATTTGAAGTACCTAGGTATGATAACAAAACGCAAATCACCACAATGAAAATTTTAATGATCCATAAAGATTTATTTTTACCTACGTATAGTAATTCACTCCAGGAATTGGTCCTTTATTCTTGCAAAATAACACCACGCAACCCGCACCCATTGTAATTCAAACGAATCAGAGTCAGAGTCTGAACGAATACAACATAGACAATAAACCAATATATTTTATCTATGCAATAAACTAATTATTCTCTTTGCCAGAACCAAAATCAAACTTTAAATGCTAAAACTCCACATTACACAAAGCCGGACCTGACAGATAAAATGTGAAGTAATAATTCACATACGTAAAATTGGACGTGATAAGTAAGCTCAGACAAGCTCGCCAATTAAATTTACTACTGCGCAGACGCCCCATTCCTTTTTTCATTACGCTAGGTAGACGTAAAAATTCTTCGCGCATATACCCGTTATGGCGTTCCAGTTATTATATATAGTTCAGTGGTGTAAAGTCGGCACCTTTATTTCCCAATAAAGTTATTGAAGTGCACCCTCATATAGTGGCCAATATAAGCTTCCGGTTTTGCCAAGTTCAGAAACGATGCAACTTTTGATGGAACTTTTGCCAATGTGTTGATTCCAACAGGCTGAGAAGTACATTTTTGATTCTTATAATGTAAAAAGAATCTGTTTTGTAATAAGTTCTTTGGTCTTAGGGAAATACATTTTCTACACATCTCTACGTCGTTGATAGAAAATCCTTCATTTATAATTTTAAACTTTCGTGAAATGCCGGTCTTGGTATCTGGTATCGAAACAACTAGATACGCGCCAGTGTCCTATACATTAGTGATTTTCAAATTCGTCAATTCGTAGCATCGACAAGCACCAGAGACTCCTATTACTAGCGCAACCTAAAATTATTCAAAGTATTATTAATACATATTGTCTAAAAAGTTAAGAGTTATTACCTTAATCATAAAATATTCTTTATCACAAGATTTAGTCAAAAATTCTTCAATTTGCAGTTGCACTCTTTCCAAAACTGCAGCCTTTTTCACCTTGTATCCTTTCGATTGACTCTTCAGATAACAGATATCTACGTTTTTAGACTTTTATCGCAACCTTCAACATTGAATACTTCGACCAAATGGATGAAATTGCATGTTTTTTCTTCAGATTAAGAAATAAATAACTTGCACCTTGTACACAGAACTTCATTTATAAACCACAAAACAAAAAGAAAATATAAAAGCAGTGCTGGTAACTCAACAGTGTTACCATCATTTAGTTCATAAAATACCTAGAAGTTACGAACAACTGATAGGCGGCCGCCTATCAGTTGTTATTTTTAGCTACCCCCACCAGTATGTATTAGCTATCCAGTTTGTTACGTTTGATACTTCCGACAAATAAAAGCCCTGTCGGAACTCAATACTTTATTTAGTCCATAGACAACAACAATATGTATATGCATAAGAAATTCGCTATAGAGAGCAGTGTCGCACGAACCCAACCATCCACGCTGGCAGCCGGAACACCAAGAGCCGGTCCGTTGCTTCTCGGCGGGCACCATGTGTGCCGCACATGCGCAGCACGTCACACCCCTATTCTTAGCTTGCGGCCTTGTCATTCGGGAGCCTCGATTATGTAATCTTCCAGCTTTTTGGGTATCCTCTTTTCTCATGTGGGCCGCCTTGCTGTACGCTTGACATCTAGGTGCTCGGTTGCTGAGGTTGTCACGAGAGCATCTTTTTGTTGCCTTGTGCTCCTTGTCGTGTTGTCTGGCGGCTGAATGTCCCTGGTCGCTCCGGAGATCTGCCCACCGCTGCTGATGGAGTTGCTGCTACGAGAGATACAGTCCGTATTAGTAAAATTATTACTGTTTATGTCTATGTCAGTGATATTTTCACTGTCGTCACTTCCGCTACTGTCCACACTTCTGTTTACCACATTGTCTATGTTTACACAGTTGTCTACGTTTACAGCATTGTCTATATTTACACAGTTGTCTACATTTATAACCTCGTCTACATTTACAGAGTTGTCTACATTTATAGAGTTACTTACGGTAATGGGTTCATACGCTACCCTGCTTTTGACTTCCAAGCCTTGCCTAGTGCCGTCCTGTTCCCTGCTCGCCCCCGCCTTTATGATCTGGTTACAATGCCTTTTCCATGTCTGACCAGTTGGTAGCTCACATAAATAGGTAGATTTACCTATTTTCTTGGAAACCTTAGCTGCTGCCCAACGAATATTGTTTGCAATTCGAAAGTCTTTGATCATCACCGCCTCCCCTACTTTAAATTGTTTCAATTTCTTTGCTGTCTCCTGGTTGTCTTCCCTAGTGTGTTTACGGTGAATCTTTAACATATCTAGGCGAGTTCTAATGCAACGTCCGTAAAGTAGCGTTGCGGGAGCTTCTTTCGTCGTTTCATGCGCTGTTGCTCTATAGTACAATAAAAACTTAGATACAAGCGTCGATAATCTTTCACCCTTATTCCTAGGATCATCTAGCGCGGTTTTCAGCTTGTGCTTGAATGTCTTGACAAAATTCTCTGCTTGCCCATTGCTTTGGGGGTGGCCCACCGGGGTAGTTACATGTTTTATGCCGTTCCTATTAAAGAAACTTTCTAGCAGTCTAGACACCAGTTGCCTTCCATTATCGGTAACACACGTCACCGGCAGTCCGTGTCGAGCAAAGGTCTCCTGAAACTTCTCCAACACTTCTTCAGCCGCCATTGACGATACCTGGTGAACCTCTGGGTACTTGCTGAAAGCATCTATAATTATCAAGAAGTTCTTACCTCCTACGGGTCCAAGGAAGTCTGCATGTATCCTACGCCAAGGTTCCGCTTCCGGAGTCCAAGGGGTAGGCTCTGACTTGGGAGGGTTCATTCGGTGGTGGAGACAAGGGAGACATGACTTAACGAGTGCTTCGATATCGTTGTCTATGCTCGGCCACCATACATAGCTTCTGGCCAACGCTTTCGTCTTACCAATTCCCAAATGCGTGGAATGAAGTTCCCCCAAGACGGCGTTTCTTAGTTTGCTGGGTATGACTATCCTATGACCCCATGCCAACACGCCCCCTTCAACCTTCAGCTCATTTCTCCTATGAAAGAAAGCTTTCATATCCTCAGGTGTCTCGCTTGGCCATGTGTCTTCCTCTACATATCCTGTTACCCGTTTTAATAATTTGTCCTTGTTAGTTTCAACTTTAACCCTATCACAATCAATTGGCCATTCTTCTGCGTGCTTGACGTAGTTCAGATACTCGCCTTTACCTTCATACTCCGTATCGATTACTTCTATCGCCAGGGGGGCCCTCGAAAGATAATCTGCCATAGCATTCCTCGAGCCTTTTATATACTTGATGTCATAGTGAAAACCGGCCAGGTAAGTAGCCCAACGCTGCAATCTGTTGGCGTACATTTGCGGTATTTGTTTGTATTACCCAAACAACGTGATCAATGGGCGATGGTCCGTCTTTAATGTGAATCTATGACCATGGAGGTACTGTTCAAATTTCCTAACCCCATAAGAGATCGCAAGGGCTTCCTTCTGGATAACTGAGTAGTTGCGCTCTGCTGGCATGAGCGTTCTGAAAGCACAAGCGATAGGTTTTTCAACTTCACGTTCCATAACGTGGCCCAACGTTACTCCTATTCCGTACTCTGATGCGTCGGTAGTGAGCACCAATGGTAAGTCAGGGTTGAAATGCACCAACGTGATATCTTCTGCGATGTCCTTCTTTATTGCCTGGAATGCCCTTTCGCACTCCTCTGTCCACCTGAAACCACGATCTTTTTTTTTATTGCCTTGATCTTATCCTGGGATTTCTTAAGTCCCGTTTTAGAGATCGTATGCCCCAAGAACTGTAGTTCGTCCATGAAAAATGAACATTTTTCTTTTTTAATAGTGAGGCCAGCGTCACTTAATTTTTTGAAAACTTTCCCTAGGGTTTCCAAGTGTTCTGTATCGTTTGACCCCGTTACCAAGATATCGTCTAAATAGCTTGTTACGTTACTCAACCCTTGAAACAATTGTTCTATAAACCGTTGGAATTTTGCAGAAGCAGGACTTATTCCAAAAGGCATTCGGTTTACTTGGTAAAGCCCTTTGTGATTGCTCCAAACTAATAGTTTTTTACTATCCTCGCATAATTCAAACTGTAAATAAGCCGAGTTTAAATCGATTTTGGAAAATTTCTCACCTGTACAGAGATTGGCAAAAATTTCCTCCACCCGTGGCAACGGATACTTAACTTCCTCGATGTGTCTGTTGACAGTTGTCTTGTAATCCCCGCACACTCTTATTTTGCCATCATTTTTCAATACAACCACCAGTGGCGTCCCCCATCGGCTGCTCTCCACCGGCGTGATCACTCCGCTTCGCTCCAATCTCTCTAATTCCTCTTTCAGTGGTTTCCTATAGGCAAAAGGCACGTTTCTGGGCTTGCAGAAGACAGGTATGGCATTCGGCTTCAGCTGTAAAGAGATTTTATTATATTTATATAGCCCTAACTCAGGTTTAAACAAATTTTGATTTTTTGATTGAACCATTACAAGTTTAACGTTAAATTCTCGCATCCAATCGCGACCTAGAATAGTGGGGCTGTTCCCCTTTATCACATAAAATTTAGTCTCTTTAGTTGCATTTTTAAATGTCACAAGTTCATAAAAGTACCCGACTGGTGCGAATCTTGTCCCATTATATCCCCGCAAAATAACACCATCTAACTTTAGTTTACATTTAGCAAAATACTTATTATATGTTTGTTCGCTAACACACGACACACTAGCACCACTGTCAATTTCAGCCTGATGCTCGTCGTTCCTTATTACGATTTTAACTTTAAAAGGATTAACATTCTGATTAAAACTGTTCACGTGTTGAAGTGTGAATATGTCTCTGAAGTCACTAACAACTTCTGTGTCGATAAAATTCTGGTATCTCAATTTTTTACACGTTTTTGCTAAATGTCCTTTTGCTTTACATACATTACAAGAGAAATTGAAGTACTTACATCGTCCATTATGCTCTTTACCACAACATTTACAATGTTTTTTACCCGTGACGTTACCATGTCTTTCACTTGTCGGCCATTTTGTACTTTTTTCAAATCCTACTTTCGGCACTCGGAACGATGAGGGCGCTGTCGACGGTGGACCTGGCCGCGGGAACTTCGAAATCCTGTTCACTTCGAGATCCGTGGCTGGCACAGCTTCTTTCTTCACCGCTAGCGTCACCATCTCCTGGAGCGTCCTCACCACCTCCTCTTCGCAGATACGGTCTAACAACTTTCCTTTTCTCAAACCGGCTACAAACTTGTCCTTTAAAATTTCATCCAACGTAGCCCCAAACTTACAGTTTACGGACAGGTTCTTTATCCTTGCGTACCACCCACTAATTGTTTCGTTGCTCTCTTGACTAGCTTGGTAAAACTTTATTCTCTCACGCCACGCTGATATATGAGGGCTAAATTGTTGACTTAACATGTTGCACAATTCTTCATAGCTCTTCTCTTTTGGGAGCTTCGGGTGGCACAAGTCTCTCACTAGCTTGTACGTCGACGTCCCGATTAAACTCAACAGGGTTGCTACCTTTATTTTTGCATCCGTGATACTATTAGCGCAGAAGTATTGCTCTAATCTTTCGTTGTAGACGGTCCAGTCCCCATTTGCGTGGTCGAATTCATTTACTTGCCCTATCAGACCTGCCATCTCGAACCGTGGATTTAGGTCCACTTCGCCGCTATACAGACAAACACGTGGTCTGTTCACTTTCTTACTTTTTCCTTCTTTTCTTTCTTTTTATCTCGTCGCCAGTGTTACGTTTGATACTTCCGACGAATAAAAGCCCTGTCGGAACTCAATACTTTATTTAGTCCATAGACAACAACAATATGTATATGCATAAGAAATTCGCTATAGAGAGCAGTGTCGCACGAACCCAACCATACACGCTGGCAGCCGGAACACCAAGAGCGGGTCCGTTGCTTCTCGGCGGGCACCATGTGTGCCGCACATGCGCAGCACGTCACACAGTTTATTTTAAGAAATCCGTGCTGTCCTTATATATAATTACAATACGCGATTCTTGCTAAGCAATACGCTACCTACTGGCGGCACGCACAACTAACGCATGTGGTATTGGTTCAGTTTTGCGTATGTATGTCTATTGTGAATTTTGAAATATCCGTTGTTATATTAGTTAATTGCTTTGATTAGATATGAATCATTATTATTGTGAGCGTCATTGTTCCTCTTGTACAAAGAAAAACCCCGAGATCAGTTTCATACTTTTCCAAAAGCGGGAAAATCTGGAGCTATCGCGGAAACTATAAGTTGAGCATTACAGAGTTACAGGAGACAAGTATGGATAAAGAAGCTAAAGAACGCAGAGTAGAGAGTGTGATCTTTACCTTTCTCTAAGGATGACTATTTCCATAAAAGTATGTACGCCGCCCAGATAACACAAACCTATTCCTAGAATATACCTAAATTATTCTGAAGGAAGATTGGAATATTATATAGATAAATTTTGGGAATATCGAAAAGTACACACTTTTCTATATCTAGAGAATATTCCTAAACTTATTCCAAGAATAATCCACAAGATAATACAAGAATAATTATAAAATATTCAAATAATAATCGCAGAATAGTCCCAGAATAAGGCAACAAATATTCCGGGATCACCAAAAATGACACAAAGAATAATCTATAATAGTTATTTTCCTAACAAGTGTGGAAGGTGATACTTTTCCGCACGCGACTGCAGTTGTCCGAACGACGCGAAGCGGAGTTCGGAAAAGCAGTGAGTGCGGAAAAGACACCTTCCACATGTGTTAGGAACAACGTTTTTTCTACGGGCGTGAAGAAAATTGACATAAGAAAAATAAATATTTTAATTGAACAGCACACAATGCTGTCTAATAATTAGAAGTGTCAAGCATTCCTTTTTCTTTATGTCAAAATCTGAACAGTGACAACATGATTTTTTGGAATTAAGATAATATTATGATCACATTGCAAGTAATACATAGGTATTTATTTTCCGCACTAGTGCGGAAAAGTGCAATTTTCTACACTCAAATGCGTGCAGAAAATTGTAACTTTCCACACGCCCGTAGAAAAATATATTATATAGATAATTAGATAGATTAATAATCAGTAGTTCATGGCTAACAGTCAGTAAGACGTGCTTAAGTTGCTCCTATTTTCTGTGCTGTTGGTGTGCTTTTTTACAAAGTATCAATTCCTTTCTCCTGCATAAATCGATCTGTAAAGTGTGAATATATAAGTTGAATTTGAAACTCACCGTCAACGTCAGGGCTGCGACGAGGACGATGAGAAGTCGCGGCGACGAAACGGCGCAGCAGCCCGTCGTTAAAAATGCCATTCTCAAAGTAACGAATAAGTGAAATAAAGGACATTTTGGTAACAGCTATTACCGAAACCCTAACACAAAACAAGGAATTAATGCAGAGTATAGCTTCCGCTGTTGTGAAGCAAATAAAGAATGAAATCGAGAACAAGATAAAAGGCTTTGAAAAAATTGTAAGTGACTTGTCGAAAGCAAACACACTCTTACTACAAAAAGTAAATAAACTAGAGCAGCAAGAAAGAAGAAATAATTTAAGAATTACTGGGCTGAAAGATGAGAGGGGCAAGACCTTGACAAATTATTTAATCAACGTGATAAATAAAATGTATAAAACTGATTTGGATTCTTCTAACTTTGAACATATATTCCGAGCTAAAGCCAGTAACAAAACAGGACCGGTATTAGTAAAATTCAATAACTACGCTGATAAACGTTTTTAATGGAAAACAAAAGTAAATTAAAAAATTCTGGTTTATTCTTCGCAGATGATTTAACACCAACTAACTTCTCGTTACTTAAAAGGGCCAAGGAGCATTATGGTAATAATAAAGTATGGACCTTGGACGGAATTATCTTTTGTAATGATGGAAGTGGAAATCGGAGAATTAATTCCCTGGATGATATCAACCCGATGTAAACTTTTCTTTATAGCACACATACATTTAAATCTTTTTAATCAAAGAGCGGCTTAAGTTTTAATAGTCGTCAATAAATCACAAATTGATTTATATAGATTAGAGCACACATTTTTTTACCTTAACTTAATTGTATTTAGATAATAATAATAATTTTTTGATAATTTTTAATTTGAATACCTAAAGAGTTTACTATGGACCAATACATTCGAGATGTTAACTTTGTTCCTATAAATACATTGGAATTTGAAAATCATAAAGCGTATAATATTAATATTAAAAACAAAAAATTAACTAGCTTTAATATCTTTAATCAAAATATCAGAAGCGTATTTAAAAATATTGATGAGTTTAATATATCTATTGACCAACTGGACTGTTCATTCGATTGCCTGATTCTCACAGAAACTTGGAAGGTTAATTGCACTGATTACATACAAAAGCAAGGTTATGATTTACTTTATAGCAAAGGTTCAATAAATAAAAATGATGGGGTGATAGTTTATATTAAGAATTGTTATAATTACACACATAAAATAGTACAAATAGGGGAGCATAAATGTGTTCAAATAAAAATAAAGATGTCAACTAAAAAACACATCATGATCAGTGCAGTATATAGGCCTCCTTCTACTTCCCCGGGAGAATTCATACAAAATATGAGAGAGTACCTAGAACAAAATAAAAACCATTTTTTAGAATACCATATTTTCACTGGTGATATAAATATTGATTTGCTGGCGGACAATGATACTGTATCGGATTACCTAAACACTCTGTATGAATATAACTTTTATTGTTTCATAAATAAACCAACAAGACTATTATCATGCTTGGATCATTTTTTTTGTGAAAAGTAGAGAAAATAATAGTAATGAAAAAATCTTATCAGCTATCATAAAGACCTGTATAACAGACCATTTTTCTACCTTACTAATGATTAACTTGGATCTTAATAACAATCTACACTCAGAAGAGGAGCAGTTTATCGGAAATATTAATTATGAGAGTGTAAGAAAAGAATTTCAAATTTATAATTGGAATATATTCTATACTATTAAAGATATTGAAGAGGCTACTACTTTTCTTATAAACTTTTTAAAAAACGCTATAAGTAAATACACTGTGTACAGAAAACAAAAACGGCAGAACATAAAAAGAAAATGTTGGGTAACCAATGGTCTAATACAATCCATAAATAAAAAAACATGCTCTACATGAAATTTAAAAAATTCCCTAATAATCTAGATATAAGAAATGAATATACTAATTACAGGAACTATTTAAATCATTTAATAAAATTAACAAAGTATAATTATTTTAAAAAAGAAATAGAAAAAAATAAGAATTGTTCAAAACAGTTGTGGAATGTAATAAATAAAATGGAATCTACTGTGCAGAAGAATGAGATAAAGCAGATAATTACTGACTCTAACGAAGTGACAGAAGCTTATTGCTACCGTATTTAATAATCACTACATAGATGTTGGTAAAAATTACGCTAATAAAATTGTTAAACCTTTAACCACACCTCCTCATAGGAATCAAACTTCTCATTCTATATACTTGCAACCGACAGATGAACGTGAAGTCATTAATAAAATCATTGAAGTGTAATAAAGCTCCTGGTATTGATACCATCAAAAGTGAAACGCTAAAAGAAATCGCAGAAGAAATTGCACTGCCTTTAGCATATTTAATTAATTTAATTCTTGAGAATGGAGTTTGTCCCTCACATTTTAAGGCAGCGGTTAAAATACCAATGTATAAGAAAGGAGACAAAAGGGTTATATCTAATTATAGACCCATATCTCTGATAAGCAATATTGCGAAAATATTCGAAAAAATACTTAAAGTGCGCATAACTGAATTCTTAGAAAAATACAATTTATTTTCACCAAATCAGTATGGCTTTAGGCAAAATAAATCAACCCAGGATGCAATTTCTTCTTTAACAGCTGAGATGTATAGAAGTGTAGATGAGGGAAAGGTGTCTCTCTGTGTGTTCCTGGATCTCGCAAAGGCTTTCGACACAGTGAGCCACTCACTGTTGTTGGAGACATTGCGAGATACGGGAATACGAGGTGTAGCATTTGATTTGATCAGTAGCTATTTGGAAAACAGAACTCAGTGTGTCAAAATTGATAATGTTTTTAGTTCAACAAAAGTAGTCGAGTATGGCGTCTCTCAAGGTACCGTACTAGGACCTATCCTGTTCTTAGTCTATATCAATAGTGTACTTACTATTCCCAGCACGGGAATAATCAACAGTTTTGCAGATGATACTGCTATCTTTTACTCTGAGGAAAACTGGAATGACCTGAAAAAAAAGTAGAAAAAGATATTAGTTATATATTCGATTGCTTTAGCCATAAACAATTAACTATAAACTATGAAAAGACAAAATTTTTACCTTTCGCAAGTTATAAGAACAAACTACCAAATTATGATACTCACATCTCAAAATATAAACCTAGGATCTGTATCTAATATAAAATATTTAGGAGTTACTATCGATAGCCATTTGAGGTGGGACATACATGCTAAAAATGTTGCGAATACTTTGAGGTGTCTAGTTTATAAATTTAGGTATCTTAGAAATTTCCTCCAAATAGAGCAATTAAAAACTCTTTATTATGCATTGGTTGAATCGCGCCTTCA